>JARHVA010001262.1:607500-815000 GCA_037957365.1 Torreya grandis | reverse complement strand
TTAGCATGTGTTTGTACTTGCTAGTATAAATAATTGCATAAACATGTTGGTTACAAATATATGTTAACCAAATATAGCATTGGTGGTTCTAATTAAGTAGTGAGATAGACTTCATTGACTTAATTAGCATCATCAATGCCAAATGAAGGTAATCTGATTAAGTGGTTTATATGAATTTAACTGATCTTAGAGATCATATGACATTTGAAAACTTTGGCCAAAGTAATGTTTAGATAGACATTATCATTTCATATGTATGATTTACATGATTGTGTGATATCATGTTAGAAAATATTTTTTATGGTACACATTATGTAGTATAAATATTATAGCACATGGGGTACTAACATGTCTCTCAGGATTCTTGTACTATCACTATCTACCCATCTGTAAAGGGAGGTACATTCCCTATTTGGGGGATTGCGTGAGGGATCAATGGTCCATGGTTGGCATTGACCAAATTTGAATTTTAGTCAAATTAGGTCAACCCCTACATATTTAAAATTTTCACAAGTTCTCATATGTCTTATAAGGTCTCATGTGTGTCTAAATACCTGAACTATCCCTGCTCTAACCTTGGTTTAAGTCCATCTTCCTTGTTCTTGTCTAGTCAACCAAAGTTAACTCTGGTCAACCTTTGTAAAACATGATCAAAGGTTCAAATTATCTTATAAATATCCTAATTTGGTCATTTATATGTTTAAGGTGTTCTTAGGTCATAAATTGGTCCTTTACTATGTCTTATGTGCAAAATAGGCCTTTTGGTCACATTTTTAACTCATTTAATGACTTGTACAAACTTTCAAAGGAAGAATATTTGTCAAAAAGTTTGATTAAAATTTAGAAGAGGTCAATATATGTCAGGAGGTAGTCAAATTTAGTTTAATAAGTAGTTTCATATAGAAAGAGGTAATTTTTCCTTGAAAATAGGCCCTTATTGGCACTTGTACAGACTTGGGAGGTCCACCTTTACCTAAAAATGAGGGAATGTATCTCTTAATCTCCCTAAGACCTTTAGAACAATTGGTGTGTAGAGATTTCATCAGATAAATTAGTTTTTGCTTCCTTTTCTTCTTTCTTGCCTTCATAAGCCAAGAAGGGTCAACTTTGGATGCATATTATAGTCCATGCAGGTGTAGTTGGGAGGAGTGTTCTTGGGGGTTAAAATAGGTTTGAGTTAGATTAAAATCCATGGAAATATTTTTCAATTTCATATCTCCTCCTTCATGAACCATCACTAAGAATCTAAGCAATTTTTTATGCTCTTGCATTCAAGAGGGGTCCTTGTTTGAGCTAGTTTCTAAATATTTGCGTTGGTATGATGGATTTGATTGTTACACATGTTTCTCAAGGCCTCTCCATAATTTTTTCATGGTTATATTGGTTTTGAACATCTCAATATTTCAATAAGCCTCTTCTAGGCTTGTTCTTGGTCTTTTTTCAACTTCACTACTCTATACTAAAAAATATGCATCTACAGGTGCCTTGAAGCAAGTTTTCCATGTTAATATGATGGAATGGAAGGTTTTATTAGATTTTTTGAGTATTTAAAATATATTTTAAGTGTTTTTAAATCCTTTCCCTTGCATATTCTTGCTCCTTCTATGCCTTTGTGTGCATAACATAGTCAAAACAATTACCTACAGGCCCTTATTGACATCATGGTGACATATGGGGACGTGTAAGAGTAATCCAATTGCTCAAAATTAAAAAATATGCATTATAATGCCTAAAGGAGGTGAATAAGGTTCAAAATCATAAAGGTTTCATCTTGTTCATACTATAGCTCACTGTGGTGTATCAGACATCTACCTTCAGGTGGTCTTGACAGATGTTAGATTGGTCACTTTGTAATATTGAGACATAAGATGAACCCCATTTGAGGTCCTTAATAGTATGAGGACATGGTATACATTTATGAGGGATAAATTTGAAAAGGTATAATATGGAAATACATTTAAAGGAAAGAGACTGTATATTCAGGGCTTTTATCCCTAAAAACACTAAACAGGGGCCCAAGAAATTATTCAATATGATATACAACATATTTGGTAAAAGCATCAAGACATATAAGTGAGTGATATTAAAGCCTCTACCATAGATAAGACCTAAACCAAGTTTTGAGATCAAGATGTTAAGTGGAAGATAGTCATTTGAATGCTCAAAGTTGTTTACTAGCACACTAAGGGTAGTCGATAACATCTACAAGAATGTGACCCAAAAAGGCCTTTTTCACCCAAATGTTTCAAATTCAAACCATGATTCATGCTTGAATGGTTTTTATGGTGTATATAAGACTTTTTAAAGATAAAGAGATAATTATAAGAGAGGGTAGATGTTTTGAGACCTCTCCAAGCTCATACCCTATCTGTACATAAGGTAATATGCTCACTACAACATACCCTGTGTTGTCTCAGTCAAGTAGGGAGGACTTACTTTGCAAGATTAGGGAACATGGGATAATGTTTATAGTAAAACAAGGTTTTGAATGATTTATAAACACCTAAACTATGATGATCTCACCCTGAAGGAACTCTCACCAATTCAAATTCACCAAGGAAAAGAGTTAAAAAGCAAGCAACCAAAACCCTTATGCCCTGCCTATAGACTATCTACTCCTAAAAAGCTTAGGCTTATAATTTTTATAGGTGAAAATCAAATTAGTAATCCTTTTAAGGTTTTATTCATGAATATTATGAATTGGACCCTCTTGATAGGTGTTATCCCTCCTTATGCATGGATCAGATTTTAGAATTAGAAAGATTTTGAATGCCAAGTGTGACAGGTGCATGGGAATGGGTTTTTTGTGACTATCATTATTCCATTGATGTTTTAATTCATTCTCCTTGCTTGAAAAGTGTCCTAGTGAATATTTATCTCCCCTTTATCTCTCTCGTCTTATAATTTCTATGAATTATAGCTTGTTTGGCTATTATACGGATCTCTCCACCTGGGTATGGTGAAGCCCTACCAAATTTTTTCCTTGAACTAATAAAGAATTATTTTTTAACTAATTAAATATTTCACTAAGTGTATGTTATGGTTTTTGGTCTTTTATAAGTGTATTTTGATTAACTTAACATGTTACTCTTCCTAGTGCCTTATGTAGATTAAAAGCTCTCTTTTGTAGGTCAGCAAGAAGTGTCTAATGTGGATTATAGGTATAGTGAGTAGCTCATTCATTAGTGTTTCTAGAAGACATTTTGTCTAAGTCCTCCTAGCCTAATTTTTCTTTAATACCCCATGATTGAAACATTGATGTAGAAGAGGAGTGTTCAGTTAGCTGAAGTGTATGTGTAGGCTTCTCCTTGGTTCCTAGTGCATTATAAGTGGTGTGAGTAGACCATCTATTTGGTGTATCACCTCCCATATATTAGAATTGTTTTTAGTTATCTTTCTCCATTTTCACCCCCAAAATTTAGTAGTAGGTTTGATCTATAGTGGTACATCAAGGGAACTATCCCGAATCTAGAGATTCACCTCAAACTTGGGTCGCCCACAACCCTGAGCTGGTTTCATTATGCCACTTGAATGAGAGAGTAAGTTCAAGTGACAATATTTTTTGGTATGCCCAGTGGGACTCTTATTCCAAGAATTTGAGGATTTTTAATGTTATCCTCAAGATACCAACCTTTTGAGGCAATTATACTAAGCACCAATGGTGACTCCAAGCATAAATCTACTAGTTAAGTAGTCCAAGTACTCTAATTGAAGTTGTTTTCTTGTTCTATGCTCTTCTCATGAGTGACTCATGGATAATTTTTATGTTGAGTTTGTCTTAACACAAGTTAGGGAGACATATCCATATTTTTATTTTCCCTCTCAATATGAACAAGTCCTTGGCCAAAGTTATCATGATCCCTATCAATCTTATGTTGCCTATAATCAACCTTATCAAGCTTGTGCTTCACCTAGTCGACATAGTTCTTCTCAAAATTAGTACATTACAAGTTTAAAGAAGAATCGCATTAGCTACAAAGACTATATGTTATACCTTGATACTATAAATGGTTGTGGTCAAGTTATCCATAGTGATTATGTCAAGAGTGTGAGGTATGCTTTATAACTAGTTAAGAGAGAATAGATACCTATAAAGAGAGATAATTGGAAAGGCCTTACAAGTGAAATGATTTATGTTTATGGTCTGATTTTACACCTAAAAGAGAGGTTGAAATATCATGAACCAACTCATTCT
This sequence comes from Torreya grandis, assembly GCA_037957365.1. Classification (NCBI taxonomy): domain Eukaryota; kingdom Viridiplantae; phylum Streptophyta; class Pinopsida; order Cupressales; family Taxaceae; genus Torreya; species Torreya grandis. The sequence goes on along the minus strand of JARHVA010001262.1, from coordinate 810,805 downwards.
TGGTATCTCTAATACATCCCACATCAACCTTCAAGTGTGTCAACTTTTCCCACTCAAGATGTTAATCCAGGCATGGTTCAAAATGCCCCAAGTCCTTCATGTGTTCCTCAATGTTTCCCTTATTGTAAGTCCATCCAAGAGAGAAACCAAAGGAAAGAGGACACCAATGTTGAGTAGGTTAATTTATTTGGAGAAGATTTTGAGAAAGGAAGATTGATTTTTGAGGCCCATCTTGACAAGGAGATTGAGTTGACAAATCAACTTTTAAGGCAATCCATCATGGTAGAAGAAAATGGAGATATTCCTAAGCCTAAATTTACAAGTTGGAAACAAGATACCAAGCCCAAGTAAACCCTAAGTTTATTAAACCTATCATTTACCCATCTATTTTCATCTCATCCCCATGGAGAACTCTCTAAGCCTACCTTCCCAAGATAGAAAGAAGTAGTGGCAGCTTGTGGAAAGAAGAAAAAATCATGATTAAGTGGAGAAGTTGGAAGTGAAGAGAAATTGAGACTACTCAACTCCATCCCACCCCTCCTCAAGAAGCCATTAAACCCATATTTCCACCTCCTCTAACTGATCCATTTTTCCCTTCTAATGGTGAGGATTTCATTGCTCCTTGGGATCCTTCTTGGGCTAAACTTCCTAGTTTTGAGATGCCTAGTATTGGCATCACTAAGAGGGAGAAGGAGATGTATTTTTAAGATTGGATTTATGATTAAGAAGAGATTACTCCTTGTGAATAAACTTTAAATTTTAATGGTAATGAAGATGACATTCCTTGTGTTGAAGAAGATGCCTTGGAAGAAGTTCTTTTGGTTTCCAAAGAAGAAGAGGAAGAAGTTTCTATTGTTGTTCCCATTCATGATGCTAATCAAAGAGAAAATGATGAATTGTGGTAGAGATTTGAAGACATTTTCAATGAATTTAAAGGTTTCATGGTGCTTACAAGTCCTTTGGAGCTAACTATAAGACATGGTAAGTAAGATGATGTATTTCAAGAAGAAGACATGTGGCACACATATATGCAAATGTTTAAATAATATGAAGATAATGAGAATACAAGACTTCTAAGAATATAAACTAAACCTATTGAGTAGCAAGCATATGTTGAGAGGTATCATCATCAAGAGGCTCTAAACCATGATGGAGTAATCCATGATGACTATGAATCTTTTGAAGAAGGTTTGAAGTTTGATCATAGAACCTCATGTGAAGCTACTCTTACAAACATGAAGGAAGATTTTGAGCAAGAAATAATCTTGGGATGCCATGATAAAATATTTATTGAAAGCTTTGAAGAGGCTATAACAAATGAGAAGGACAATGAGGCCTTTCAATAAGATGTAGACTTTCAACAAGCTATCCCATGCATAGAGATGCAAATTTTCCATGATGAGACAAAGGGATAGAAATATGAAGAATGTTTCTAAGGTCAAGGAGACTTCATCTACATTGGAGGCTTGTTTTAGATGACTCTATCAAAGGACATGCCAAGACAAAAAGCATGAGTCATCTAGCACCACATCCAAAAGGAAACATGCTTGGCACCCTCAGTCATGTAGTGAGGAAGGAGATTCAAGTTAATTTCCTTTTGATCTAGTAAGGGAGGTATGTTTGGTTATTTCTTGTTATTGTGTCTTGTTTTCCCTAAGTGCTTAGTAGCAAAAATGTGCCTATGTTTTGTGTGTTTGCTTGGTCTTATTGTGTGTTGTTTTTAATTTTATGTGTTTTGAGTTAAATTATTTATCTTTTTGGTTAAGTCAAGGTCTGATCCTTATATTTTAGAGTGCATTTGACTTATTTTTCCCAATGGATGGGATAAGGCTACTGGTCCTTAACATAGGCAAGCATGTTACCCCTAGGAATTGCCAAAAGTGTTGATCAAATTTGACTTTTAGTCAAATCTGGTCAACCCTTACATATTGAAACTTTTCACAAGTTATCATATGTCATATAGGGTCTCATGTGTGTCTAAATACCTTACATATCCCTACTCTAATCTCAGTTTAAGTCCATCTTTCATGTGCTTGTCTAGTCAACTAAAGTCAACTTTGGTCAACCTTGATAAAACATGGTCAAAGGTTAAAATTATCTTATAAATGTCCTAATTTGGTCATTTATATGTTTTAATGTGTTCCTAGGTCATAAATTAGTCATTTACTATGTCTTATGTGCAAAATAAGCCTTTTGTTCACATTTTTAGCTCATTTAATGACTTGTATGGGCTTTCAAAGGAAGCATATTTATCTAAAATATTTATTTAAATGTGAATGAGGTCAAGATATGTCAAGATATAGTTAGATTCAATTAAATAAGTAGTTTCATGTAGAAAGAGTCAAATTTTCCTTGAAAATAAGACCTTATTGGCACTTGTACAGACTTGAGAAGTCCACCTTCAGCTAAAAACATGGGAATGTGTCTCTTCATCTCCATAAGACATTTACCATGGATTTTGTGCACATATTTCATCAAGATAAATAAGTTTTTTCTCCCTTTTCTTCTTTCTTGCCTTCACAAGCCAAGAAGGGTCAACTTTAGATGCATCATACAGTCCGTGCAGGTGGAGTTGGGAGGAGTGCTCTTAGGGGCTGAAAGAGGTCCAAGTAAACTTAAAATATATGGAAATATTTTTTAGTTTCATGGATCCTTATTCATGAACCATCACTAAGAATCCAGATAGTTTTTAATGTTCTTGCATTCAAGATGGGTCCTTGTTTGAGCTAGTTTCTAAATATTTGCTTTGTTCTGATGGATTTGATTATTCCATATGCTTCTCAAGGCCTCTTAATAGGTTTTCCATGGTTATCATGGTTTTTTTAGTCTCAAGAGTTCAAGAAGCCTCTTCAAGGATTGTTCTTGGTCTTTTTTCAACTTTAATGCTCTATACTCTAAAATATGAATCTACAGGTGCCTCAAAGCAATTTTTCCACATTAATATGAAGGAATGAAAGGTTATATTATATGTTTTAGTATTGATAATGAATTTGAAGTGGTTTGAAAGCCTTGCCCTTGTATATTCTTGCTCCTTTTATGCGTTTATCTACATAACAAAGTCAAAGTAGTCACCTATAGGCCCCTATTGACGTCATGGTGACATATGGGGAGGTGGAAGGGTAATATAATTAATCAACATTACCAAATATGCATTGAAATGCCTAAATAAGATGTATAAGGTTCACATTCATAAATTTTTCATCTTGTTCATACTCTAACTCACTATGGTGTATTAGAAATCTACCTTTAGGGGGTCTTGATAGAGCTTAGAATGTTCACTTTGTAACATGGATACATAAGATGAACCCCATTTGAGGTCCTTAATAGTATGAAGACATGATAGACCTTGGTGAGGGAGAAATTTGACAAGGTAGAAGATGGAAATACATTTGAAGGAAAGAGACTGTATATTTAAGGCTTTTGTCCCTAAAAACACTAAACATGGGCCTAAGAACTTTTTCAATATGATATACAACATATTTGGTAAAAGTATCAAGACATCAAAGTGAGTGATATTAAAGCCTCTACCATAGACAAGACCTACACTAAGTTTTGACATCAAGATGTTAAGAGGAAGATAATCATTTGAATTCTCAAAGTTGCTTACTAGCACACTGAGGGTAGTTAGTAACATCTATAGGAATGTGACCCAAAAAGACCTTTTTCACCCAAACGTTTCAAATTCAAACCATGCTTTATGATATAATAGTTTTGATGGTGGATAAAGGTCTTTTTAAATCTCATTATGTCATCTGAAGAGAGGGTAGATGATTTGAGACCTACCCAAGCTAATACCTTATCTGTACATAGGGCAAAATGGTCACCTACAATAGACCTTATGTTGTCTCTTATTTTAAAATCTTAGGGAACATGGGAGAATTTTTATAGTAAAAAAATATGGTAAATGATTTATAAATACATACACCATGATGATCTCACCTTTAAGGAAATCTCACTACTTCAAATTCACCAAGGAAAGGAGTCCAAAAGCAAGCAAACATAACCCTTATGCCCTATCTACAGATAGTCTACTCCCAAAAACTTAGTCTTGGAATTTGTGTTTTTTAAAGGGTAAATATTTGAGTCAGGAGATATATTTTTGTGTATATCACCATTGTGACTTGTATAACCCCTTCCAAGACTTATTTTTAATGAGCAAATTAGGCAACATGCTTCTATTTTGTCTAAGAGGCATAGTTCTTTCTCCCTTAATGAGAAAATACCCTTAAATATGATTTATTGAGATGGGACACAAGCAATAAAGTATGAGAAACTAAGATAAAATATGTGAATCAATGTAGGGTGGTATGGACAACAAGGTTTGTAGGTAGGGTAATTAGATAAGATACAAACCTAAATCTAAACAGGGAGTCACTTATAGTCCTAGAATTTTCAAAGTATTAAAATGATTTTAATCATGTTCATGTGGGTTAAAATGATTTTTTAAAACTATATTAATACATGGAAAGTGTCAATAGGGGTCATTTAGATCAAGAGTGCAGGGCAAACCTACTAGGTAACATTAAGCCTAATGCCAAAGTGGGGATGTTGTACATTTTTACACAAGATAAGAATTATATCATATGGAAACATATTTTTGGGATCATCCCAAGTATGTTTTAATCATTATTTTATATATTTTTCCATTGGGAAGTTATTTTTTATCTTGAAGATACTCAGACCCTCATGTAGAATGAATGGAAGATGCATGAGTGATCATCTTAAAAAGCTCAAAACTTTCATAATACTTTTAATGGTGGCATAATGTGTTTGGAGGTGTTAGGTAGGGCCATTAAGATGATCTCAAAGGAATTATTTCATAGTTTTAATGTGCCAAATCTATGAATAATGCCTAAGACTTGAAAGACTAAAAACCCTCACAAAACCCTCCTTAAGGACCCAATGGAGAAAATAAGGCAAATCAAGCATATAAATGGGGTGTAAAGGACATGAAACCAAATTTGATATATAGAGGACTATCTAAGGTCTTGTTTTATGTAATTGAGATGTAGTACACCTATATGAAAGAGGTACAACATGGCTTATTTTGACAAATTTGTGTGTTTTAGAGGCATGCCAAACTTTAAAAAGATGAAACCACCTTTGGGAGAGAGATTATGACTTTTTATAATTCCTAATGTTCATAGATTGAGTTATCTAATCTCCCAAGTGTGCTTACCATCTTCCTCATCTTAGCTAGTCACAGTGAATGAGGAATGAACACTTACTGAAAATGGTTAAACTCAAATTGGGAAGCCTTTTAAGGATTGATTCATGAACCTAATGACTTGGAAACCATTGATAGGTGTCATACCTCATTATTCATGGATAAAACTATAGAATTAGAAGGATTTTGAATTCCAAGTGTAATAGGTGCATGAGAAAGAGTGATTTGTGACTATCATGAATGATTGCTCATGGTCAGAGGAATATGAATGATTAAGGACTAATCCAATGTAGGTGGAAGCTTGTTAGTAACCCCTTCTCTTTAGACTAATAATCAAACTTGAACCTATGTAGCAACTAGGTAGTTTTGGAAGGCAAATCATGGAGGTAGTTTCATATGCAAGCAAAGAGAGTATCTATGACACATTTGGAGAAGGTAAATGAGTTAAGGGACATTTATTCTTACTTTAATTTTAGGACCTATATCATGCCAAATTCCATTGATATTGTAACTCATTATCCTTTCTTGAAAAGTGTCTCAGTGACTCTTGAGCTTCATTTTCTCTCTCTCCTCTCATAGTTGCTATAAATTCTAGCCTTTTTGGCTATTGTATGGATATCTCCACCTGGGTATGGTGAATCCCTACCAAATTTTTGTTTTGAAATAATAAATAATGTTGTTTTACCTCATTGAAGATTTCATGAAGTGCATGTTATGGTTCTTGGTCTTGTGCAAGTGTATTTTGCTTACCTTCACATGTTATTCTTCTTAGTGCCTTGTGTGGATTGAAAGCTCTCTTTTGTAAGTCACCAAGAAGTGTCTAATGTGGATTATAGGTATAGTTATTAGTTAATTTATTAGTTTTTCTAGAATACCTATTATCTAAGTCTTCCTAGCCTAAGTTCTCTTTAAGACCCCATGCTTGAAACATTAATTTAGAAGTGGAGTGTTTAATTGGATGAAGTATATGTGTAGGCTTCTTCTTGGTTCCAAGTGAATTGTAAGTGGTGTGATTAGACCATATATTTGGTGTATCACCTCCCATAGATTAAAATTGTTTTCAGTTATCCTTGTCCCTTTTCACCCCCAAAAGTTACTAGTAGGTTTGATCTATAATGGTACATCAATGGAAATAGCCCTAATCTAGAGATCCACTTCAAACTTGGGTCACCCACTACCTTGAGGTGGTTCCATTATGCCACTTGAATGAGGAGAGACTTGTCATCTCCTCAAAGGTTGTAAGTTCAATTGAAAATAGTTGGTGGTGAAATCAATTGGATGATGCTCTCCCTCCCCACTATATTACTTACTTGGAGACTACACTTGAGATTATCAGAGATACAAGAGTAATTAATTATTATTATATATTGACAATAGAGGCTATATTATTCTACTAGTTGTGGTTGGATTTTATTATGATTACTTTGCTTATGCAATTAAAATTATTTACATAAGTTTCTAGTGATTGGTAAATATTATTGTTATATATTTATAGAAATTTGATATGCTTAGTTAAGTATGTTGAAAATCACTAAGTAGACTCTCATGGTGTAGCCTAATGAAAGAATAAGTGTTGAGTAAATATTTAATTTTTTTTATTAAATTATTCTAGTAAATCCGTATGGAGATGTTACAATACTTGAGTTCTTTGAGAATCATGCTCTATGGAGCTTTGTATCATTGTATTACTATGATTATTGAGACATTATTATTTCTAAAACTGTACTATTTATTCATTTGTACATTTATAGCAGTGGATGTAATGTTATATCAACCATGGCTGAAATTATATAGTTAATTTAATGAAATAAATGTAGTCTTTATTATGTATTCAACATTTTTCATGTTTTGATATATCATTATCATGGTGATCATTAGATAAATAGATATCTATAAACATTTTAGGGTTAACTAAAAATAATATATTTATTTAAATATCACTAATTTAGGTTGAACATGGTGAAATTTGTTAGATGAATATGTGTAATTAATTTAACAAAAAAAAACTCTATTATGGTAAAACCTAGTGGGATTGTTATAGACGATGTGTTATTTTGATGACCAAGCCTTTTATGCTATTAAAAATATTTTAAACTTGATTATTATCATCTTTTGAAAGTTTTGAATATGTAGCTATTTTTCATCTTCCTAGACACCTATGTCCCAACCAGACACATGCATTGATGTGAGTTTCCTGTGCCAAACTAAGTGTCGATTGCCTTAAATTCATCAAAGTTTAAAATTAAACATATCTTAAAGGTCAGTCTAAGTTCTTTAATATGAGATATTTCAAAAAAGGATTGATATATATATATATATATATATATATATATATATATATATATATATATATATATATATATATATATATATATATATATATATATATATATATATATATATATATATACACACACAAGATCAATCCTCATTCATTCCTCACCTAGCATAGACAAAACAACTCACAAGGCAACTTACCAAATTCATTTAATAAAGGATTCAAGTGAAAAAAACTTCCCTATTCTCTCTTATTTAAATATCAGTCATAGGGACAAGCCATCTATAGGTCTAATGTACCAAAAGAGAATTTTTATGAGCCATATTTTCCAAATTAAAAGTTAGGTAATCCTATGTACTTATCATATATTACATCCTTATAAACACATAAGCCAACATGTATGGGATAAATACATAAGTTTGAGGCTTTATTCAGAGTATTATCTATGTAGAGAGGTCCTTAGGGAAAATTGAAACTATGTTCCCATTAACCCATTTTTCTCACAATCACTCCAAGGGTAAAGAAGCTAAGATTATATCATTTAAAAAAGAGCAACAATTTATTCATGAAATATGAACACACTAGGGCAAAGGTGATAAAAAAATAGAAGCATCTAGGTGGTCACACTTAGATCTAGTCAATATTGCATACTGGACACCTGTATCTAACTTAGATACCGATGTTGACACAAATATCCAAGTCTAACTAAGCATTCGAGGCCATATAATGGAAATTTATAGATTCTGATGATTGACCCAAAATCCATATCTAGTCTACTTCTAACTTATTCCATATCATTTCTACATGTGTATAATAAACCAATTAAGTATTCTTATTTCTAATTCATTTCATATTAGTCAATATCTATAATTTATATTTTTAGCATATCTCAACATTTAAATTCAAAATATTGTTTATTCAAGTTTATAAATTAATTAGCCCACTATAGATCTATTTATCACCCTTTTAATTATTCATATCTATATTCTTGACCCTATAATATATTGACCCATATCAATTTAGGGTTAAAATTTTGGTGAAACTAACTTTTGGTCCTCAAAACCTTAGATTATGCTCTAAGGTTTTCTAATTCTCTATTTATAATTTTTTTATTTTTTATTTAACAATATCTCACAAGTTAAAAATTAGTTTTCATTTTACTGTAAACATGTGCAACATATATGCATCTATAACCTATTTTGGGATCCAATTTGTGATTATAAATGTGATTTATTATTGTAATTACTTAACCAAACATAACATTCAATGAAATATGATAATTCATCAAAATATGAGAGGGTATTAAAATGAAACAAATGCTTAATCTATCTTCATAATTATTTTTATAATACCATAGATCTAATATCTAGACATTAGCATGCAAGCTCTCATCTATTTTCTTGACCTAACTCTTATTCAAGTGATAACCAAAATCCTTCACCTATTATTCACCTAAGACTTATATTGGATTTTATGGTCCATCCTGTCACTACTAGAAAAGGTAAAGGTGTCAAAACTAATCTTCCCCTTGTTAATATATAATAGGTGCCTCCTAAACTAAAATTACTGATCAAATCTAAAGGATATGACCCTTTTGACCAATTGAGAAACACATGTGCTAATATCTCAATCCTCAAACTTATAAATGAATCCACTATCTATAAGGATACCCTAGATAAAACATTACATGATCCCCTATCAGAGTTATGGCTAGGATCACTAGATCATGTGGATGCATAGGTTCGTGTTAGGTGTGAGACAAAAAAGCACACAACACACAACTACAAGCTAAATGAAATCAAATACAAGAATATTTCAAAGAGAGATTATAGCCAAAACCAATCTTCCATTTAACAATAACTCACCAAGTGACATATACAAATTGGAGTGCATGAGTAACTACTCCAAGAAAGGTGGTTAAAGATCCATTAATAGAAGAGTAACTCCTATAATCAAAATAGTTGATAAATAGAGTTACTTTCTCTTCATTTATTCAAAATTTAACTACAAGTAAACTTGAACAAGCTTATCCATTAAAGTAGGAAAACTCCTAAGGGAGGGAGAAATACCATAATAAATAAATATGTGAAAATAAATAACATGTACTCTAACACCCTCCATAAGTATGACTTAGGTGGGTAGTGTAAAAAAGGGTCCCAACAACCAGGCCTTATGAGGTACCCATGTATAAACTAATCTCTCATAAATTAGAAAAAAGAGAAAACCCATATGAAAAAATTCCCCCCAAAATAGAGACATGAATAAAAAGAGGTTATAAGCCCCCCTAGAAAATGATGATGCAGTATCCTGAACCTCAAGAAAAGCTATTAAGTAAAGATACTTGCTCTCTTTGAAAGGTTTGGTGAAGATGTATATAATATAATCTATCATATAGTAATATATTAGATTAATTATGTCCCTATGAATTATCTCTATGATGAAGTTCATGTGAATCTCTATGTGTTTGGTCCACTGATGTTGGACAAGATTCCTACAAATCTAAATAGTACTCTAGTTGTCACAATAGATGATGGTAGGCCATTTTAATTGGATAATGAAATCTATGAGAATCCATTCAATACAAATGGAATCAATGGTATAATTTATATCCCCCACATACTCTACCTTAGTAGATGATAAATCAATATCATTTTCCTTCTTGATTGACCAACTAATCAGACTTGAACCTATAAAGAAATGGTAACCTAAAGTAGACTTATGATTCTAAATATCAACAACCCAGTTAAAGTCAATATAGCTAGTCAAGTTTATTTTAGTGCCATATCTATAGTGAATCCTAAATCGATGTGTGACTTGAATATAGTACAATATCCTCTTATCTACTTTCCATTGTAACTCATGGGGTTCTTATATGAATCTATAAACTAGACCCACTATGTAGGATAAGTTTGGTTTGGTATGTGTTCAATAGATAAGGCTACCCATAATTTTCAAATAAAGGTAACATCAACCAAAGGTGAAGTATAATCTACCTAAAACTTGAATCTAGATAGAAAGGGGGTTGAATTTGGCTTACAATTAGCCATGTGAAATAAACCAATTGGATCAAGAGCATACTTAGGCTGTGTAAGAGTGATCCCTTAGTCAAACTAAAATTTTGAATCCAATGTAAGTAATGTAACAAACCTAAGTTTGTCATGGAAAATCTATCCTAAATAGACCTTTTCACCACTATAATGGATGAATAAGAGACAATAGTGACCAAAAGATAATAAACATAAAGAACTAGAATCAAGAGTGAATCATCCTAACATAAGAGATAATTTTTAGGATCTAAATTATATTCAGTGAATCCTATTTTAAGATGGAAGGAATATATTTTGGTATACTAAGATCAAAGGGCCTATTTGAGGCCATAGATGAATTTTTCAAGCATGTAATGAAGGAAGGATCATCAACTAATCCTGGTGGTTACTCCATGTAAATCTCCTCCTCAGGATCATTATGAATAAAGACACTCTTAACATCCATTTAATGAACATCCCAATGATTATATGTGGTAATAGAAAGTGTGAGTTTTATGGAGTTCATTTTGGTGACTGGTGTAAAGGTATATGTATAGTTGATGCTAGACACCCATGGGAAACCCTTTATGACCAACCAGACCTTGAACTTGTCAATTAACCCATCTGCTACATACTTGGTTTGATATATCCATCTACATCAAACCATATTTATTACCTTAGGAATAAGTTTAATATCCCAAGTGTGATTCCTGATTAAGGAGTTACACTCTTAATGCATAGCATAATTCTACTCAACAATACCTGATGTCTCTTCAAAAGTCTAAAGATTTGAGTCAAAGGCATATAAATCATGTTGACCACTCTAGAACTCTAAACGTGTCTGTATATCATCTAAAGGATCCCCAAACCATGTGCCTAAACTTTATAGTGCCTACCTAGCCTAAATAGGACCAAGAGTAGATGATTCAGGTAGAGAAACATCATTATCTGAAGTAAGGCCAAATGTGTATGAAGATGAGTTCTAATCACTACTCTCACTACCAAAACTAGAAAAACTCATATTGATCTAAATTATCTAAATAAAATACTAGGGAGTCCAATTAAGTGGGAAAAGTGTCAAGTGTTGAGTATGTTGGGCTCTCTTTAAAGTGAACATTGCTCTCTACAAACAACTCATATATGGTCAAATGAATAATTCAATATCCCTTGACATAATCTAGATAACCTATGAAGATGTAAGGCTTACTTTAAGGTTATATAGCCTTGTGTTTCTTCTTAGGTATAGAAGCCATAGTTAGTGATATGAAGACTCTAAAATGCTCAATTACAAATTTCTTATTGTACCAAACTTCCAAGGGAGTTATGCCTTTTAAATATTTATGGGAAACCCTATTCTAAATGCATGAAACATAATTGATTTATTCAGCCCAATACAATGGTGCAAGTGAATTAGAGTGAATCATATAGTTATCCATCTCTTTCAAGGACCAATTCTTACATTTTATAACTCCATTTCATTAAGAAATATATAGAACTATCTAATTTAAATCAATCCCCTCTACGGTGAAAGATTTCTCAAACCTATTATTGACATATTCATCCCCATTAGTTGTTCAAATAAATTTGATGGATTTCTATGATTATTTTTTTGTAATAACCTTGAAGTTTCAAAACTTGTTGAAAAATTCATATTTATAACTAAAGAAGTGAACCCATGTGTATCTCAATAAATAATCAATGAAAGTAAGGACATAATTATCCCTCATGAAAGATAGTTTGGAAAAAGACCTAGATACCACACTGTGTACAAACTCCATTTCTTATGAATCCCTCCAAGCTTTGACTTTGTCAAATTTATCTTTGGGATGTTTCCCAAGGGTGAAACCCTCTTAAATACCCTTATATAAATGTACACAATGTAAGCCTATGACCATGCCATTCTTGTTTAGTTATTTAAATAATGTATGTAATCAGAAATGCATCATGTCCATAAATCAATCCTAGATTAGATAGGATAGAGCATACCTACACTTCCAATTAGGGGCATATAATTGTTAAGCAATAACATGACAAATGTGAGGAACCATTAGACCTAATTAGGGGATCACTTATCATAACACACCATGCAAGATAGGGTTCCAAAGCCTATAGTCTAACACAACCACACAACAACCTTAAAAGAGTCCTATGATTTAATATTTCACTAATCTAATAACAAGAAAAGTAAATCTAATCTAGTGCATACAAAGCTTGTGGCACAAAGTGGGGGTTAGAAATAAAAAAATAAAAAACTAAACTAAACATGTATAGAAGAAATATACTCACGTTAATGTATACAAAATTATAATACATAGAAGAGAAAAATGCATATGATGTATCTATGTACTCTTACAATGGAGGAATAAGGTTAGGAATACTTACCTTTGAAGATGAACCCACTAATCCCTAATCACCCCCTTGGCCAAGGTGATTTGTAAGAGATTGTCATTGTATGTAAGGATAACTAAGATAAATTAGATCTAGGATACAAAACCTATCCAAGAATCCATAAGAATTATTCACAAGATGAGATCAGAGGTCTAAAGAAAGTATTGAACCCTAAAGATTTATTCCCCAAATGGAATGGTCAATAGGTAGATGTTCCTTCATACTTCTTCACTTAATTCTTTCACCTTATCAAATGGTCATAAATGACGTTGTATATATAGTGGTAACTTAACCTAATTTTTTTTGGAAATTTTAGCTATGCTAGGTTGACTTTATCAACCTAGCATGTTTTTAGGGCTAACTCTCTAGGTATGTGCCAGGTCAGCCAAGAGGCCAACAAACCAAATGAGAGTAAAAGTCCTAAAACTATATTAGGTTGGCCTGGTTGACCTAACACAATTGATAGGTCAAAAGGGTGCTAAGGAAAAAAATGAAGGATAAAATATAACAAATGATGAGAAGAGATAGGACTAAGAATAATAAGCTTGGGTTCAATTGTTTTAGGAGGCTAGAGTGTGGATGACACATGGCAAAATGAATGATAATCTTATAAAGCATCGATGGTGTGCCCACCCCTTTCCTGATGCACCCATTAAGGCATACACTAAGAGATAAAAAGTGTTAGTAATCAATAAAAGTTTAAAAATACTATGTGTATACATATGTCCCAGCTAAAACTCATCACATGTCATGTAAGTGCAACACGAAATGGTGCTTTAGAACAAAACATGATAACACACAATGCTGATGTTAAGTATTGTGCAATAAGAAAAAAATAAGATAAATGAAAGAACTATATTGAAAACACATACGTTTAACTTAACCTAATACCATAAATAAATAAGTAGATTGGAAGAAGTGTGAAGGTGTCCAATGTAGAGTACACTAGGCAAACCTATAGAAGTTAGTGAAAAAAAATAGCCAAAAATATAATTTTTTAGAAGATAGGCATATGATAGTGGAAAATAATCTCTAAGTCATCACGATTCTAACTCATTTTATGGTTTACAAAATGGATGAGTAGAAACAAAGATAGAGGTAAAACAAGGAATCTACTTGAAAATAAATGAAAGAATTGAATTGCTAAAAGTGTTTTTAAATAGGGAAAAAGAGAATTCATTTTGCATTTTGAATTGTGAAAGAGAGAAAAGAGATCTTTGAGACTAATCAAGGCTAGGATGGTGAGGGAACAATAGGATAGATGAGGAGGACACCCAAAGGCCACACCAAGTTCACTACAGGTATGAAACTATGGATCTCAAACTAGTTTTTGAAATTAGTATTGAATTAAATGAATTTTTGATAAAATTTATTTTTAAACATTTATATATGTCAAAATTGAGAAAAATTAGATTATAAGGGTATCAAATAGGAAGACGGGAAATGGGTTGGAAGGATTTAGGAATAAAATGAGAAAATGCTCATTTTGGGTAAAATGTATTGGGTTGACACAATAGGTTGAAATAGGGTAAAATCCATATGGTTGATCTAGTAGGTATGGGTTGACCTAGTGTAATCTAAAGGATAAAAATCTAAAATGGACCAAGAAAATATTTCATAAGGACAAAAATGAAAACTCAAAATTAGGGAGGGGAAAATAAGAGAGTTGACTTGGAATTTGAAGTTAACTATGACAAAAATAGGGAAATTTTGGTCAAACTAGGTTGACCAAGGAACTAGAATAAGCATGAAAAAGTGTGTAAAAAGCTAAAAGAGGGATAGATTGGCTTGAAATAACCAAAGGAGGGAAAGAGGGACCAAGAAAGCTAAAAATAGGCTAAAATGAATAAGATAATAGAAATTAGGCTTATTTTTTAATTAAAATTATAGAAAATAATGTGTAAAAAATGTATTGTGATTATACATGACATGGAGGAACTAATACATCCTTTGTTGTTTCTTGGTTGTAGAGACACTTGAGACTTTAGAGGTTGGTGGATGTGTCTTAGTTGATGGATTTGTTAGAGATATTGATAGATGGAGATTGAGTTATACTGGTAGGCATAGGTCTAAGAGGTATATCTAAGATGTGTAGAATCCCCACAGTGTTGACCTATTAGTCATGTTCTTAAGATGCTAGGAATGATTGAATAACACCTTTATATGGGATGTGGATGGGGATATGATAGAGGTACATATCATACTAGAGGATTTCCATACCATCCTCAGTCTACCCATAGTAGGAACACTGGTGACCAAAGGGATAACTGATAGCTTAGAGGAGAGAAGAGCCTTAGCCATGTGGGTTATAAGCTCAGAGATTATATTGAGAAAATGGAGAGTCATTATGGATGACATGTATATATCATAGATTCTAGATCTCCAAAAGGTAATGATAGGCCTTGTGACATAGTCGGTGGTCTATCACAAGTTGAATGGTAAGGTACTACTATTCATGGTAGCCTTGAGTAGGATGATGCTAGAGGAGGGAGTACTCTATGATCTAGGTTATATCATCTAGGTCTATCTTGTTCATGATCTATTCAAGATACTGGTGAAATGGTAGAAGACTATAAGATCGATCATACTACTCACAACATGGATATATGAGAGATTCCTCATGTATCAACTAGTTAGGTTACCCCATGTGGTTAATGATAGGTTACCTTAAGTAAAAATATAATAGAAGGACTAGGTAGTGTGGGCCATGCCCCACATGTTAGTGCTATAGTTAGTGAGACATGTAAACATCATGTGGTAGCTATATGGGCACATAATAGCTACATGGGTGAGCTAGCATATAGTTATACCAACATTAGAGAGGAGAGAGGTGATTGATCACTATACATGGTAGAGAGAGCCACATTTGGTGGCACAAGTGATAAAATAGATGAGCCTACCTCATCTAATGATATTGATATTGATGCTTGACCAGTGGGCTCAACATATTAGGGATCTATAAAGGAAGAGGGCACTTAAACCACTAATAGTGAGGTTGACACTGAGGGCATGTCAGGAACAATCATGGACTAGTCAAGCATGATAAGTGGTAGAGGAAGAGGTAGTGATACCAGATATACCACTACCAACCCCAAAACAAGATGAATAATAGCCACTAAGGACATGATAGTGATGGATATAAGAGAGAATGAAGACTATAGACATCCCAAATGATCCTATAGATGCACCAAAGGAAATGTTAGAGAGACCACTCAAATGGAGGCTGAGACAAACATGAGCCATGATAGATAGTTTTAAACTAAGGAGGTGACTAACCATGGAGGTACTAGGAGGTCACATAGATGGGAAGACTATGCTAGGCAATCATGTAGAGGATGATGTCATATGATCTGAAACATAGATAGGTATGAATATGCTTGAATTATTTATTAAGTTTTTATTTGGTAGTAGAGAGATATAGATAGATATCATGAGATATGGCAGTGATCTAATATCCATCTAGTATGATTTTGTAGGCATAACTAAGGATGAGGAGGAGAGATGGGGTTCCCTAGTGAGGAGAGAACTTTATGACATCCTAGATAAGACTCTATAGCCATATGACCCCATGACACTAGAGGATCTGAGTGTACCATCTTACCCAATTTAAGTGAGCTAGTTTAGATTAGTTGGTGAGGATGTAAGGTAGATACATGTGCAGAAGGAGAGGGTATAAACACTCATAGAGATGGGTTCAAATGAGAGATAGGCTTGGAAATATTTGGTAGATGAGATAGTTGTGAATCTAAAGATAGTGACATAGATGATGTAAGCATATACAATGATGCAAACTCAATTGATTCAGGCACATATAGTGACCTAGGCTAAGTTTGTGTAAGCACAAGTGTAAATAACATGCCTATAGGGATAAGTAGAGGGGTTGAGATCTTAGATTTCCTTGTTATAGTGTACCATTTAGAGGATTCATACTGAGGCTTCAGTAGGCAACATGGCTAGGTCATGAGATAGACATGATGGATCCTAACCTTAGTACTGAGGCTTTGTATATGGTTGTATATGTTGTATCAAACTCATGATATATATATATATATATATATATATATATGATGTATCATTTTGGCTTATTAGTGTTGGTTGTGTATGTTATCTTTATGATTGTTGTTTTTTTCATTATGGTTGAGGTTTTGGATGCTTTTGATATATTTATTTCTAGCACATGTATGTTAGATTTGTTGTATATGCTATAGGAAATATATGTGGTGTGGTTTCTTTTCTAGCATTATGAAGTACACATGCATGCTTAAAAATAAATAGGTGAAAAATGACTTGGAAAAATATAATCAATCAAATAAATGTACTACACATTAGTTTAAGTTGGGAAATGTGTTATAACAAAAATTGACTAAGTATAAAAATCCAAGAAAATTGCAAACAAGATGGTAAAAGGGGTTTTGTTTTTAAACCAATGTAAAAGATTTTTGCACCAAGTTAAAACAAGCAAAATCATACTAAATATCATGTTTGGAAGTATGACAAACAATGTAATAAAATGAAAGGTATGAAAAGGGCACAAATGGTAATAAAAGCAAATAAATATTAAGTCAATTAATTATACTATTTCATGATGGGAAGTACAAAGAAAAACAAAATTTTCAAAAATTTGGTCTTAAATTTACCATACTAATTCAAGCTAGGAAGTATGAGAAATTCAAGAAATGGTTGTTATCTTACATGCATTCAAAAAATAAGAAAATAAAAGGCAAAAGAAAAATGAAGTAAGCATAAAACATATTAAATATCAAGATGGGAAGTATGCAAATGACATCTAACATCATAATCAATTGAATATTACCTCATATTTGACACATGTAATTTGGATGGTGACTTGTTTATTGGAAAATTTTGTAGGAGGGCCGGGTCCTATCCATGGTCTTACACTATAACTCACAAAAGAAAACCCAAGGGGCACCACATCAATATCAGTAAATAGGTGTGATACTAAGATCAACTGATGATGGTAGATTGGTATAATAAAAAATTAAAATGGACCTACCTTCCCATGATGTGTTCCCCACTCCTTAGGACCCATACAAAGTTATCAATCTACTACACAGATTGGGTAATTATAAGAGAAAGTAGGTAGCACTAAAATATTTTTTTATTCTCCTCTTCTAATCTACTATCCTAATGTACCCCAAAGGACCTCAACTCTACTGTGAGGCCAGCTATGGAGTTTGAGTTTTGACTAGAAGAATGAGATGTGATTTGAATCATGTCTTTTAGTGTGATTAGAATTTTAAGAATATTTAATATTTTTGCCTCAGGATATCATTGCCTTTTGTTTAAATGATTTGGATATTAACTTTTTTTTGAAGGCCTTTTTAAAATTCCTCCTCTATATGGATTTGGAATGACCAATCATGAGAGAGATATTGATACACACGAATAATCTATAGGTTAAGTATAAGTGACCCAAGGTAAAAGACTGACTAGAATACTTAGGCTTGAAAATGGATAGAGCATGTGATCTCAAGTCTCAACCATGTATATGCTTAGATTATGGAAAAAAGGAGGGAAAAAGTAGATCCAAAGGAGGACCACTGAAAGGAAATAGTAATGAGAAATATTGCTTATGAACTGATCACATGGTAATAGCAGATAGTAATCAAAGGGAAGAGGGTAGATATAACCAAGTCACCATGAAAAATATTTGTGAAAAATAAAGATAAGAAAGCAAACAATCATGAAGATATAGGGGAAGCGTTTTGAGAAAAAATATAAAGGAAAATAAAGCAATGATAAGGGAAAGGTGAGTATAAGAAAAATACAAGTATATGCGAAATGTAAAATGATAACATAAACTAACTATGGTACAACAAGAAGGATAAACATGATATAAGATAAGGAATAATTTCACACATTATCAAATGATATAATCAATAAATAAATAATATTGGAACACACATCCAATCCAAATATAAATAAGAAATCCCCATGCATGTGCTCACAAATACTAGTAAATCTATCCACACACATTATCCAATACATCAAATAAGTCTTTATGAAGATGAATGCATACTGCTAATAAGGTCTCATCAGTCTTTAATAAATATTGGCCAAATACTTCTCTTTTGATCTCCTCAACTAAAAAATTAGGAATGCTTGAAGGATCATTTTAAGGAAGAAATTTAAGAAAAGACTGGTTAGGAAATGTGTGGAAATAGGATCTATAGGAGAATTATGAATCACAGGTGGAGAAGGATCCATAGGTGAAGGACTCATGGGTGGAGCATGATCCATAAGTGAGGGAGGGTCCAAAGGTGAAGGAATCATAAGTGGAGGTACAAAAGGTGGTGAAGGGACCACAAGAGGAGATGGAACCATTGAATTTGGAGCCATAAGAGAAGAAGGAGGAACCTTGTTATGGGAATAACCTATGGGAGGAATGGTAAAAGGTCTAAGGATGGCTACAAAATGATCTTTGAGATGTTGTTGAAGAATGTGGCAATGATCAGTGTGATGTGTGCCACATAGGTGCCATAGATAATATACTTCACCAAACTTGGGTAGATATTTATGAATTACCTTTGAGGGAGGTATCACTTTGTCTAATGATGGGGAAAAAGGATGTAAGGTATCAAGATATTATAAAAACTTATGATAATGGGTAGAAGAGTGATTATCTATCCCATAGAAGCAATATATATGATTTTAAGTGGTGTTATGAACACTCATAGAAGGAGGTGAAATAGGAGTGGAAGAAACTAAAGAGGACTCATCGACCCATTTGGTGGGTAAAGGATCCATCTTAGGCAGTAAAAAAAAACCATCATCAATGGAAGGTGAAGATGGGGAAGGAGTGGAACTAGGCTCAATAGGAGGAGCACTAGGAGGAGACATAGGAAGAGGCTCATTCACAATAAGAGAGGAAATAGGCTCAATTAGAGTGGAAATAGGAATAGGCTTAACTATAGTTGGCCCTACTTAAAGAGGGGTAGGATCTATAGAAGGTCTAAGGAGGACTACCCTAGGTGTGGAAAAGTGATAAGGTCTATTTATAACATAATCCAAGAGCATGGTCCTAAGTGGTTCCTCAGTAATTAGATGTATCAGTGCCACCTCTACCCTATGATAAAGAGGAACAATTTAAGAATCAAGAACTATAAAAGAAAGAAAATGATGAGATGCATGAAAATACTCAAGTAAAGAAGAGTGGTAATGAACAATCTTGGCATCATAGGCTAGTAAAGGCTACCTAAAAGAGGATCATATAAAGAATATCCATCATCATAATCTAGAGTATGAAAATCGATGACATAAGTTAGGATGATCTTATCATCCTAGTCTTGGTTAAGACTACAAGAATGTCATCATAGAGGCTATAAGGAAGCAATAAGATGTGAGATGAGATGGAGTGAGAAATCAAAATTTTTGATCTTTAAGTTAATCTCATTAGGCTCATCATCATCAAAGTCTAAAAGGTTGGGAGGAATGTTACCAATGAGCTCAGGACATCTATTATAACCTTTGGTTGAGTTGACAGGAAATTTGAAATGCTATGAATCATAGAATGGAACACTAGGTAAAGGTTCAAGAGTAGGAATATTGAATACATCATGATCTTGGAAAATTTTGAAATTCCAAGGGTTAGTGTCTCTTTGAATCTTTAAATGGCTCCATTGTGAGAAAATTTTATGCATTGGCAAGCAAAAGATGTAATAACTCACATACATTAATCCACGACCTACCAAGCAAGATGTTATACAAAAGGGTAAAGTTGAAGATCATCACCTTCACATGAATAATGATAGGTGGGATGGTAATAGGAAACCTCACACACTATAAACGAGGCATTTACCTTATATCATATCATTGGAATGTGCTATGTGTAGACTTGAGATTACATTTAGAATACCCAAGACTCTTAATGAAATTAATGGAAGTGACATAGGTGATAGAACCCTCATCGATCAAGGCTCGCTTAACTTGGATATCAACTATTTAGATGCTAATAAATAATGAAATATCATTTGCATAAAGCTTAATCTCATATGGAATCATAGATGTGATAAGAAATCATAAATAAAGATAAGTGTCAAGAGTTTCATCAACATTAATGTACATCTCTTCACATTACTGTAAGATACTATCCTCAGATCTAGATAAAGTAACCTCCCATCCTACTAGAGGAGGGTGAGGGATATTCATCTTGAATAAGAGTTACATGAGGCAATTTTGATGATGTGGATATGTTATCATGAGTTCAAAAAAAGGGATTTGAGATGAAAGATTAGTAAGTTACACAATGGGACACCAATCATCATAACCCATAAGGAGACTATTAGATATAGATTCATAATGATTAAGAAGGTAGATCCAAATAACATTGAAACTTATGTTGATAATAATGAGAAGGTTGAGAAGAAGGTTGTAAATCATTTAGTGATGAATAAGTAGTTAGTTTAGATTGATCAAGAAGTTTAGAATAATAAGTGTTAGTATAAATTGGATTGTTATTAGTACTAGAAGATGATGGGAGAGAAGTAAAAATAGTATGATATGTGTCATCCAAGGGAGAATCATAAATTGGATTGTCAAAAGAAATAAGATCTTCTTTCCCCAACTCATTTAAATGAGTTGGAGAAGAGTCTTGGATAACATGATGTCTTATGAGGAGTGTAGATAGGTTTTGAATCAATGAAAGCCACCACTCTTCACATATTGGTCATGTTAACCACATTCTCTTTGGAATTTAGTTCAATAATACTTTCTATGTTATTGGTGGAAGAGGTGGGCTTGTCTTGAATTTCTTGGATTGGTTGATGATTAGGCAAGAGGTCTTTATAGATTGTTAAATAAGCATTTGCCTGATTTAAGGCTTGATTTTTATCATGTGATTTATAGTCATTGAAAGTAATTTCATAAGCTTTTTGATGTTTATGAATAATAAAATCATGATCAAAATTTGGGCCAAGAAGAAAGTCCATAGCTAAATTGTGAAGTTGTCTACAAGTATTGTGAGAGTGACCCTAGCTAGCATGAAACCAATAAAACTTATTTGGATCATACCATGATTTCATAGGTCAAGTAGGGTCAAGCTCTTGAGGGAGAGTCCTAGGTAGAAATTTAATCTATTCGGTTGAGGATAAAGGTTTATGAACATTAATGTTATTTGGTAAGAAATGAGGATTAGTGAATTATTAAAAAGGAGTTGATTCTGAAGAAGGGGTAGGAATGACATCTTGAACATTGTGAATGGTGTCATATGAATCGGTAACACCATCATTGGTAATATTTTAGTTTTTATTCTTAACTAATAGGTGAAGGCCCATAGAAGGTTGGGGTGGCTCAAATTGGCACATTAGTAAATCTTGTCTTTTAGATTAATTGATGGCTTCCTCTAAGTTATGTGGAGAAAGGGTACAAACTCAATATTCTAATTTATGAAATAAAGCATTTATAAAGAGGTGAAAGAGATTGTCATATGCCATGTTATGTTCACATTTATTTGACAAAGTCTTCCATCACTTAACAAAGGCTTGGGTAGTTTTATTTTCATTTTATTTACAATTTATGAAATGGGTCAAAGTGATCTCTAGAAGATCAATAGTTTGAAATTCTTGAACTAAAGCATTTACTAAGTCCTCCAAACTAGTGATGGAGTGTGTTTTAAGTTGATTGTACCAATCCAAGACATCACTTGTGGGGGTTTTGGCTAAGATTTTGGTAGTGTAAAAGGTATTTAACTTGACCCAATCCTTGTAAATATTTCCAAATGTCTTGAGGTGAAGGGTAGGATCAGTTGATCCATTGTAATAAATTGTAGGTGTTATACCACCAATATCAATGTTAGCAATTTGGGTGGTAAGAGGTTCATTTTAAAAATGTTTGATGAATTTTTGAATAATGGAGGTTGAGGAATGAGATTACCTTGAGAATATTGAAGAGGAGGAGGAGGGACACTTTGGTTATGTGTGACCCTAGCCATTAGTTGAGGATTGGATTAAAGATTAAGGTGGTTATGCATTCACATCATTTAATTCATATTATGAACTTGGAATATGTTCATTTGATTGAGAGTTTGTAACAATAGTTGTTGAGTTTGATTAGTGTTATTAGAATTAGTATTGGTGTTTGTGTTGGTATTAATGGCTTGGGTACCACTATTAGTGTTGATATGAGCTTGAGAACAGCTATGAGAATTTGAGGCACTAGTGGAAAAATTTGTCTATGAAGTAAAAGATGGACTAGTAAATGGTTGAGATGAGAAGTACTAGAAGAATGAGTGTATTGGGTAGTAAATGATGAACTAGTGGAAGGATTAAGGATAGTGGATATTATGAGAGGCCCACTAGATGTAGAACTTACCATGTTAGTTGAGATACTAGGCATGGAGGTGGGAGAAGTTAAATAAGAATATGTCATAGCATAAGGAGTCAAGATTGAAGGAAGAGGTTAAGAAGCAAATAAATTACTACCCCTAAATCCATTTGAGAAAGTGGGAGTAGGATAATGAGGTTCTTTAACTTGACATCTAATCATGAGGTTATAGATGGTGGAAGGATCCTTCCCTTTATGTTGAGGGAATTTCATGATAAAGAAAAACATTTCAAGAGTATACTCTAACTCAAGATGATCCTCTAAGAGAAGAGGAGGGTTTTTATACAAAGGGATATGAGGAAGGGTATCATAGTACATTATGTAGGTTATAATATGAACATTATCAACATTTAAGAAAGGAGCCCTACTTTGCCTATGGGAGACCCTATTAGGATTGGTAAATTCCATCATGTCTTTTGACTAAAATTCAAAGTTATCACCAAATAGAAAGTCCATGAATAAATAAAAAGAGATAAGATGAGAAAGAAAAGGATCAAAAAGTGACTAATAATAGTACTAGGTCAACCTAGTGCAAAATAGGGGCTATAAAAGTATATTGGGTCCATAGTATTGACCTAGTTCAATGAACAATGAGTGGAAAAAAGGGTAAAGGTACTATAAATAACACTAATTCAACCAGGTCAACCTAACATAGTGTATAGGGGATGAAAAATATACTAGGTCGATAGGGTTAACCTAGCACAATAGGCAATATAAGTACTAAGAAGGAAACAAATAATTAACTAAATTAACGCTTGCCAATCCAATTGATGCACACAAAGAAAAATCTTGCACTGATGCTGACTAATGCAATGTCTTGCACACATAATTAATCAAAGAGAAATTAGACAACTTGAAAGTAAAGTTATCTACTTGGTCAACCTATAATGTTTATTAGATTATTAAGAATGATTTTAAGTGTAAAAGAAGATTGACTATAAACAAGGTACTAGATATCAATTTAAAGATAGTTTCAGGTAAGTTTAGGATGAAAGGGACTATAGTGGAAATGATACAAGCTTAGTATTGGGGCCTACCCCCTCACTTCACACACCATAATGATAAGGTTGTCAGGTGCTTAGCTAAAATATACCTTTAACCATGATTTATACTTGATCAGAGCAGTAAGTCAACTTCTTCCTTTGTAATGAAATCTAAGTAGGTTGGCCTAGGTAGTCAAATGTTTAAATTCTTGTTGATGTTTATGTGGTTTGGTTGTGTGTGTAAAAGAATATAAATAGTGTAATTAAATGATAAATTAAAAACCACCTAATTAGACTATGTGAACTATTCTACACATATAAACAATTGAAAAGAAAGATGTGATTAAAATATATAGTTTATTCCAACTTTGAAACAAGGTATAGTTGAGAAACTATATGGACAATCATATAGAATAGGGTAGATAGGGTTGAACCTATACTATTAAAGTAAAGTCTGAGAATGAACTAGGTTGGTTAGGTTGACCTAATTATTTTAAAACACATAGAACACATAACTAGGTCTATAGAGTTGACCTAGTTGACTGTGCAGGGGCAGTTTTAAAGATTATAAACTATGAAAGGAAAGTACAAAAATAAGAAGATACATAGTAGTAGAAACTCACCTAAATGGTTTAGAGATAAAGAGAAGAAGATTATTGATCTAAAACTTTGAATAAAACTATAAAAAAAATAAAAACTAGGTTGAGTTGATTGATAAGGCAATACAAAAACCTAAAAAAAAAGTTTTGAAAATGTACTAGGTCAACTTGGTTGACCTAGTTGACTAAATAGGAAGTTTAAAAATTGGCAAAAACTAAACTAGGTCGAGCTGGTATATTTAGTTTTCTAAACAAAGTTTTGCAAGTTCTAAAACTTGTACTAGGTCAAGCTAATCAAGCTAGTTACATATTCCTACAAACCTATTGATAGAGATAAATAACTAAGTCGACAGGTTCAATCCAACACAATAAAGATATGATAAAAATAATGATGAATAGAAATGAAATAAGTGAAATAAATATTACAAGGGTTTGATTCATGTCAGGTTCACTAGAGTGTATGCAATAAAAAATACATCATGTCCATAAATCAATCCTAGATCAGATGGGATAGAGTACACCTACACTTTTGATTGGGAGCATACAATTATTAAGCAGGAGCATGACCAATGTGAGGATTCAATATACCTGATTAGGGGATCACTTGTCACAACACACCCTGAAAGATAAGGTTCTAAAGCCTATAGTCTAACAAAATTGCACAATAACCCTAAAAGAGTCATATGATTTAATATTTCACTAATCTAATAATAAGAAAAGTAAATCTAATTTAGTGTGTAATAAATCTTGTGGCATAAAGTCAGGGTCAAAAATAAAACAACTAAACAACTAAACTAAACATGTATAGAAGGTATATACTCACATCAATGTATACGTAATCCAAATACATGGAAGAGAAGAATACATATGCTCTATCTATCTACTCTTAAAAAGGAAGAATAAACTTAGGAATACATACCTTTGAAGATTAACCCATCGAGCCTCAATATCCCCTTTGGCTAAGGTGTTTCATAAGAAATTGTCATGGTATGTAAGGATAATAAAGATAAATCAACTCTAGGCTACACAACCTATCCAAGCATCTAAAATACTTATCCACAAGATGATATCGAATATCCAAAGAAAGTATTGAAACCTAAATCTTTACTCCCCAAGTAGAATATTCAATAGATAAATTTTCATTTGCACTTATTCACTTAATTCTTAACCTTTATCAAATGGTGGTAAATGACCTTGCATATATAGTGATAACTTACCCTAAATTTTTTTTGGAACACCAACTATGCTAGGTTGACCCAGTCAACCTAACACATTTTTAAGGCTAACTCTCTAGGTATGTGCTAGGTCAGCTAAGAGGCCAATAAACCAGAAGAGATTAAAAGTCTCAAAACTATACTAGGTCAACTTGGTCAACCTATCACAACCAATAGGTCAAAAGGGTGCTAAGGTAAGAAATTAAGGATAAAATATAACAAATTATGGGATAGATAAAATAAGAAGAATAAGCTTGGGTTTAATGGTTTCAAGAGGTTAGAGTATGGATGGAAAGTGGCAAAAATAATAATAATCTTATGAAGCACCAATGGTCTGACCACCCCTTAAGGCATGCACTGAGAGAGATTAAGAATCAATAGGTTCCTGCAAGATACAAAGTGTTAGTAATCAATAAAAGTTTAAAAACATTATGTGTATATAGGTATCAGTAGTTGAGGTGGCCAAACTACTCATGTTAAATTTTGCTAACTCCATTTAATTGAGTCAATAATGCAATTGAAGAAGAATTAGAAGAAAATGTGATAAGGTATATAACCTAAATTGGTGATCTATCCTACCAACAACCACTATAAAATTAGTTTGAAACTTTTTTAATATGATTGAATATAGTGAAAACTCTACCCTCATTCTCTTACTGATGTGAGTGATTTGGTACACTGATAAGAGATTTGTTAAAAGTGATGGATCACTTATAACATTATTGAATTTTCCTCCATCTATTTCAACAAACCCTCTCTCTAAAACTTATACTAAAGTGTCATCACCCAAAGTGATATAATACATGCTACAAGTCTATAAGGAATAAAACTCAACTTATGAAGAGCCCATGTGGTGGTAATCACCTAAGTAAATAACCCATGAATATGTTGGAGATGAAACAAATACAAGAGCCATGCCCTTTTATTTACCTTAGAATAATCTTGAGTTAATGAATTCTACTTGATAGACATAGGAACACCTATGTTATTCTTTTTTAGAATATGAGTTAGGTGATCAATTTGTCTCTTCATGTACTTGTGTTCACCATGCCCATTTTTATTGTAATAGGTATAATTAACCTTCTCTTTCTTCGGTTTGTCATTAAAAGTGGAGGTTTTAATGGTTGTTTATTTAGAGGTTTATTGTTTATTCTTCTATTGATCCTCATTATTTTTCTTATTCTCTTTATTTGAAATCTTTTCTTTCCCATTCCCAACAATTAGGGATTGAGGTTTTGAGTACTTCAATGTGCCCATTTGTATCAACTTATCTTGGTCCCTAGTCAAGTTATCAATGAAATCATCTAAAGAGGGAATTTTACATGTAGGTTCTAAAACAATTTTAATGGCATGGAAAGTAGAGACAAATATCTAGTAATCAAGACCAAGCTTAGAGAGTATATAAAGAATAAGTTGGTCATCTTTTTTTCTCTATTGCACATTATTTCAACTACAATCTCAAAGACTTGAAATTTTTGAATAAAGGGTATCAAAATTGATAGGACTTACACTAATTAGTTCATTTTATAATTCATTACCTCTCATCATATCTTGATTTACAAATATCATTTCCAAAATGGTCCAATATTCATTGGGTGATTTGACAGGTTTTATAAGAAAGAGGATATCAAGAGACATAGAAAGACACATCAACCCATATGATTCATCACTATAACTATACCACTTAAAGTTTTATGTATATGTATTTGGTTGAGTTTATAACCCCATTATAATGCAATGCAAACATTTAATCCTTAGAATAATTTGCATTTTAATTTTCCATTTATGATAATTAAATTGTGTTAGATGGTTGATTGAATTTATATCTATTTTATGTAGAAATTAAGTGCAATGGTTTTAGTTGCTGTAGAAATTAAAGTGTAAAACAAAATGGAATGTGACCTAGGAACATAGTACACCCCCATGAACTATGATATGGTGACCCCTCGAATGTTGTAAATAATGCAAACTCAAAATATGTTGGGCACAATTGAGAATGCATCTAGAGAAACCAATACAAATGTCAAAAAGATGTGTTTTGTAAGACAAAATGAGGACACCATGCTCAATTAATAATACATATAATAAGAGTACATATTGAACAAGAGATAAATTATTCTTTTGAATGCAAGGGGTTCGACCACCTTCCAAATTGGACCTCACCCTCTAGTCTTTGTCAAGAAAAAATATGAAGTTTGTATTCAAAAAATAAATTTTTATCTTTAAAATAAACTCACAATATATTGTTTTTATTAAAAAATAATAAAAAAACATCATAATATTGAACTCCACCTTTATAAATTAGCTGTTAAAATATATACTCCTTAAAATATTATTTTACAAAAAAAAATGAACACCATTACCACATTAATGATCCCTATTACAAAGGAAATATGCAATAATACACAATCAAACCTAATAAAATCCCCTTCCATAGTTTTAAGCAAAAAAAACTCCCCTAAAAGACTTTAAAAGAGCTTTATTATATAAAATTACTCGTATGAATGATTATAAAGAGAGATTTTAACTTTTGCATAAAAAAAAGAACTCAAAAAATTTGAAAAACATGGGAAACACTAAACCATGATTTTACCTATGCAATAATGGTTTTAAAAACCCATAAATTTAAATGTAAAGGTGTTTTTCAATCATAAATGTTACCAACTATTAAAGTGACTATAGCCAATAGTTGGAGGGCAACATGCAAGTTGTTAGTGTGAACTAAAGGGTGGTGAGAGGTTAGTATGGTTGTAAGGGAAAATTAACTCAGTCTTCATTCACCTCATCTAATCTCCATCATTATTGTAAGCCTTTGTCCAGTATGAGGTAGAAGTAAAGCTAAGTACAGGTTGTGAGTGAGTTGATGGATTTTTGAACTAATGAATGGTTATCATCAAGAAATTCTAGATGTTATGTAGGTATTGAGCCCACAAGAAAATAATACAAGTAATAAGGAGTTTATGGTAGTGATCTAGTAGAGATATGATCCCATGGTTTGGATACCAAAAATTGTTTCCTTCTTTAAGCATAGTCAACTGAATTCATCACATGTTGGAACTAGTGCTCCATGTAATAAAATTGTAGATTATTTTTTGATCCAATACAAATAAGGGTGGGTATTGCCTAGAAAAACCATAGCCCTAGTTTTATATGAAAAGGGAAAAAAAATCAAAAAATACTCTAGATAATGAAAATGGAAGGAAACAAGCCATACATTACATGCAAGGGTTCCTTTTGACATACAAACCATGTATAAAAAACTCTCCAAAAATAGTAATAACCGTGATTTTTAATAAATAATCCTCCTAAAATTTTTAAAACACCCAAAATTTTAAAACACTCAATTTTTTAAAAAACCCTCAAATATCAATTGTAAAGACAAAGCCCTCAGATTTTTACAAATAACATAATATTTTGAAATAAGCTAATAACATAAAACCAAACACACAATTATTAGTGTGTCACTCATATCATAATTATGGCCAGGATCATCGGATCATGTGGATGCATAGGCTTGTGATAAGTGTGAGAAAAAATAATATAACACAAAACTACAAGCCAAATGAAATCAATTACAAATATCACAAAGAGATAATAGAGTCAACCAATCTTCCATTTAATAATAGGTCACCAAAGAGCCAATAATACTTAGAATATCTGGGTAAGGGAGTTACCTCCTATTTATTTGGTCAAAATGTAACTCCATGTACACCTGAGCAAGCTTATCTATGAAAGTAGGAAAATTCATAAGTGAGGGAAAAATCCCATAATAAATAAATATGGGAAAATAAATAACCCCTACTCTAACATACCCAATTTCTAAGTGATATTCAACTAACTTACTTTTTATCTATCATGAAAGACATAAAAAATAATGTAAAACTCATTACTTTTAATCCAACAAAGTTACCATCCAAAGATATTATTGACTACGACTTTCATTTATTTATACAAGTGATTATGCATGAAAAAGGAATAAAAATGTACTTGTTGATAATGGATTAGTGCTAAACATTTGTATCACAAATTTCCTAACCACATTGGGTATTATCACCAATCTTCTTCAAAAATCAATTGTTCATATCAAGGGATTTGATCATTCACATATCCCTCTAGTTGACAAAATAACATTAAATGTGACATTGCAGCCAAAAATGGCTCCAACTACTTTTTAGGTAACATCTTTGCCATTACATTATAATTTACTTTTGGGTAGACCTTGGATACATACAATGGAGGCCATCCCATCTACACTACATTGATGTTTAAAATTCATACATAATGGGACCTTATTTTTAATGCTTGTTAATGATGAACCTTTAATTTTTTTCAAAATTATACATTATGACACAAGGAATCCCTATGGTGATGCCACCTAAATAATGTATTATGATTGAGAATATACATAATTTTAAAATAAGTGAGTCAATTATAATAGTTCATTTATCTCTAGATGCAAATAAAACACCACACACCAAGATGCACATCAAGATCAAGAACCATTGCCAAAGGAACCAATGATACCAAAAACAAAATAAAATCAAACAATTGATCTTCCTTTATTAGTCAATATTTAGTAACAAGATGGCCATGTTTCATATTACTATGATAGTGATAATTATCCCATGGTATGATAGATGAAACATTGCAAAAAAATAATTTTGATGCACTTGATCATATTTAGCATAACCTATTCACACTAAAGGTCCTGATACATATAAGCCAAATTCACCTACAAAGGATACAAAACTAAATCAAGATAAGGGCAATTAAAACATAAAAAATGAACATGTAAATGCTTGTTATTCTATACATCCCTCTTGGATACACACATAAGTCAACCTTAAAAGTGTCAAATGCAAATACATCATATAAATAATGTGGAGGTCTCTCATAATAATCCATAATGGAATTTACATATCATAACAAACCTACTTTATATGTTATTTGAGCATAGGATGATAACCTTACCTCCTAACTGGCATAGACCAGACAAAAAACTTTTTCCTAAAGAAGTATTACCATATTGTAACTATCATTAGATCATTGGTCATCATACAAATCAATGTGAGGCATTAAAAATCCAAATTTATAAATATAAGAGTGAGGGTCACATATAAATTGTGCCCAAGAATCACAAAAGACATAATACTTCCAAAGGTTCACAAAAGAACTATTTAAGTAACCAAGGCATGAAGATCTAACTATTACTACTAATATTTATGGGGTTTATTATAAACATATCAAGTCTGATAGGAACAATTGGGATATAATTTTTAGTGCCACATTTCTTCAACAATCTGGACATAATACAACTAAATTAACATACTCTGCATTGATGCCAAAATCTCATGGGTACATCCACCTACCAATAGCATGTGGACCAAAAGTAGTCCCCAAAATCAAATGGATATTAGATTAGGACCCACATTTAACACTAAAATTTTGACAACATTGGTTCATCAATTGGAATGTAACATTTAATATTACATATATGTGTATCACCTTTACTATTAGGGATAGGGAGATTTGTCTCCACCATGATGGATATGGCCACCTCTCCCTATTGATGGCTTCCAAAAAATCATTACACAAAACCATTGAGGAGGTGACCATGCATCATTATAAATAAAGGTATAAAAAATTCTCAAGTGATCCTACACCTTTTGATGATGAAGACTTATTCAATTAGTCCTTTCAAAAATTCCAAAAATTCCCCCAAGAATAAAATCAAAAATTAAAAATTCAATTTTTTCTACATTTACATGTTCTATTGGATCTTTTGCATCTATGTTGTTAGTTCCATATTGGTAGATAACATAACATCTATTTATATTCACTTTCAAATATTGGGCATTCCCTCTACTCATGTCATATGGACATTGGGGGCATCCACTTTTTTAATCATGATACACCTAGGTTATATCATTTTATGATCATTTTAAACTATCATATTTGATCTTATATACTTAAAAATGTCTTTATCCATGCATATATATTTCACATTGTATTTGATATGCTATGTGATTAACATTTTTTTCTAACACATATATCAAGGGAATAGTATGATATGATTATGCTAGTTGCTTATGATGCATGACTTCATTTGTGTACTTCAATAAGTGTCTTGCTATACTTGTTTGATCATTTGAATATGATCCATTTATTCTAGTCCTCATGCCTATGTTTTCTTATTATGACATTTTCATATGTCATAGTTTATTGTATGAACATTCAAACATGTCTTTCTATGCTTTGTGGGTAATTTACTAAGTTATATACCTTTAATTGTGTGGCATTTGAATATTCCCCTTACTTGAGGTCTCTTAGACCATTTTATTTTGATTTGATTTTAGTTGCTCTTATATGTATGCTTGATTACTTATTGAGTTTATAATATTACTATCTAGACATTGCCATGATTCACATTATACATCTTAGTATTTGATGCAATTATATACTATGTACTTCATTTCTATATCTACCTAGACATGATACTCCTATATGATATATGATATTTACATAGATTATACAATTATCTTATCCTTTTAAGGTAAGGTAACTAGCATTGAATACTTCCCATCACCTCAAAAGGTGGGAATATTAGTGGCAGCATGGCATAGAGGCATGAATTTCACACGTTCATAATTTCAAATTTAGGGGGTGATGATAAAAATACATGACTTCCACACTTAATCAATAATAAATATTTTTAGACTATAATTAGGGAATGTTATGGAAACACAGTCTCCATAGTTAATGTCCCCTTTGCGATATTTTTCCTATTTTTTGTGGGCACTTATGCCTATGTTTTTGTGTTCTGTTCTTGCATGATCAAAACTTGTAGCTATATGTTGTGCATGGAAAACCTAATTTAATGTACAAACACTAATATCCTTACAATTATGGAATGAACAATAATTTTGTGTGTTTTAGTATGATGGAATGTACATCCTCAACACTTAGTTATGTAGAGAGTTGCCTACATACCAAAAATCTGAAGAGGGATCAATCCTGATGTAGTTCTCCCCTTAGTTCTTGATGCAAATGCAAGTGAATTCTAGAATAAGAGTTACCTTGGATGCCTTGAATGTGATTGAGCTTTGAAAGTCTTGAAAGTTAGGCTTAGGGTTTTTTTTAATAGATGGTACTATGTAGAAAGTAGGGCAAAATAGGGATCAAATACCTTGATTTTGCACAGCTTTATCTTTGGTTTGAATAAATTTTGCATCTATTTTACATCAACTAAATAGAGGTGGATTATATTTATATTTATAGGGTTTTTTTGCTTGTGTGGATAAGAAAATGAGCTTAGGATGACCTTAGAAGGGGCACGCATTTGAAAAAATATCCATTGTTAAAAGTTAGGGATAAAGACGATAGTTCCAAGTTGCGAACCCTAGCACCATGTGGCTATAGTGTCCCAAATGTGGTACTAATGTCCTATTTTTAGAATACTAAACAATTTGGATTAGGGTCTAAGATGATAGTTATGGGATTGTGTTACAACTAGATGTAGTTGACTTTGGTTTATTAAATGATTAAGAAAGTAAGTGTAATGCTCAAGGATAAGTCTATGGATAGCTTAAGGATAGGTTAACTCAAAAGACACTTTTAGCATCCAATTACCACTTTTATTTGATTACATTTGCCCCCCCACCTTTATGTTGGTAATTCAACAATGTGAAATGACTAGTATAAAGGAAAAAGAAGCGTACCTAGACTTACCTTAGAAGTGAATCCCATGTATCAGAGTTTGAATATGTGAATCTAGGTCTATGTATGTGAAACATGATCCAAAGTAATGTATTTCATTGAAACATGTAAAAATTAGTCCTTACTTAAGAAATGATCAAAAGTAAAATACTATGCTAAAATGAAATAACTAAGTAAAGATGAGTAAAGAGAGAGGAAAGGAATAAATACACCTAGTTGAGTATGTGAACCAATAAATGAACCTAGTGATAACCTATGTGTGTGAATGTTCATAGTGATCATATCATTGAATAAATTGAGCTGAGCTAATGGCTTACTCAATCCTCATATGGGTGGCTCAATAACTTAATCCAATTTTGAATCCATCATTTCCCAACATTGTTTGGTAGATATTGATCTTTATGAATAGCTTGGATAAGTCTGTAAGTGTGTCTAAATCTCTCATGTAGGTGGATAAAAAACATAATTAGGCCATGACTCCATCATTTACCCCTATGTGAAGTAGATTCATATATAACTATACTGTGCAAAGTGCTGAAAAGATATAACTGAGTATGGTCTAACTATGTATTTGGATCTATGGCCACTTGGGTGTATTGGGAAGCTCTAAGACACTCAAGAATGCTAACCATTATATATGGATTATGGAATGAATCTAGTGACAACCTATAATGTGATAGCTAGTGTATACAATGTAGATAATGACATGGAGTTTTCCATTTCATTTGATCAACATATTTGAATCTGAGTATATGGAAAACAATGTGTCATATAGATGCCCCCAATCTAGTTTTTGAGTATACTGAATCTAAATCAAGTATGTAATATCTAAACTCATGTAATTGATCTAAATGTATGAATTATCATGCCACACATGATGCCCCCAAATCTAAGTAACTGATATGAATCTGAGCTAAAATGAATGTATCTAAGATAAATCTAAACATAACTACCAAACATGTGACTGTATCTATGTAAATATGTATTGTACCTAGAGTACTAGTTTGATTGATCTAGATAATCCTAAAGCTAGGGATAATAGAAGGTAGTTCCCTATAGTGGATAGTAGTACCTTATTGTACTAGTATCCAAATCTGGGCACTAGTGTGCTTTGTCTAATTTTTGTGTGATCTAAAATAACTATTGAGTCTCTATTCTATTATTTGTTAGCCCTAAGTTTGATATCTAAAATTGAGCCTATGTGTTGAAACATATCTATGAAGAGAAATGTAAGATCCTGATCTCTATGACAAACCCCTATGAATGCCCCTCTTTTTAGGGTAGTTATGAAACCTATGTAAGAACTAACCTCTAAATAAGTATCTCTATAAGATGTGTTAGCTATAGCATGTGCATGCTATTCCAATATAATGTATAAACATAACATTAGAATGTAAATGTATTTGATCACAAGTAAGAAATGTAAGATGCATGTTGTAATCTAGAATTGCACAAGGGTGTCAAGATATATGTAAACAATGTATATAATAATAAATATAAGTAACTACCTAAGGGGATGGGGCATGATCTCCATTAGGGATCCCAATTAGGAAGGGTAGATGCATGAGATCTCTCATGGCATCAAAAAATGGTGTGTGTCTATAATAAGGAAATACAAATTTCATGGTGTAGAAGCATAGAAAGAATCAAACATACAAGCACATGATGCACACAAAAGATAGGCCAAGGGGCCATAATATAAGGGACATGGGCACATATCAATAAATCTAAAAATGAATACATACAAGGAAATGTTCAAATTTCCACATACACAAGCAACAAGCAATTTGTCTTAGAGTCACAGAAAAGGACATGTTCAAATGTCTGCATATAGAAGTAAAAAAACACACACAAGGGACATGGGTACATATCCAAAGTATACAAACATAGAAGTGGCATAGATCCAAATAAAGATGGCATATTCAAATTCCCTCAAATATGGAAGAAGCATAAGAACACAATCAAGTCTAATTTAGGAACTAAAAATGAAATCATGTATAACTATGTAATACAAATCTATGTAGATGCTAGAATGCATATATAGTACATCTAACTAGTGATAACCAACAAAAAATTTGAGAAATGAGGAAAAATGAACAATACCAAAATAAATGAATGCATAAACTATAATTTATAGTATTTAAATATAGAAATTGGTTATAACAACTATGTAGGAGATTCCCCCAATGGGTAAATGTATCAAATGTATAAACCTAGATAATTGTAAATACCCCCAATGGGTAGATGATAGTTTCTCTAGATTAGTGTAGTGGACTGGAGCATATCTATAATTTTCAAGCACTCAATAAGAACAAGTGAAGTATATGTGTATGATAAAAATTAACTATACTAAGATAGCTAGCAATATGTAATATCTGACAAGTAGTACAAATGTAAACATAATAATGCATACAATCTATAAAAAAATTTGTTTTGGCAAATTTTGAATGTTTTTAGATTTTGAAATGTCTATTAGTTTTGATGTTTTATATGTATAAGTTATGTACAAGCAAATGAAAATAATTTATGTACATGGAGTGAGAGAGAAGGAATTATGTACAAGAGTAATAACCATACTAATCAATGAGTCTCATGGGAAACTCGCTATCACTATGGCCTATGTCAAAAATAGGAATGATAATCTCTCATCAGTGTGATTGATAGGTTATCTTTTAATGTTGTTGTAATAAGAATCTATTTATTATTCCTCATAAGAATCATAATATTGTTCCAGATCAGAATCATAATAACCTAGTGTGCTAGAAGGAATTGCCTCATACTGTGGAATTGACTTTTTTGAATTGTAATTTAGCATATTGATTGTAATTTTTTGCTTTAAAATTGTGCTTATTATAGGCATAAAATGTTATGGAGGTTATTTTTCTAGATAAACTTGTTTGAGAATGCTTGTTGGATGAGCATGATTTTGATTTTGTAACTTAATATATTCCTCTTTATATAATATTTTCTATGTATCTAGATGTTTTGCCTTGATAAAATGTATCTAGAACTGATGTGCCTTAGGATGTTCAATAAATCCCAAACCCTATTGACCAATATTATCAACTACTAGAATAGGAGAAGTAATGCCTTGGGCTTACTTCTGAAAACCTTGACCCTGATAGTCAAACTATTATAGATATTTGTGACCAAAATTTATACCATAGTGAATGTTGAGCCTTACTTTTGAGAGGTATATTTTCTTGATTTATCTATTCTTGTTGTAATATCTCTTGTTGTGATTGTACATTTGAAACTTTTATTGTTTTAAGTTATGCTTTGGTAACCATTTTTGTACTATTTTTGAATTTAACCCTTTTTGAACTACTATATATTCCAATGTATGTTGTTTAGATTAAGTGTCATTGTGTGATTCATCTATATCCATTATCTATGTTATTTTCCTTTTCAATGCTAAACATGAATTTTTGTGGTGCCCATGCATTCTATGACATACACAAAAATATTTGGATCTCCTCATTAGGTGTAGAGGATTTAGGTTGATCAAATTGATTTTAATCATGTCCCTTAGTGTTTCACTTGATCTCTTATTTGAATTTTGAATGATTTTTGAATCACTAGTTGTAGATGTACTTTATTGTGATTTATGATTTGGATATGTAACATTGTTTTCCACAAATTGGCTTAGTGAAGATGCATATATAATATTTACACTAGTGTTCCTTGGAGTCCTTTGTCTTGTAAATTTATTTTATAAATTTGTAATATTTTCATGTAATAATTGATTTTGATTTTATAAACCTATAATTATCTTGCTCATATTCATAATTTGATCACATAGAGCATCACAAGTGCAAACCCTATCTATTTTATATTGAACATGTAGGCACACATCCTATAGGGAAGAGGTGTGAATAGGATGAGTATGTGGATTAGGGACATTGGTATAGGCTACATCATATTATGGAGGGATGATAACATGGACCTAGGTAGAGGGAAAGTAGCTAACACCATCATGGAGATGAGGAGGAGAAGGAGACTCTTTTATTTGCATAAGAAATGACATTAAAACTTGAAACATAGTTGTTAGCTTATGTACTAAATCCTCTATGTGTGTATGGGTTTTCTTGTTAATTAAATTCCACATAGGAGAAAGATAACATGTTATGAGATATGACATATATTCTAATTAATATAAATGTTAAGCATGGGATATATTGAGAGGGGGGTGAATCACTATATCATATATCTTATAAAACTTTCCCTTAACCAAATTCCACTTAATAAAACATTCAATATATGCAATAAAACTCAAACAATAAACACAACACAAGATAGAGAGAGACACCAGATATAATGTGGAAACCCAATGTGGGAAAAACCATAGAGAACAATCTCAAGTATATGAATGAGCACCAACTTGCAAGAGCACCAACCCCTTTGATGAGCACCAACCCAATAACTATTCATTGGCACCAACCCACAAGAGCACCAACCCCTTTGCCGAGCACCAACCCAACAACAATTCATGTGCACCAACCCACAGGAGCACCAACCCCTTTGTCGAGCACCAACCCACAGGAGCACCAACCCCTTTACCGAGAACCAACCCAACAAAAATTCATGAGCACCAACCTAGCAACAATTCATGAGCACCAACCCACAGGAGCACCAACCCCTTTGCTGAGCACCAACCCAACAAAAATTTGTGAGCACCAACCCATAGGAGTACAAACCCCTTTGTGTACACCACACACCTATCTCTCAATGTTTCTATCTCAACAAATGATATTTCAATACAACATCTCTTTCCTCTCTCTCACCTTTGCTCTTCTAAGCTATATATAACAAATACAAATCATATTCATCTCTCACAATTGCTCTTCTAAGCTAGATATTAAAATATCAAATCAACCTCTATCTCCCATATTAAAAATGGCTTCTCAAGCCTTTATTTATAGCTTTCTAAATGACCTTTGGCCTTCCCCTTTTGTGACCCTTCAATCCTCATGGAAAATGGCACCAAACTTATATGACCCTTCATATCCTTACCTTTGAAAAGTCATGTGGTGACCCTTCATGATCAAAAACGTCCTTCCCTCTTTTGTCCTTATCTTGGTGACTTTTCATATTCCTCAAAGTGTCCCTTCATGAGAAATTGTGCCCTTCCTTCTTTTGTCTTTACCCCGTGGCTCTTTGACTTCTCCATGGGCCCTTCTTTTCATCTCATATGCAACCAAAAATATATTCATTAATATTAAATAAATATTAACTCACATTAGCCAAGAGATATCTATTACAAATAACATTAAATGCAATGGGGCCTTTATCTCTAATAATGCTAGAAATTTGACATCAATGACAATATTTCCAACAATCTCCCCCTTTGTCATTGATGGCAACCTCAATCTTGAAACTACCACATCCTATCACTTGCACATACTATCATCTAAAAACATACAGTAACTCCCCCTTATTGTAGCAACTTGTACTTGTTCCTTGTACCTATTTTCTGCACCTATACTTATTCTTGTTATTCTCCCCCTTTGACATCAATGGCAAAGGGCCTACCTAGAGCTAACACTTAGCTCCCCCTCAATTGATGCTAAACATCAATGGTAGGAAGTAATAGAAATTAATTCCAACTCCTCTTGTAGATCTTTGAATGTGTCCTTTGATTGTGTCTTTGAGAAGATATCTGACAATACATATACATTGTTCCCCATCCTTTGAGCATCTGAAATCAACTCATTTGAATATTTACTTCTAATATCACAACCTTTAGCATGAAACTTTAATGTGTATCCTTGATCACACATTTTACTAACACTCAATAGATTATGCTTAAGACCTTTTACATACAAAACATTCTTAGTCTTAGTTCTACCATAATCCAAACTCAAAGTACCTTTTTCGGCTATCCTGGCAGTGGTTTTATCTTTGAATCTCACTGTACCACCATTGATCTTCTTTAGAGTAATGAAATTACTTATATCTCCTATCATATGACTCAAACATCCACTATCAATTAACCATGGCTGATCTTGACCTCTCATATGCAAAGCTATCTGTACCAACAAAGAATCTTTAGGTTGTTTCTTCTGCCATGAACATGTCTGAACCTTCTTTTTAATGAATGGGGCTTTGAAACTATGATCCTCCTTGATTGAATCTGCATGATTATTCTTTTCCTTCTTTTTGAAACTATTAGCTCTTTTTCAACATTCTAATTTCTTATGACCATAATCATTTGAAACACTGCATATGCAAGAATCATTCTAATAGCCTCAAACCATAATATTGATGCAAAATTTTCTTCAAAAATATATTCCCTCAAAATATATAAAAATTAAACTATCAACTCACCATCTTATCATGCAACATAACCAAGACCCAATAGCATCCACCATGCTTCAATTTTTCTTAAAAGTGTCTCCTTGAAGCCTAGAAGAGACACCCCACACAAAAGGGTCCTAGAAACAAATCTCAAGAGATTCCCACATCTCCTCTATTTCTTCCCTGATCTTTTTGTGTTTTTCTTTTAGAATCCATTTAAGCATGTCTAAATTTTTTGACCTACTAACCTTATCATTTATGATCTTTTTCATCTTCTCAACTTTTGCAACTATCTTATCTTGACAAATCTCACGCTCAAATGTAGCAAGAGATTCTACACAATCCTTCCTATCTGATTCTTTATCTACTATAGCAAGTAATTCATTTTCACTTTTAAACTCAACCTGATCAACCTTTAATATTTTAGGTTTCCAAACCTTAATTTGACTCTTCTCATATATTTTAGGGGCTTTGTAACCTTTGACATACTTTAAATATCTCTTTACTTGTTTTGGACATAATTTAGCAATATGGCCAACCTTATGACAACAAAATCAAACAATATTTGTCATACCTTTTTCTTGAATGTGACTGAGATCTCCCTTTGATTGATTGCTTCTCCTCATACAGTCTCTTGCCCTATGACCAACATGATGACAAACAAAATAATGGACATGAAAATAATTTGAAAACTTGAAAGCATTGGGCTCCCTGATTGGCTTCTTTGATTTGCCTTCAAAACCTGCATCCTTATTTCCTTGGACTAATATGTCATGATCTTTCTCAACCTTGATGATAAGCTTCTCATGATTATCCTTTAAAGAACCTAACTCAACCTTCAACTGATTACACTCTTCTTCTTTTGATGTTAAAATTGAATTTACAACCTCTAATTGATTCTTAAGATCCTAAATAAATATCTTATTTTATTTTACTCTATATCCAACTTAGAATCCAAGATACACACCTATTCCTTAAGAGCCTTAACCATAGATTTCAACTCTTGATTCTCCTTCTTTAGCTGCTTGTTGATCTACCTTCAAGCTGTTAAACCCTTTCTGAAGGAACCTGCTCTGATACCAATTGTTAAGCATGAGATATACTGAGAGGGGAGTGAATCAGTATATCATATACATTATAAAACTTTACCTTAATCAAACACCACTTAATCAAACATTCAAGATATGCAATAAAAATCAAACAATAAACATCACACAAGATAGAGAAAGACACCAGATATAACGTGGAAACCCAATGTGAGAAAAACCATGGAGAACAATCTCAAGTATATGAATAAGCACCAACCCAAACAATATTTGTAAGCACCAACTTGTAGGAGCACCAACCCTTTGCTGAGCACCAACCTAGCAACTATTCATGAGCACCAACCCACAAGAGCACCAACCCACAGGAGCACCAACCCCTTTGTCGAGCACCAACCCAATAACAATTTGTGAGCACCAACCCATAGGAGCACCAACCCCTTTGCCGAGCACCAACCCAGCAACAATTCATGAGCACCAACCCACAGAAGCACCAACCCCTTTGCCGAGCACCAACCCAACAACAATTCATGAGCACCAACACACAGAAGCACCAACCCCTTTGTGTATACCACACACCTATCTCTCAATGTTTCTATTTCAACAAATAATAGTTCAATACATCTCTTTCCTCTCTCTCACCTTTGCTCTTCTAAGCTAGATATAACAAAAACAAATCAGATTCATCTCTCACAATTGCTCTTCTAAGCTAGATATTACAATATCAAATCAACCTCTATCTCCCATATTACAAATGGCTTCTCAAACCTTTATTTATAGCTTTCCAAATGACCTTTTGCCTTCCCCTTTTATGACCCTTCAATCCTCATGGAAAATGGTGCCAAACTTATATGACCCTTCATATCCTTGCCTTTGAAAAGTCATGTGGTGACCCTTCATGATCAAAAATGTCCTTCCCTCTTTTATCCTTATCTTGGTGACTTTTTCGTATTCCTCAAAGTTTCCCTTCATGAGAAATTGCACCCTTCTTTTTTCTTTACCTTGTGGCTCTTTGAATTCTCCATGGGCCCTTCTTTTTGTCTCGTATGCAACCAAAAATATATTCATTATTATTAAATAAATATTAACTCACATTAGCCAAGACATATCTATTACAA
Source organism: Torreya grandis (assembly GCA_037957365.1). Taxonomy (NCBI): domain Eukaryota; kingdom Viridiplantae; phylum Streptophyta; class Pinopsida; order Cupressales; family Taxaceae; genus Torreya; species Torreya grandis. Next base: position 768,635 of record JARHVA010001262.1, on the reverse strand, counting down.
ATAACATTAAATGCAATGGGGCATTTATCACAAATAATTCTAGAACTTTGACATCAATGACAATATTTCCAACAATAAAACATCATTTATACATGTGTTTATGTCTTTTTTGGGTTCATTCTGAATTAAAGGGAACAAACATGTAAATGAAAGTATTAGACTTTGAAACAAAAAGTGATTGATTTAAGATGTCATTATGATCATTATTATATGAATTATAAGATATTTAAATATAAAATATGAGTTTTGGAAATAAAATCTAAATATAAATAGAAAAGGATTCAAACCCTAAGTGTGTCCAGGGTTATGGCTTTTTTAATCTAGGGTTTCTTTGTAACAAATTTGAGTTATATTTAAATAAATTTAAACCCTAATATGAAATTTATTTAATTATTTAGGTTTTATAAAAAAATAAAAAATTAGAAGTATTCATCCCTAATTTATTGCACAAAAATTTAGATTAATGTAAACTAGGGTTTGAAGTAATATTAAAAGTAAGTTGGGTTCATTAAATGATTTAACCTTTTAGGGTTTTACGTGTGTAAAACCTATATTTAGATTAAATATATAAATCAATTAAATAAATTTAAATAATTAATCAATAGTTCTTTTAATATATTTTAGTCTTATTTGAATTTGTAATAATAACAAGAAATAGGCATAAATAGAGACTTATCTAAAAACTAGCTATCATAGATGATTTGGGTTCTAAAAGTTGAGATCTAAACAATATTCTATATCATCAATAGGATTATGATATTCATCTACTCACTTGATAGTAGAACCTAGTTTGGATAGTAGTGCCATATGTGTGTAGTGTCCTTAATGTGGAGCTAATTTCCCCTTTGTGGGATTGTTCCTATTTTTTGTGGGCACCTTCACCTATGTCTATATGTTATGTTCTTGCATGATCAAATCTTGTACGTCTATGTTGTGATTATAAAATTTGATTTTATGTGGAAACATTAATATCCTTATAAGTATGGCATGATTAATAAATTTGTGTGTGTTATTAGGATGGACTGGACATCTTTAACACCCTGCTATGTAGAGAATTGTCTACATACCATTACTGTGAAGAGGGATCGAGCTTTATGTAGTTATCCCCCTAATGCTTGATGTAAGAGAAAGTTAATTTTATAATGAGAGTAGAATTAGATTCCTTGAATATGTTTTATATTTGAAAGGCTTGAGAATTGGGCTTAGGGTTTTGATGTAGATGGTAGTATGCAGAAAGTAGGGCAAAATAGGAACCAAATACCTTGATTTTGCACAACTTTGTCTTTAGTTTGAATAATATTTAAATATATTTTCCATCTAATGAATAGAGGTGGATTAGAATTATATTTATAGGGTTATGTTTCTTTTTTAGATAAGAAAATGATCTTAGGTTGACCTTAAGAGGGGAACACATTTGAAAACTTATCTATTGGGAAGAGCTAGGGATAAGGATAAAAGCGCCTAGTTGGGGACACTAGTGATATGTGGCCATAATGTCCCAAATGTGGTTCTAATGTCCTCTTTATAGACTGATAATCAATTTGGATCGGGTTTTGAGATGCTAATTATGGGACTATGTTATGACTAGATATAGGAGACTATAGTCTATTGAATGTTTGAAAAAGTAAATCTAATACTCAAGGATAAGTCTATTAGGGATAGGTTAACTCAAGTGACACTCTTAGCATCTAATTACCACTTTTAGATAATTAAAATTAGGTATACATGCCATATAAAAGATAACTTTAACTTTCAAAATCAAATAAAATTTTAGATTTAAAATACTTCTTCAAAATTTAACATACACTAGGTTGGACTTTTATGCACTATTATTGAGCCAATATACTATAGTAGTCTAGTTCATTTTTGGAAAGTTTGAGGTGATTACATCACTAAATATTACCAAGTTTATAGGATGGAATGATCAAATCATCCACCCTAACTAGATTATAATGTGATTTGACTTGGATCACTCATGCTCACTAGGTTACGAGTACGATTGGGTTGTATGATTGAACTAATCTCAAATTTTGGGTGTAAACTCATATTTTATCTAAGGTTGGGGAAATTTATCCTCTAATATTTATATATTTACACCTTAAGCTTTTGAATTTTTCTTAATCTCAAATCTAAAGCTTCATAATAAAACATATATTCAAATCAATTTTCTAAAAGCCCAGATGGTTGCATTGATACACAGGTGTAATACTAACTTTTATCTCTTTACTTTCAAGAATTTTAAATTATTTCAAATTTAGATGATATAAACTGATTATATGTTATAATATTATCTTAGTTGTAGGTTAGTCACAAATAAAACACTCAAGTGGAACTCATGTAAAGACAAGGTGTGTATACACACCTAATTACACATTCCTTTTACTATAAACTAGAAATTTCATTAATATATTAAATGGGGGAAATGTAAACACTAAATTTGAGTTATATAACATCTCAGTCCTATATGCTTGGAAAATACTTATCATGGCTATACCTTCATTTCTAAAACCTTCTTGCTACTAAAAGGATCACATCCATTATCTCTTAGTCTAACCATATGTTATTATAATGACTAGGCTTGATATGCTACTAAGAATGTTATAAATCTACTTATTATCATCCTCTACAAGTTTTTAACATGTACCTATTTTCTATCTTCTTAGATACTTGCATCCTAGCCAAATACCTAAGTTTATTCTAGTGTCATGTGCCAAACTAAGTGTCTAAGCCTAAAGTCATCAAATTTTCAAATGAAACATATTCTAAAGTTCAACTGAAGTGATTTAATTCAAGACATTTATAAAAGGAATTGGTATATATAAGATCAATCCTCATTTATTTATTCATCTAACATAGACCTATAAACTCACAAGCAACCTAATAAAAGCATTCAATCAATAATTCAAGTGAGCAAAGCTTCCCTATTCTTTCCTATTTCAATATGAGTCATAGAGATAACCCATCTACATGTCTAATTGACTAAAGGAATATTTCCATGAGCCATATTTTCCAGGTTACAAGCTATGTCACTTTGTGTACTTGTACATCACACGTTAAATCCTTATACACACATAAGCTAACACATATGGGAGAACTTCATCAGTATAAGGCCATTTTTAGAGTATTGGTTATGTAGGTAACACCAATTAATATAGGTGTCCTTGGGGAAACTTAACATTGAGTGCCCACTAATAACTTTTTTCCATAATCATTCTAAGGGTGAGGAAGCTAGGGTTTGATAATTTGATAAGAGTGATCGTCTATGCATAATATCTAGAAAAACTAGGGCAAAGGTTATGGAAAACATATGAGGATATAGGTGGTCACACTTATATCTAATCAATATTATGTAGTAGACATGTGCACCCAACTTAGATACCAATGTCGATGTAACTATCCATGTATGATCTAAGCACTCGAGGACACATAATATAAATTTATAGAATCTAATGATCGATCTAAAATATAGGTCTAGTCTACTTCTATACTACTCCATATCAAATCTACATGCTCATAGTAATCTAGCTAAGTACCAGGGTATACTTTAAGAAACCCCTCCTTTAGAAAAGGTGTAAAAAATTGGTGAAAGTTGTAAAACACCTGACAAAAAAATTTATTTTTTGTGGCAAAAAAAATAGTTTACAAAGAAAAAATAATAATCTCCACTGACGAATCATTCATAGTCTCTCAAACAATGTGTAAAATCTGGGCGAATTGTGTTATTTTAAAACCACAAAAAAATTATACTATTCTATCACTTTGCGAGAGATATTTTCATACTATTCTATCATGCATACATCCCTTCATGCAGTGTTCATAACTCTTATGATGTCTCCTTGAAATCTTGAAACCCTGAAATATGGCTAAGTTTGAAACCTTGAAACCCTAGAATCTGACTAACTCTTAAATATGATAGGATCTTCCAAAACCTAGAATTTGCATTATAGCTCCTAGCGGTCTGAGACCCCTCTCAAACAGCCTGAAAGTATATAAATAAAATATAACTTAAAGTATAAGAAACTAGATGTCCATTATAAATGTACACTTATACTTAAATGTTTATTTTCTATATATACTATTGGGTTCAGAAAAAAAAAAAGGTTAAACGAGCTGACTCCTCCACACTAAAATGAAACTGGGATGGCAAATTCTCCCATACTGCATCAAATGGAAACTTCAAACCCGGCGAACATTCCACAATAAGTGTTACCTGGTCGGCTGCGTGAAAGGTGAATACTGCCAGGGAAAAACTCAAACATAACATTTGCCTTGGCGATTACAATGCTAGCAACTAGGTAAACCCAACAAAGCTTGACGACTAGGAAACCATGGAAGGGCTCAGAAATCGCCAAAAATTACACTGGCAAAACCTCAAATTTGCCAAAATATGAAAATTTGCCACTAAATTATTCCCTGCTAAGTACTCTTATTTTTTATTCATTGTGATATTAGTCAATAATTATAGTTTCTATTTTTAGCATATCTCAACATTTAATTTCAAAATATTGTTTATCTAAGTTTACAAATTAATTGACCTACTATAGATCTATTTATCACCCTTGTGCTTATTAATTCATATATTATTAACCCTATATTATGTTAATCCATCTCAATTTAGGGTTAAACACCCCATTGTAATCTATAAATGTTGAATACTGAATAAGTGTGGAGATCATGCTTTTTTGACATGAACCTAATAAAACTTAAAACTTTGAAAATGTGGAAGTCATGCCTTAATGACATGCCTCCACTAATATGCCTCCCTTTTTAAGGTGAGGGGAAGTAGAATCTAGTAGTTGCCTTACCTTAGAATCATAAGATAAATGTATAAGATGTGTATGGATCATGTAGCCTATATTGATAACATGTATGGTAGATATAATAATGAGGTACATAGTATGTGATCACATCATGTCCCAATAATCATGATACAAATTCTTGAAAACATATAGAGAGTAAAAGTACAAGCTCAACAAAAAAATTAAGCACATGCACAAGAAAAAAGTAAAAGGAAATGGTCCAAGGATAACTCATACAATGGGCATGTTAAAATTCCACACAATCAAAGGGACATGACATTGTCAAATGTACACATAAGCATAAAATGACATATCCAATTGTCTACATACAAAAAAAAATTACATATTCAAATGTCCAATTAGGAAAGCATAGGCATAGGGCCCACAATCAACAAAGCGTATCAAATTCTCAAGCATATGATATAATGCAAGATAATATCAAATAATGAAAAAACTCAAGGAAGTACATAAATTAAAGCATGAAATATAGGAAACTAACATGAACATAACATACTAGTTCATAAACCTATGTGTTTAGAAGCAATGTTAAGTATATAGCATATCAAGTATATTAAGAAAGGTATAAGCATGGATATAAACATGTGTAAGTATGTAAGCCAAAACATGATAATGTAAAGTGATGATATAATAATATAACATAGGTGTATCATGATCAAATAAGTAGATTCCCCCAACACACTTATGAAATGAGTATATGAAAATCCCAGCATTTTTATGTTCATATATCACATGCTTGGGTATGCCTATATCACACTCAAATGAAACATGAAATATATGTGTATATAGGAAATGAATTATATGTTGTCTAATAGTATGGAATAAATAACATATGTATTAAAAATAGTACAACTAGAAACATGCTATTTTTTTTGGTATTTTTGAATTTTTGAATGAATTTTAACTTTTCTTGAATATTTGGAAGGATTAGCAAGGAAGACACGTATAATGAAAAGTGTTACTAGAAGCCAATGTACTCATGTATACATTAGATAACTAATTAATATAATATAATATTATACTTTTAGCATACCTGGATCATCAACCTATTCACAATGTTATGATTGTTAATGGTGCTAATAAACTATTTTGCACCATGACACTACTTTCACATTTGGGATATACACATGTGAAGTGGTCTGAGCATTTGAGGATACATAATATATGATTCTTGGTGAAACCTATATACATTTATAGGTTGGCCCAAAACATTTGGTAACTACCTTATCAGTTGTACCATACATGGGAGTCTTTGTTATATTATTGGGATGATCTTGGATACATAAACTTCATGTAATACCGTCCATAGTGCATAGTTGTACTAAATACATTCATACCAATTGAGTAGTCACAGTTCTTGGAATTTCATATGAACATCCACTTGAAAAAATAATTTCATATAAAGTAAATAATTATCAAACCTAATAAGTTTAATCCTCTATAAAAGGGTAAGATATAGATAATCCCCTTTCCTAGGTGGCCCATAACAAGAGATCTATAATCATACTTCCCATGACCTTACTCATCCCTATGATTACACATCATCTCATGCACAAACTACCAACCCTGATTATCCCACTTGGATACATTTTACACTCACTTGGACTTTTATTAAATCATATTCTCATCCCTTACACATCCTCATTCCATTTTAGTCCTTTTTCACACCAGACAGGCTCTCTAGGCACCCCCTATCACCTTTTTGAAGGCTTGTTGACCACCCTAGGTGGCCTTTAGGCCTAGGTCATAGGTTATGGAGGAAACCCATGGCCTAGGATATATGTTTCCTTCATAAAATTTGTATCATAGTTAGAACACATGAAAAAGTGCCCTTTTTGGGCCCAAATGGCTAGAAACAACTAGTTTTTGGCTTATTGGTAGATTAAAGTTGAGAGATATGCCTTTTAATCATTCATTTAATCATATTTTACCACTATCTCATAGAATTATTGATTTTATCTTACCACTTGATCATCACACTCAAATCTTGGCTACTTGATTGAATCTATCTTGGTTCTTTCTTGGCACAATAGCTTTCATTATGACAGGGGATGCCTTACTCTTCTACAACTTATCTTGGTGATTAACATTGATATTTATAGTGTTTTTAAAACTTTTGGGTTGTTCCTTTCTCCCTAAATAATCCTTTTCACCTATATTTTAAGGTATTTTCATTAGATATCTCATATATTGGTAGCTTCCCCTTCACCTCTTCCATAACTTTTGGCTCTTGGTATAGACTCAGCTCTCACATAGCCTGATCCTCTTCCTCTCTTGCTTCCTATCTTGGATAATCAATTGGTAAAAATTTTGAACATATCTCTTAAGTTTGATATGGGGGAAATTTGATTTTTAAAGTGAAAGTATTATTTATTTGTAGTATTATGCATGTTAGGGTTTTATTTATTTTAGTGATTTAGCTTGCTAGGGCATTATCTAGGATAGCTTCTGAAGCCTATGCATTTATATGTGGTTAAATATTATATTAATTACTTGAAATATCTCTCATCATATGTTATGATTTAATTTTAAATGTTTCTCATTACATAGTAAGATCCTATATGCTCAAAATATTCTATACAACTCGATTAAACAATCTCTCTCTCTCTCTCTCTCTCTCTCTCTCTCTCTCTCTCTCTCTTAAAACTAGAAAATTGCATTGTTAGAAAATAATAGTGTTGAAAGTAAAGGATAACCCAAAATTAGACTAGGCATGCTACTGAAACCTTGATTTAAAATGTATTTATTTATTAAAACATCTTTCATTTGGATTAAAGGTGAATTTTCTTCTAAGATTACATATCATTTTTCAGCTCTCTTTATTCGGCATTGTTGTTTTCATAAGTTGTATGAAATCAGTTGTATAGTCTTAGCTACTTATTTTACTATGGTTAGATCCACTAGAGACACTTGTATCCTTTGTTCACTTGATCATGCTATCCCTAACTTGGTTTACAAGTCTATCTATAGCTTGGTATAATCTAGAAAATTGAATAGCCATTATAGATATTATGTAACCCATAGAAACCTTGAGCATTTAGCATCCTAGTGGTTTGTTTAAGTACCCTATATACCCCCTGATAAACACTAGTGGTTCCATTTATATTATTGGATCTACAATATCATTATATCATAGATACATAATGGATTTGATGAAATCCTTATCTACTACTATGTCTCATACATAGTTATATAGAGCATCTAAATATATTCTTATTATTTCTACTTCAAATACACTACAGAGCACAAAATGATGGGTTTCATGAATTCCTACTCTTTATATTACATCTTTGAGACCGCATAGACCTATGACACATACATAGAACATTACAAAGACTATAATTCTAGATATTAAACCTATACATGTTCCTTAATAGTACTACCAGTTTGATATACTATATCCAATGTTTAAAGTACTCTCATATGAGAATATCTTAGATGGGATAATTGGATAGAATTTGGATTTTCCAAAAAAATAAAAAAATATTCCAAAAATAAAAAAACATTAAAAAAATTCAAAAATATTAAAAAAATTCAGCATGTTCTTAGTTGTACTATTTATTATACATATGTTGTTTTCTCCATGTTAGTAGATAACATATCATTCATTTTCTATTTACACATATGTTTCACACTTAATTTGAATGTGATATAAGCATACTCAGATACATGATATATGCACATACATATGTTAGGTTTTCCCTCCACTAATGTCCTAAGTACATTGGGATCATTTGGCTCATTGAGCATGATACAGCCAAGTTATATTATTATATGATAACTTTCAAGAATAATATTTGTGTTTACATACATACACATGCTTATATCCATGCTTATACCTTTCACAATGTACTTGATATGATATTTACTTAACATTGCTTATAAACACATATATTTAGGAGCTAGAATGCTATATTCATGTTGGTCTCCTTTATTAAATTATTTAATTTATGCACTTTGTTGAGTGTTTTTATTAATTTATACTGTCTTGTATTATATTTCTTGTTTGAGCATTTGAATATGTTCCATTTATTATGGCCCCCTTTGTATTTTCTTTCGTACTTTCACATTTTAATATGTCATTTTTTGTTTTATGTAGACATTTGATTAAGTCATGTCCATTAGATTGTGTGTCATTTAAACATGTTCCTTGTATGAGGTCTCCTTAGACCATTTTACTCTTGATTTGATTTTGATTGATCTTGTGTGTATGATTGATTACTTATTGAGATTGTACTATCACTCTCTAGATGTTGTCATGATCTATATAATTCTTCTTAGGACTTGATGGATAACTTACTATGTACTCATTGTCATATCTACCTAGACATGTTACTCATATATGCCACAGGATCCATACGTAACTTATATAGTTATCTTATCCTTTTTAGGTAAGGTAACTACCATATTATACTTCCCCTCACCTCAAAATAGGGGCATATCAGTGGTGGCATGTCATAGAGTTATGACTTCCACATTTTCATAGTTTTATATTTTAGTGGGGACATGTCAAAAAGGCACAAATTCCACACTTATTTAAGTATTTGACATCTCTATATTATAGTGGAGGAATGTTATAGAAACATTTTATCCATGTTTAAACCTATCCTTATATTCTACAGATTTAGTGGGGGCATGTCACACAAACATGTCCTCTACACTTGTATTGATTTTAGATTCACTAAATTTCATAGTTATATAACTCATATATATATATATATATATATATATATATATATATTTGTGGCAAAATACTATACATTAGTACTATTATTGTACCCATATTTTAGATTGAAACATATGAGGTGCATATACCACACAAAGGGCACCTAAAATTGTAAAATAAAATCATTTTCTAGATTTAAAATACTATTATGGACTATCATTATACTTAAGATGGATTTTTATGGACTATTATCAAGCCAATCTTCTGTATTAGTTGGTTCATCTTTGGAGGGTTGAGTTGATTAAATCGCTCAATCTTACCAAGAGTATAAGTTAGATTTGATTAAATCATGTAACTTTACTAGAATTATAATCTGGATTTGATTAAATCATCCAGCCCCATCATATATGTTGGGAGTTGATTAAATTTCTCACACTCACCATATTATGCACATATTTTGGTTGCATGATTGAGATGCAACAATTTCAATGGTTGTGTTGTAAATCACCCTCAAACTAAGGTGGTTCATATGTCCTCCAATATGTGTGTGTGTGTGTGTGTGTGTGTGTGTGTGTGTGTGTGTGTGTGTGTGTGTGTGTGTGTGTGTGTGTGTGTGTGTGTGTGTGTGTGTGTGTGTGTGCACTTGTATTTTTAAAATTATCCTAATCTTAGATTCAATGCTTCATAATGAGGCATCCTTTAAAATAAAGTTACCAAAAGGTAATACAGTTTCACCAACACACAAATGTACTCCTAAACTTGGTATTTATACTTTAAAGCATTTAAAATTATTTCAATTTCAAATTTGATACACTAATTAAATACTACAACATGATCTTAGTTGTAGGTCAGTCACTAGAAAAACACTTAATTATGGATGACACAAAGACAAGGTGTGTTATACACACCTGGGTATGCATTTGTTTCCTTTAATCTAGAAATTTCATTACTAGATTAAAAGGGTGGGGAGGATAAATGTAGATACTATAATCTAATTTTATGTAGTGCCTCAATCTTGTACACTTTGAAATATAACTATCATGGTTATACCTTCTAGTTCTAGATTTGCCCATTGCTAAAAGGATCACATTTACTATCTCTTTGTGCCTAATTGTCTATCTCATGGTCCAACCATTGTTATTATGATGACTAGGACTTATATACTTTTAAAAAATATCTAAACTTGATTATTATCATTCACTAATAGTTCTAGACATACACATGTTTTCTAGCTTCCTAGACATGTGTATCCTAGCTATACACCTACATCAATGCAGGTGCCTACTTTTCCTATAAAGTGTTTAGTGCTCAAAACTAATTGAATTTTTAAAATAAATATATCCTAAAGGTAATTCTAAGTGATTTAATGAAATATTTATATAATTTATTGGTATATATAAAAGATCATCCCTCATTCATTCCTCACCTATAAAAACACTTAGAACTCATAAGGTAACATACCAAGAAAAACTCAATTAAGCATTCAAGTGAGAAAACCTACCCTATTCATCCATATCAATATGATTTTGAATAGTAAACATATGTAGAGAATCACCAAGGCTATATATCTAAATATTACATGTATACATGTTCCTCAAAAGTGCCACCAATTTTATATACCATATCTAATGTTAAGAGAACCTCTATATGAGCATCCCTTACATGGGATAATTGGCTAGAATTTACATTTTTTTTTAAATTAAAAAAAATAAAATATTGCAAAAATTTAAAAAAAACATTAAAAATCTATAAAAACACCATTTTTTTAGCATGTTCTTAGTTGTACTATTTATTATACATATATTATCTATTCCATTCATATACACATATATGTTTCATGCTTCATTTAGTGTGATATGCATACCCAAATACATTATATATGCACATTCATATTTTGGGCCTTCCCTCCACTCATGTCCTAAGTACATTGGGGGAATATGCCTCTTTTATAATGATACACCTAGGTATATTATTATATTATCACTTTCCATTATCATGTTTGAGCTTACATACTTACAAATTCCTTTATCCATGATTATATATTTCATATTATACTTGATATTATATTTACTCAACACTTATTACAAACACATAGGTTTAGGAACTATTATTCTATGTTCATGTTGGTTTCATATATTCCATTCTTTCATTTATGCACTTTATTGAGTGTGTTATTTTATTTCTATTATCTTGCATTGTATTGCCTATTTGAGAATTTGAATATTTTCCATTGATTTTGGCCCTCGTGACTTTGATTTCCTATTTGGACATTTAAATATTTCATTATTTGTTATATGTGGACATTTTAATTTGTCATTCTATGATTTTTGGGTATTTGAATAAGTCATGTATATTTGATTATGTGGTATTTGAACATGACCCTTTTATGAGGTCTGTTGTACCCAACATTCCCTTTTTTCTTCTTGAAGAAATGGGGGCCCATTTTTTTTCCAGATTTTGGCCTTGTTTATTGAGCCTTTCTTCTACATCTCTATATAATTTCTAATTAGATTTCTCCTTAGTATTTACAATTAGAAGAACAAAGCATGATATTATAAATTTTATGGACTAACTTTATTAATGCCTTTTCAAGAGATTTTTGAACTATGAAAGTTTTGGGACTTTGTTTTTCATCAAGGAATAATTGTAATGGCATTATCATGTAAGACCTTCAGGGGAACACTTCTACCATCACCATTTTCTATCAAGGATTCAATTGAATTAACAAAAATAGTATATGATACAACCATATTTGAAAATAGGTATGAAAATTACTTAGAATTATAGGATGTCATGGATTTTTTCAATGTGTTTTCATAGGAAGTAAATCTATCTACCATAGAAAATCAATTTGTTACAGACTTGCTCTCCCTAAATAGACAATCACTACACTCGATGGTGGCCAAGCTTGAGGTGATGCCTTGCATCGACCTTCTATGGGATTTATTATTTGATGATAAAATTATATAGGATGATTTTCTAAACAACATGGACAACTAGACAGTCATGGCATGCATCACCAAAGTTGAATTTTAAAGGTATCTATGACAACTAATTCCATATGCATTTATTGATAAACATAGATTGTTTTTATGGAACTAAAAAAATTCAATAGACATGGTGTTGAGCTCTTGGATTTTTCTTGGTGAGATTATGACCTATAAAGGAAAAAATCCCACCCTTATCAACAAATTCATAATGGGGGTGTAGATTGGGATGGAATTGCTCAAAAAGATGTATGGCATACCTAACATCCATTTTCTCAATTTAGATTGGGTGCCATTATTGTGTATGATGATGATGAATGATGAAACTTTTAGCCTAGGATAAATCATCATATTATAGCTAAGAGAATAAATTATACACAAGAGTAAGCATCCCATTCCAGTTGGCCACTTCTATATGGTATCTTATCTCCTAAATTTCATAATGAGAATGATATATAAGGTCCTTTGTGAGCTCTGGAGCCTAGCCATAGATTGTGTCAAGAATTGCATTTGTGATTATTATGAGTTCATGAATATTTATGCATATACAAATTAAATGGTTTAAATTGTTGAGGATGTGTATCCTCAAGTATGGTAAGTAATTCATGGGATGTCATTGCCTAGAATTAGAGAAAGTATAGAAAAAACATTAGTGTCTAGGGGTGAATATTAGTTGTATCCTGATTATATGATAATCATGAATGTCAGTCATACGTTCCACCCCTTTTACCTCCTAAAATACGCATTGGACAAATTACTAGAGCAAGAAATTTCTTATCAACTCTGGTGGAGTGTCAAGGAGGACTTGATTTGAAATAAGAAAAACACATTCTATGGATCACATGTGATCATTGGAAAAATTTATTACACATAAAGGAAGAAATTTGGAGAGGAATGAAACAAGAGGAAGAGCTATGACATGACCATCATGTCATATAGGGACTAGGATCCCCATGGTCACATACAAACACACATTCAGGGCTTTGGTATCTCATACCAACACATCCCTTATAAACATGATTTTTTATTTTTGAATGCAAAGGATGATGATTAGGTCTTAGAAAGGACCCAAACTATGGGATTAAAGGAGGATTATTTGAGGATAATTTAGTAAGATCCATCAATTTTGATTCAAAAAATGAATACAAGGATGCCACCTTCTAAAGGATGGGTAACTTCAAATTTTTGTAATGGTCAACCCCCATAATAAATAGAGGTGTAAGGGGAACCTTCATAAGAACTTCCTTTTTTGTTAAAATCTATTAAAAAGGAGTTTGGGTTGACTAATCCTAATCCTAGGGGAGCTCTAGGGCATCTCATTCATCTATATTCCTTTAAGGAGGAAGAATAAGAGCACCTAGCTACAACTGCATTGCAAATGCCTACAACTACCCCCCAATTGCAAAAATTTACAATACTAGGGGTAGCTATAAAGGAAATAACTACTTAAATCACTCAAGGATCATCCTTAAAGGCAAATAATACCATTTTATATAAGAGGAAACTAAAGACTCCCCTACTAGAGAGTCCAATAGTAGATCAACCACAGAGTGTGCCTTTAGTCCCTCAAAAATAGGTGGAAGAAGAACAAGAATCTAATGAAGAAGATCTGGAAAGAGCCAAGGCATTAAGACTTATGGATAATAAAGGGAAGACACCAATCAAGGATGACATAATAGATAAGAAGGCTCAACCTTCAGACCCCACTTCCCTAGTTTATTCATCTATTCCTATTTTTGGTTCAATTCCACTAAGTGCTATTTTGAAGACTCCCAAGGTGGAAGTTATCACTTCCACCCCTGATATTTCATTATATTATTCTTTTTTACACATTACTATGCTCACTCCTAATGTGTAGGAGGATGCTTCCACTACCATCGATTCATCTCCCCCATAGTGCCACCCACATCCATTATTATCACCACTAATATTCTCTCTAGGACTGCCATAGTTAAAACCTTGAAGAAGAAAAGGGTAGCCAAGATAATTGAAACAACCATGGCCACTCCTCAACTCCATATTTATTATACATAAATCTCTTTGCCAATGCTATCCACCAATCCATCCTAGGAAACCAATTTTGTGTCATCAGGCAAAGGGAAGAGGGTGAAGCAAGTCATTATGGTTCATCCACTCCCCCAATATGGAGGTGTGGATTGGTCCAAGATCAGTTGGCCTTCCCTTCTTAACATAGTTATCAAGGGAGATAAAAATCCACAATCAGTAGAACATCTTGAAGAAGAGGTTGTGTCTAGTGACACAAAATAGATATACCCTAACCAACTAATGATTCCTCCATGGGTAATAGACCTTAGAGCCAAGGATCATCAAATTCCCAATTTTATATTACAAAGCTCCCATCAATAAAAACCCTATTTGATAGACCCTTTGGGAGTATTCAAAGGGTTAGAAAGAGGAAGTTGGAGGATGAATCTAGAAAGGAAATGGTTTTAGAATAAAGATAGGAAGTCTATGCCTTATCTAAAAGGTATAATAGATAAATGAGGTAGTCCCCTTATAATGAATATTTTAGGGCCCTAGCTGAAGCTCATAAAGATGCCATGGTGGCACTACATGAAGGGAAAAAACTAGTAAGGTAGGAGATGGAAGAACAACTAGAACAAATAAAGGAGAAATAATAGATAGTTCACATTTTAGCTAGTATTGAGAATGAAGTGCAGGAGGCTGCATCTAAATGCTATAATTATTTAGAGGCACTGGAAGCAATGAGGGATGAATTAGCCCCTCAGATAGCCCAAACACACTACTTATTTAATTCTTTGAAAGGAGATGAAAATAAATTGAAGTTATTAATTTTTTATACAACTAATAAAGCCTATAGCTATTTAGATCTAATGACACCATTAGAGGTATCTAATTCCCTCAATATAGTGGTCATTGAAACACAAGAAGTTAGAGAGTGGGTGACAATAACTAGGGTATTGATGCCCAAGTACCAAGAGCATGAAGCACTCATTTTGTAGATTTTAAATGACTTGAAGTTGTCAAAAGAAAAGGACATTATAGGAAAGTTGATAATCAAAATAAAATTTGATCAACTTATTCAAGAAGATTTTGACAATTTCAAGTAGAGTTTATAAGGGTCGCCATTAGAAGATATTGAAGAACTAAGATTTGTAATGAAAAAGGTAACTGAAGTTAAAAATTTTAAAATCAACTTTCAAATGACAAAGATAGAACATACAAAACTATTAGGGCAAGTTGGCAGGGTACATAGACCCTCACTATTAAACCTAGATATTATATGACAATAGCATGACATAGCACACAAATGTTTTCTCAAGTTATAGGTAAAGAAGAAGATGAATCAATTTGTTACATCAAATTTGACACTGAAATTTATAGCTATGACTCCTACCAAAGCTAATACATTCATGAAAACATCTACTTAGTCTTAAGGGCTAGTTTTATGCATGTAAATTCAAATATCATAAATTTTGGTATTTATAGTTTTCTTATTGTTTAAACATATTGTAAAAGTTACCTATTAATTTTGTAAACATGCACACATCACATGATTTTGTAAAGGCTGATTTTAACTATTAACAAATGTAAGATAACTTTATACAATTTTGTAACTATAATTAGAACTAAAGTTCTAACTATGCCATGTAACCAATTTTTGCATGTACTTAGAGGATGAGGTGACCCCTCCCCAAGTCTATAAAATCATATGTAACCCACAATTGTAAAGGGATAGGGAATTTCAATATACAGAAGTAGAATCAATTTTGATTTTCAGATTATGTGTTTATGTATTTTCTTTTTGATATTTGTGTAATTAGGCTTATCTTCTTTTGGTTGTATAATTCAATAATTCTTAGTGTGTAAAAGTTGTGAGGAATTTTTATTATCTTGATTGATATGCTAGTTTTAAATGTGAAATAGATATTTAATGCTTAGCAATTATATTGATTATTGGAAAATAAGTTGATTCATTCATATTTTTTATTATGTATAGGTGTTTTCATTGATGTAGTTTTATGTGTATGTGTAATAACTATCTCAGATATCTCACTAGTCTAAGTCATAATCTCCTGAGTAAGAGTGTGCAACAATTGATTTGAAAGGAACAACCTTTGACTAAGGCCTTTGAGTATCTTATATAAAAATTATCCTAGACTACTTGACCATGTCTGACTGTGTCTGTGCAATAGCTATCAACAACAAACATTGGTTTTGAAAGCACTTATCCACTTATAAACTAGCCTGAGAGATGATTCTTGAAGCCATAGAGTCTTTTTTTTCTCTACTCTTCCCCTCCTTTTTGAGTTTATTTTGAGACTTGTCCACTCTATATTAGTAACCATCTATCCACCAACTCATCTAGATTTTACTTTTTTTAGAGACCACCCCTCTGTTTGTAAACCTTATTAATAACTTGCATGCCCTACTTGTTATTCCATCACCTAGTTGTTAAGACCACATAATTTCAACTCATGCCTTAGAGTGGAGTTTACCTCCATTGAGATCATAAAATGTTAGAGGCTACCTCATTACCAGCTGTTATGCACAAAAACTACATCAATAAGGTCTCCTTGGACCATTTCCCTCTTGCTTTGATTTTGAGTGCTCTTGTGTCTATGCTTGTTTGCTTGATAAAATTATATTTTTACTCTCTATATGTTTCCATGATTTATATTATGCTAATTAATACTTGATGTGATCACATAATATGTACATCATTGTTATGTATACTTAGACATGTTCGTCCTATATGATACATGATCCATGCATAACTTATACAATTATATTATTATTTTGAGGTAAGGTAATTACCAAATTATACTTTTGCTCACCTCAAAATGAGGGTATATCAGTCGGGGGCATGTTAGAGAGGCATGAATTCTATATTTTCACAATTTTAAATTTTAGTGGGGGCACATCAAAAAGGCATGACCTCCACACACTTATTTAGCATTCAACATCTCCTTATTACAATGGGGGTATGCTATAGAAACACATTCTCAATGTTTACACCACTTCTCAAATTCCCTAGATTTAATTTTGGAGTGTCATATAAATATGTACTCCATACTTAAATTGATTTTAAATTCACCATATATCATAGTTATATGATTCAAATATATATTTGTGGTAGTATTCTATACATTGGCACTGTTATTATACCCATATTTCAATTGAGATGTATATGAGGTGTGTATTCCATTTAAAGGGAAGCTAATATTACAAAATTAAATCATTTTATATATTTAAAATAATATTATGGGTTTTTATTATACTTAAGATGGACTATTATCAAGCTAATCTACTGTAGTAGTTGGTTCATATTTAGAAGGTTGAGTTGATTAAATCACTCAATCTTTCCAAGATTATAAGTTAGATTTGATTAAATAATTTATCTTTACCAAACTTTCATGTTTAATTTGATTAAATCATCCACCCTCACTAGATATATATTTTGAGTTGATTAAATCACTTGCACTCACCATATTATGCACATATTTGGGCTACACAATTGAGATGAAACAAGCTTAATGGTTGTGTTGCAACTCACTCTTACACTAATGTTTGGGGAATGTGTCATCTAATATATATATGCACTTATAGGTTAAAAATTATCCTAATCATATTCAATTCTTTTTAATGAGGAATCTTTTCAAATAAAATTACCAAAGGCAAGATGGTTGATTCAATACTTAGGTGTACTCCTAACCTTTCTCTTTCTAATTTCATGCATTTTAAATTATTTCAATTTTATATTTCATAAACTTATTATATAATATAACATTCTCTTTGTTGTAGGTCATTCACCAAAAAATCACTCAATTTAGGATCAATATAAGACAAGATGTGTCATAGACACCCAAGTACACATTTATTTTCTTAAAACTATTAATTTAATTACTAGATTAAAGGTGAGGAATTTGATACTAAAATTTGATTTATGTAGTACATAAATATTATACACTTGGAAAATACCTTTTATCACTGCCAAAAGGCTCTCATTCACTATTTACTTATGCCTAATTACTTATCTCATAGTCTAACCATTATTATTTTGATGACTAGGCCTTCTATAATGTGAAAAAAATATCTAAACATGATTATTATCCTTCACTATCATTTCTAGACCTGTAACTATTTACTATCTTATTATAAACTTACATCTCAAATAGACACCTACATCAACACAAGTGTCTAATTTTGTTACAAAGTGTCTAGTGCCCAAAATTCATCTAGTTTGTAAATGGAATATATCATAAAGGTTGGCCTAAGTGATTTAGTGCAAGATATTTCCAAAAGGGATTGGTATATATATAAGATCATCCCTCATTCATACCTCACCTAGAAAACAACTAGAACTCATAAGGTAACATACCAAGAAGTACCCAATCAAGAATTAAAGTGAGAAAACATGCCCTATCCATCCTTTTTTATATATTAGTCATAGGAGTAATATTTACATAGGTCTAAATAATTCAAATAGAAGTTCATGAGCCATATTTGCCAAGTTACAAGCTAGGTCACTACATGTCTTTATTTATCACACATTGAATCCTTGTGCACACATAATCAAACATGTAGGGGAGAAATATATAAGTATGAGGAGCTATTAAGAGTGTTGTATATGTAGTCATCACCCATTTATAGAGGGATCTTTGGGGTAGCTTTACATAATGAGCCCACTAACCCATTTTTTCCATAGTCATTCTAAGGGTGAAGAGTTAGGGTTTGACCATTTGACAAAGAGAGATAACTTATGCACATGATTTTAAGATATCAAAATAAAGGTGATAGAAAAAATAGAAGGCTATAGTTGGTTGCATATGAATCTAATCAATATTATGTAAAAGACACCTACATCAAAGTTAGACACCTAAATCAATACAACTATCTAGATCTAACTAAAGCATCCAAGGCCACAGTAAGAATATTCAAAAAATATGATGATTGTTCTAGGATTATATTCAAGTCCACTTCCATGCTATTATTGGTCAAAATTACATTTACACAATAAACCAACTAAATATCATTTGTTTGTAATTCATTACAATATCTTTTAATAGTTATACTTTACTATTTTTAACAATCTCAGTTGTATAAATTTAGAATACTATTTGTCTGAGTTTTCTATATATTATCCTACTCATTAGATTATTGTACCATCATTGTTGTAAAAGATAATATAACCCCATTAACCCTATATAGCTTCATTTATCGAAATTTAGGGTTAAACATTCACATGAACCCGTCCTCTAGCTTGTTTGAACTAAACCCTAGATTACAATCTAGGGTTTCTCCTTCACCTAATAACAAATTAGTTTTTATTGGTGTTCTTTTCTTAGATCAGGTTTTTTGCATGGGCATAGTTTAAGTAATGATTTATTTTATTTTTTACCTAAGAATTCTTATCCACTAAGTTGTTGCATCTAATTTTTTAGCCTTCCTCAACATGTTTACTTCTACTACAAGCCCTAGGAAACCCTATTTTTTGGTTCATTTAATATTCCCATGTACAAATGTATTGCATATGAGGATATTATGTCAACTTTAAAAAATGATCAATCCTCAACCTTTACTTATAACTATGCTAATGAAAAAACTAATGATCAAAATGGAAGTCTAAATAAAAATATGTGGATAATCACAATATGTGTTTATATGGTTATGAATGTGATTATACCCCTCTTAAATGTAAATATGAGGAGTCTAGTTGTCACATTTATTCTATTTCTAATGATGAAGGAATTAAAATTTTAAAAATGATCAATTTTTTTAGTGCATCAAATAAAGATGATAAAATAGACATGCCATAAATTAGCATTCATGATGTTTAAAATCATAATATTTCATGAAATAATTCTCAAGATGAACCAAAAATTGAATACTCTTATTCCATTTTAAATGATGCAAAATGGTGAAAAATGTGAATGTGTGCCTTCTTTCCAAAGTAATTATAATGTTGAAAATCTCTTTCCCTATTTATATCACTCAAATGTAACTAATGAAAATAGTTCTATTTACCTAGCTATAATGATCAACATGCATGTATTAATTCTTCTCCTATCTTACTTGCTTTGAAATATGAAAGTAAAAATGTGAATTATTCCTAACCACTCATTGAAAATGCATTGTTTGATGCATATACATTTTTAAAGTACATTTACTACATCTCATTCCAAACTTATACAATTTAAGATAAACAAATTGAAAAATGTATTACATGATATAAATGATAATGTTCCAACCAATGTATCTTTTTCAAATGATCATGATGTACCTATTAGGTAACCAGGTTACACCCTTTTTGAGGAAGACTATTCAAACCCTCCCCAAACCTAGACTAATATGGGATTTACCTATAGGCTTGGGTTACCTAAGATGTAGATTAAATCCCTTGATTTATCACTTCAATGTTTTCTCTAAGACATAATCCTATTGGGATGAAAAGGGTAAAAAAATTGCATAAGGAAATCTACACTAAAGTGTGGTGATGCACCTATAAAATCTTTCATCCACCCAAATTTGGACTCTTAACACACTAGTGGATAATGCAAAGAGTTAACACACTACCTTCAATGGCTTCTAAAAAATAATGTTTCACCTAGAGATCAGTTTGAATGACTAATAACAAGAGGAGAACGAGAACAAGACTTAATTCTAGACACTTACATTTAGAAATCCACTTCAAGATTGAGCCATAAATACCATGACACACGACATGACCTGTAAGGAAAGCTTATTAGCACATAGGTGTAACTTGAACCTATAAAAGGGAATATTAAACCATTGTTTCATATCAAAACAAGTATGAACACACTAAATACTGATTAAGAAACAACTAAAAGTGTTTATTTCATCAATCCAAGGGGTATACATGTATAAATATTGGTAGAGTTTATTCATACTAGCTTGAGGGATACCATACAGGGCCACAATGCCCTCAATATATAGCAAATGAGGAGAAAATGAGGAAAATTGTTGGAACACAACTATCTACTAAGAGGGGGGTGGGTGAATCATTAGATTGATTAAATTATTCCTTTTAATCCTTTTAATGTAGACTAAAACATATATGTAGATATCACACACACAAAAATGGATACAACACTATATGTATACATAGATAACCCAATATGGGAAAAACCATAATGAGAAATAGCTACTAGAATATACTAGTCTAATCTAACCTCACAATCAAAATCTCACTAGTCATAACATTTAAGGGCATTGACCCTAAGGAGACACCAATACCCTAGTTTAAGATCACTTATTCTAAAGAAACACCAACTCCCTAACTAAACACCAACTCAGCTTATCTGATAGCACCCACCAATCATATCTATATCCAAAATATGGAGCTACAACTCCAGATTACAATATTGATTCATAAATGAATCCAATTCTAATTCTGTATTATAGGTATGGTCCATAAGTGCTTATGCATTTCACATCTCTCTCTTCTCTTTTCTTCTCTTCCTCTCTACCCCTCTATCTCTGTGTCTCTATATTTATATATTCAACACACTTCATCAATATCTTCCTCTCTACCTCTCTCTCTCTCTCTATAAATTCAACTTTGTTCAATAGAAAAATCAACCTTTACTATATCCTAGATGAGCATGTGTATCAAAACCAGAGCCTAGTATATGCTAAAAATAGTAATAAGATAGAGAATCATGGTGGTGGAGCATGGATTCAAGAAGTGGGAAACCTATAAATTGAGTTGAGTCCAAGAATGGAACATGATGTGTTATCTACCAAGTGTGAACATAGAGAAGAAGTGAGACATATATATATATATATATATATATATATATATATATATATATATATATATATATATATATGTCTCACTTCTTCTCTATGTTCACACTTGGTAGATAACACATCATGTTCTATTCTTGGACTCAAATCAATTTATAGGTTTCCCACTTCTTGAATTCATGCTCCACCACCATGATTCTCTATCAAATTACTATTTTTAGCATATACTAGGCTCTGGTTTTGATATACATGTTATATTACACAAATTTTCTTGATTATAACAATCTATTTCATTATCTATGTCATATTTTACATCTTACCTACATTTTCTATCACTTGACTATTAGAACAAACACATCTTTAAATATTGGCCTTTGATCTTAAGTTCCCACCATGAATAGGCTCACTCACTTTGTCAAATCTTTGTATGATTCTAGACTTTAACTTTTTAACTTTAAAATGCATCTATTAGATCTTTAGGTCTGATTTCCCACATGTCATTATATCTTTAAAGTTGTATCAATTTTACCTCTATCTAATGTTAAACCTTAGAACTAGGACTAATCTCATTGCTTCCTGAGACTTTGGAATCAATACGCTCCATTGATCTCATCAAATTATCTTGGTATTTAACTCACCTCTATGTCATTAAACATCAAGAACTCAATCCCATTGAGTCCACTCTCTCCATTATATCTTCATTTCATGATCACACTCTCACCATTTGATCTTTTGACAAACTCTAACTTTATCTCTAACAATCTCCCATGAATGTGACATTTGGCCTCCTCATGTGCCTTATGCAACTTTACTATCAGTTCATACTATTGTGACACTAGGAATTCCCAAATAAATCCTTAACTATTTGATTTTAAACCACTCCATAGATTTACTATGCAAGATCCATAATTGTGACACTTATCACTAGTGCATTTACTCATAGGTGCCTTTGATAAATTGACTTTGATATGCTTCATTAGATCTTCAATGTACAATTAAGTGCTAACCATTGATTAAGATGGGCCAAATATTAAGTTGAGTACTTATGAAATATAAAGTATTGGAACATTACTCAAGATGGTAATTACTAGGTCGAAGGGGCCAATTTCATAACAATGATAAGGGCTTAAGATATAACTTAAGTAACTAATTCCTGCCTATATCTAGTCAACATTCAAATAGAACATGTTTATGAAATATATGACTAAATCTCATAGGCATTTATTGTGGAACTTTGGTAATGTTTGAGAGTAAACATAAATCAATTCTAAGATCATTTCTTCTCAAATGAACCCATGGACAATATATTTAGGATGCTCTTGAAAAACCCATAATAGATTTATTTTTCTTTTCAAATGGTCCAAAAATGGTATCTATAAAATAATGACAAATTTTCATAGTGAAAATGTAAAACATGATCTTCTCTCCAATCTCATGCCAACAATGTCCTTTTTGACATCAACTACAATCATATTGCTAACAATCTCCCCCTTTGGCATTGATGACAAATTGAAAGCTCTGATCTTGTTCAATGATGGAAAATTTTGATCCTTCTATGACATTGACTGTATTGGCTTCTAATGAATGTGATATGAAGTTATTCATACCAAATTTATCCCCCTTAGAAAATGGAACATTTTCCTAAACTTAACTTGGACACATGCTCTACTCTTTTAAACTTTTACAAAGAGTATTTGCACTTTTTCTCCCCCTTTGACATTAATGGAAAAGGGACTCCAACTTTCTCACTATATATCCAAAATTTTCTCCCCTTTATTAGATAAAGGATTTTGTCTAAGAATATGTAACCAACAAATCATTAGAAAATTGAAAAATATGCATACCTAAGTTGCATTTTTCTCTTCTTATAGGAATTAACAAGACTTTTGTGATACTCCCCCTAGAAATATGCCCTATCACTAAGATCTAGTGATGTGATGTAGGAGTCATCATTCCCAAATTCTATATCAGATACTCAAATTGTTCCTTGGTAAGATGTTTTGTGAATATGCCTATAATTTATTCATGAGTTTGCACATACTCTATTGTGACCTCTTGATCTACAACTTTTTCTCTTAATATGTGATACTTGATTGATATGTTCTTAGTTTTGGAATGCATCACTAGATTATTTGATATATTAATAGCATTTGAATTGTTACAAAGAATAGAGATAGGTGATTTATATTCTACCTTGATGTCTTTGAGAGTTTGTTTCATCCACAAGACTTGAGTGTAACATGCCAATACTACCACACACTCTACTTTTACTATATAAAGAGTAGTTGACTCTTGATTTTTGCTCAGCCATGAAACAAATCGATTTCCAAGGAAAAATTCACTACCACTAGTGATTCTTATATCATCCATGCTTCCTATCCAATCAACATCTATATATGATGTCAAAGTGAAATATTCACTCTTAGGATACCATAGGACATAGTCAATTGTGCTATATATATATATATATATATATATATATATATATTTCTTTTCACTTCATTGATATGTGATTCTTTAGGATCAATTTAAAATCTTGAAACCATGCACACTTCTTTCATGATATTAGGTATTGATGCAGTTAGGTATAACAAGCTACCTATCATTTATTTGTACATAGTCTGATTTTCATGAAGAGACTCATCTTATTTGCATAACTTTCATCTAGTTATCATGGGTGTACTTGTTTATTGTCTTCCATCCCAAACTTCTTGAGCATATCCTTAACATACTTGGTTTGAGATATAAATATCACTTCAGTAGTTTGTGCTATCTATATAACTAAGAATAAATAAATTTATCCAATCATAGACATCTCAAACTCATTTTACATTTGAGTAGTAAATTATTTGTAAATTTTATTATTGTTACCACTAATAATGATATCATCTACATAAACCACAACAATCAACATATTCTCACCTTCTTTTTTAAAGTATAGACTTTTGTGTACACATCCTTTATTGAATCCTTATTATTATAGGTATTGGTCTAATCTTGAATACCATGCTCTAGGTGAATTTTTTAGACCATATTAAGTTTTCTTCAGTCTACACACATAATCTTCTTCCTTTGATAGCTAAAAAACTTTAGGTTATTCTATGTAGACTTCCTCTTCTAGGTTCCCATTCAAGAAAATAGACTTAACATACATTTCATATGAACTTCTTATAAATAGAGAATGCTAGAAACATTCTTATAGCTTCCAATCTAGCAATTAGATCAAATGTTTCCTCAAAATCTATCTCTTCAACTTAGAATATCCTTTGCACACCAATATAGACTTATTTCTTATGGTAGTTCCATCCTCATTGAGCTTGTTTATAAAAACCCATTTTGTACCTATTACATTCTTGTTTGAAGATCTTGAAACTAATTCCCAAGTTTTGTTCTTTTTATTGGCTCAATTCTTATTCCATGGATTTTAGCCAATTCTCATCCTTACTAGCTATAACATAGTTCTTAAGCTCAATTTCATACATTAGATCAAAAATTACTTACTTCTTGTTTTATGCAACTCTTCTCCTTGTCCAAACTCCTTCATTTTTAAGGCCAATGATTTGATCTATAGGATGATCCTTTTGAACAAATCTTGTAGGTGCATTTTCATTTATTTCCTCATGCTCTTCATTCACTGATTCCTCTTCATAATTTTATTCTTCATTAAATATTTCTCTATCAGGTTTAACATATTTTAAGACGTCTTCAAATTTTACATTAATTCTCTCTACAATCTTGTATAGCCTTTTTATTGTAACATATGTAGGCTTTGCTTTGGGTGGAATAGCCAAGAAATATTCCTTCATCACATCTTGATTAAAATATTATCAATTTGTCTTCTTTTCTCCTAATGTAGCATTTACTACCAAACACTCTAAAATACTACATAGAGGTAGGTTTTCCATACCATAGTTCATAGAGATTTTTATCATTATTTACTCTCAATTGAACTTATTAGATAAAACATAGAGAGTGAGAAAGAACAAGATTTTATTTCAAGCATACATTCCATATTCAAAAAATACAAGAAGGCCTATTAAATAGGCAAAAAAATGAGCCACCTACGAAACATGTGAAAACGGTGGGTAAAACAACCAATGCCAGCTAGCATGAAATAGCTAAGCTTGTTAAAAAAACTAACCTCTTAACCTAAATGGTTAAGGAAAATAACTAAATAAAAATTACCTTAGTTAATAACCCAAGGTAAATACATAATTACGATAACACCCTCCCTTAATGACAAAAATAAAAACAAGACCAAGTTTGTCCCTAAATTTTATGAACTTGTGTGAACCAAGTGGTTTGGTCATTATATCAACTAGTTGCTCTATAGTGGGGTAGTAGAAGAGACTTATATCTTCATTTATAACCAAATATTAGATGTAATGATGATTAACCTTAATGTGTTTGGTCCTAACATGGAATACTATATTTTTCACCATCTTTAGAACAATTTAGTTATCACAAAAAAATTGGAGTAGGCTTTGATGACTTAAACTAAAGATCCTCCAAGATTTTCTTTATCCACACAGTTTCATAACATGCACTAACCTCAGCTTTATACTCTACTTATATTTAAGATAATTCCAATATAGTTTTTAGTTTGTTTAACCATTAGAAAACTATTGAATCAAGAGTGAAAACATAACCTATTGTAGATTTTCTTGAGTCTACTGATCTTGCCCAATCAGAGTACGAATATCTTGAAAGCTCAAAATCTATAGACTTCTTATATAGTATGCCAAAGTTAAGAATAAATTTGACATATATTAATACCTATTTTATAGCTAACAAATGTAATTCCTATGGTTTAGACATGAAGTGAGATAGAAAACTCACTACAAAATAAATATCCAGTCTAGTGGTAGTGAGGTAAATGAGACTATCCACTAGTTGTCGATGCACTATTTCATTGATTGAAGGTGAATCAGTGTTAGCTGAAATTTTAGCTCCAACTTCCATAGGTGTGTGATTTAGATTAAAATCCATCATTTTAAACCTTTCCAAAAATAATTTGGCATACTTACTCTATGACATGAATACAACACAATCACCTTGCCAAAACTCAACACCCAAACAATATTTTCGTAGTCCTAAGTCTATCATGTCAAAAGTACAACAAATATCAGCCTTCATCTGCTGAATGAGACATACACTACTCCTAGTGATGGCTATATCATCAACATATAAAATGAGAATCAAGATATCATCATTAAACACCTTTACATAGAGAATTGGTTTGAAGTTACACCTTTTAAAACTAGACTTCCTAAGGTATGTATCTATCTTCATATACCATGATCAAAGAGCTTGTTTAAGCCCATACAAGGACTTGACCAATATTCAAACAAATATTTCCTTACTTGTAACCTAAAAATCCTATGTTTGAACTATGTAAACTTCCTCCTCCATATTTCCATTCAAGAAAACACTCTTGACATCTATTTGGTGCACCCACCATCCAAAATGAGTAGTACTAGAAATAATCAAATGAAAATTTACCATCCTTGTAGTAGGAGAAAAATTCTCTTCATAATCAACCCCTTCCTCTTGTGCATAACATTTTTTAATAAGTTTGGCTTTCTGTTTGTCCAAGGAATCATCTTCTTTGCATTTTACCTTGTAAATCCATTTACAACCAATGGATTTCATTCCTAGTGGTAGCTTCATGATCTTCCAAGTCTTATTTTTTAGAATCATATTCCAATTACATGGTTGATTCCCACTCATTCTTCCATTTTGACTTTGAAAAGGAATTAGGATAAAAAACATGTGAAATAATAATTGTTATAGCAAAATTTTCATGCTCACTTTTATTACCAAACTGCTTTCCTAATCTCAATCTTCTTCCTTCAATATCCTATGGTAAGTATTTTTCCTTTAGTACTTATATACTAGTTGAATACCTTTTTTAATTATTTGGTTATTTTGTTGGAACCTCAAAATGACTTGCATCAATTCCCTCCTTGGAATCTGATTCCATTGATGAACTAGAATCTTTCTCAACTTTCACACCATAACTTATAATAGAATCATTAGAAGAAAACAATGACTCAATATTTGAAACTATACCAGTTGCTGTGAGGTATGGAATTTGTTCATTTACTATGACATCTCTATTTACCACAACTCTATTAGTATAAATATCAAGTAATCTATAAACCTTTGACTACTCACTATACCCAACAAACATGTATGATTTTATTTTCACACCCAAGTTACTTGTCTTTTGATTAGGAATAAATGCAAAAGCTACACAACCAAAAATTTGAAAATCACTTACATCTAGAGTTTAACTTGACCAAGCCTCCTATGGAGTTATATTCTCCAATGCTTTCTTAGGACTTTTATTGAGGATGTACACCACCATATTCACTACTTCTACCTAATATCTATATGGGACATTTTTGCTTTGGACCATACAATGATCCATGTCCATCACCATCCTATTCTTCCTTTACACAACTTTGTTTTACTACAGAGTGTAAAGGGTAGTATATTGTTTGTGTATGCCTTCAATAGCACAAAATTCCTTGAGCTATTTTAATATGAACTCACCCCCATTATCCATTCTAAGAGATTTCATTTACCTTCTCACTTATTTTTCAACCATAGCTTTCTAATTAAGGAAGTTAGAAAAATAATAAAATTTCTTCACTAGAAAGTATACCCACTTTTTCCTATAGAAATCAGCGACCAGTAATAGAAAATAATAGGATCTAGAAGGGGTAGGTGTCTGCATTAAACCATGCAAATTTTCATGCACCAGATCTAATACTCCCTTAGCTCTTAAAGTTTTACCAATATCATATGAATGTCTAACTTGCTTCCCTAAGTAACATCCAGTACATACATGATGATTGTCCTGAATAGAAGGAATCCCCTTAACCATCTTAGTCTTGCTTAATGTAGTCAAATACTAGAAATTCAAATTCTCATACCTTTTATGCCAGAGTGAACTTGTACTATCAACTGCTACAAGTACACTTTCCTTTGCTCTTTATGTATCTGCAAGCTTATACAAGCATTTCTCACCAATCCCAATAGAAATAATCTTGTTATCTCTGGTAGTGACTAAACATTGTTATCCTTGAAAATTTACAACAAAATCAATGTTTCTAGTGATCTCACTAATGGAAATCAAATTTTTGTTCATGTCTAGCACATACCTAACATTCTTAAATGTATACCAGATAGTAACATCAAATTTGATTTGAACATTAGCATATCCTTTCATAAAATGAGTCATACCATCTCCCAAAGATACAGATTCATTATTACTATCATTTTAAACAAAATCCACATATCAGTCTTTATGGAATGTATAATGGCAAGATACCCTTGAATCAAAGTACCAAGCTCGATCCACCATAGAATTACCATTGGAAGCCATGAAATCAAAATCAAGAGATGATTCCTCACCTTCACCTTCAACTACATTCACATGATGAGCTTTCTTTCTAAGGTAGCCATATCTTATTATCTTTTCTTGCAATCTTTCTTAAAGTGACTAGGTTGCTTATAGTAAAAACATTTCCACTTAGATCTCTTATTAGAACCACTTGTGAACTTTTTATTATAAAACTAGTAGTTTTACAAAATTGCTTACCCTTTCCCTTGATGAAGAATGCACTCTCTATAGAAGTAAATGTAGATAACACTATCTACTCCTGCCATCTCTCCTTCTAAAATAGAAATGTGGACAACTTTTCAAAGTCTAAAGTCTACATCTTAGTAATCATGTGCAATGACTCCACAAATGACTCAGATGAAGGTGGAAGACTCTGCATAACTAGAGTAATCAAATTTTTCTCATCAATAGGCTTCTACGCAGCTTTCAATTGATCACTAATATCCTTGATCTATAATAAAAACTCAAAAATAGAGCCACCTTCCTGCATCTTAGTGGAAAACAACAACTTATTTAAATAGAATACCCTACCGACTTCAAAAGCCTAATATTTTGAAGTTATATTATTCCATAGATTTGATGCTATGGTCACATTTCTAACCTTTGAGATTAGATTATCTACTACTCTAATTAAATTAGGAGATATACAACTCCAATTTTAAAAATTCCTTCTCCATTAACATCTAGATCAAAAATCCAAAAAATGATGAAAATTTCACTTTTCACAACTTTTTTGAGATAATTAGTCACCAGTAGATACCAAATAACCCTTATAAGATAAAGTTTTAAATTATTTAAATTAAAAAATTAAAATTAATTGAAATGATAAAAATTTAGATTAAAATTTTCATAACAAAAATCAGCCAATCAAAAAATTGGCCTACTTGCAAAACTTCAAATGCAAATTTTAGGAGAAATACTTAGCCAAATTGAATTCAATCAATTCCTATAATCTCCTCTTAGAAATTATAAATTTTTAGACCCCTCACTCACCAAATAAAGTTCCCAAATTAAAATTTGGTCTCTTCCTCAAGCCATATGGAAATGACCAACCAAAAAACTTCAAATGTAGTTTTCAAACAAAATACTTAGTGAAATTTAATTCTGTCTAATCCAGTAGACAAATTATGAGACAAAGAATTTTATAGAAACAAGAATCTTAAAAAATAGTACTCAAATGATTTTTTGGGATTTTCCTCCAAGTTAAATGACTAGTCACATGAATAAATAAATTTCTTCCTCTCACGGCTCTCCACTAGGTGCTTCATGATCCTCCCTGAAAAGACCATCCTCTCTTGCTTCACACGCTTCCTCCTAAGCTTCTTAAATCATAAGCTCTGATTATCATATTAGATAAAACATAGAGATTGAGAAAGAACCAAATTTTATTTAGAGCATACATTCCATATCTAAACAATACAAGAAGGCCTATTAAATACGCAAAGAAATGAGCCACCCAAGAAACATGTGAAAAGGGTGGGTAAAACAACCAACATGGGCTAGCATAAAATAACTAATCTCATTAAACAAACAAACCTCTTAACCCAAGTGGTTAAGGAAACTAACCAAAGACAAATTACCTTAGTCAATAACCCAAGGTAAATACATAATTATGCTAACATAGCTCTATCCAAAACATATACTACTATTTGTACTAGTTCTCTCTAGTATCCATTAGGTAACTTATCCTCTTTCAAAATTTATATGTCCATCTCCTTGACTATCCTATTCTTTCTATCAAAAACTCCATTCTAATATGAATTTTTTGCTATAGAGTAATGCCTTTTGATTACATACTTCTCATAGTATTATATGAACTAATTTGAGGTGAATTATCCACCTCTATCAGATCTTAAGTATTTGATTTTTCATCTAATCTCATTCTCTACCATGGCCCTAAATATCTTGAATCTTTCAAATGCCTGAGACTTGTCCTTCAAAAAAATTACCCATGTCATTCATGAGTAATCATATACACATAACATTAAGTATCTCTCTCTCTCTCTCTCTCTCTCTCTCTCTCTCTCTCTCTCTCTCTCTCTCTCTCTCTCTCTCTCTCTCTCATATCCTCTTGTCCTAGTAGGACCACAAAGATTAGTATGAACTAATTCTAGAGGCTTTGTAGTTGCATACTCCTTTGTTTGAAATCTGACCCTTGTCTACTTACCTTTTTGACATTCTTTATAATTAGTGTCTACAAGTTTGGTTATCTTAGGCATGTGTCTAACACACTTATTTGAGTTCACCTTTATGTTAAGTACAAAATATACTGAGAAGGGGGGTGTGAATTAGTATATTATATATCTTTTAATTAATCTGATTTCTTTTCTTTAACCACTTAATCACACATTCAAGATATAAATTAAAAATGAAACAATAATATGTACCACGAGAGAGAGAGAGAGAGAGAGAGAGAGAATATTTTTACATGGTAACCCAAAGTGGGAAAAAACATGGAAAACAATCTCAAGTATATGAATGAGTACCAACTCAAATTATAAAGTTTGCAAGCACCAACTTTTAGGAGCACCAACCCATTTACTAAGCACCAACACAACAACAATTTGTGAGCACCAACCTATAGGATCACTAACCCCTTGCAAATATTTGTGAGTACCAACCACTCTTGTGTGTAAAACACAACTATCTCTCAATGTTGCGTACTCAACAAATAATAGAAATCTACAATATATCCTTCTTTTCTCTCTTCAAAAACAAATACAAACCATGCACACTCTTGCATATTACAAATAGCTTCTCAAGCCTTTATTTATAGCTTTCCAAAAGACCTTTAGAATTCACCCTTTGTAACCATTCAATCCTCATATAAAATGGTGCCAAACTTGCATGACCCTTCGTATCCTTGCATTTGAAAAGTCATGTGGTGACCATTTATAAGAAAATGTGTCATTTCCTCTTTTGTCTTTATCTTGGTGACTTTTCATATTCCTCAAAGTGTCCTTTCATGGAAAAATATGACATACCCTCTTTTCTCTTCACATGGTGACTCTTGGAAATCCTTAAGATGAATCTTCATGAGAAAATGCATCCCATTCCCCTTTTATCTTTTACCCTATGACTCTTTGACTTCTCCATGGGCCCTCTTCTGAATTATATGCAACCAAAAATATATTCATTAATATTAAGTAAATATTAACACACATTAGACAAGATATGAATATTAAAAAAACTATTAAATTCAATGGGGCTTTTATCACCAATAATTCTAGACATTTGACATCAATGACAATATTTACAACAATCTCCCCCTTTGTCATTGATGGTAACCTCAAACTAAAACTACCACATCATAAAATCTACACATATTACCATCTAAAAAACATAGAGTAACTCCCCCTTACTATAGAAACCTATACCTATTCTTTGTACTTATTTCTACACCTCTACCTATACATATACCTATTTCTATTCTTCTCCCCGTTTGACATTAATGGCAAAGGGCCTACCTGGAGCTAAAACTTAACTCCCCCTCAACTGATGATGAACCTCAATGGTAAGAAGTAAAAGAAATTACTCCCAACTTCTCTCATAGATACTCAGATGTGTCTTTTGGGAGTGCCTTTGTGAAAATATCTACAATTTATTCTATAATAGTGATATATTCCATTTTAACCTATTGATCTGTAACCTACTCTCTCAAGAAGTGATATCTAATGGGAATATGTTTTGTTCTTGAATGCATCATCAGATTTTTCAAAATATTAATAGCATTTGTGTTGTCATAAAAAATATAAATAGGTTCATCATATTTTACCTTGATATCTTCCAAAGTTTTTTTTATCCAAAGCACTTGAGTATACCACTACAATATATTCTGCTTCAACTATAGAAAGTGATACTATTTTTTTTTTTTTGCATAGCCATGATACTAAGCTATCACCAAGGAATAAATATCCTCTACTTATACTTTTTCTATCATCTAAGCAACCTACCCAATATAAATCTATATAAGTAACTAAAGTGAAATCTTTGCCTATGGGATATCATAATCCATAATCCAATGTCCCCTTGACATATCTAAATATTCTCTTCACCAAATGAACATGACTATCTTTTGGAGCTGACTAATATCTTGCAACCATACCTACTACATGCATGATGTTTGGCTTTGATGCTATCATATATAAAATACTACCAATCATAGATCTATACAAATATTGATTTGTAATAGGTGAATCTTCATCCTTGCTCACCTTATTTCCTATACACATTAGTGTGCCAACTAGTGCATAATCCTCAAAACCAAATTTATTCAACATTTTCTTGGCATATTTACTTTGAGATATGAAAATTCTTTTATCTGAATGAAATATTTGCAATCCTAAGAAAAATGACAATTCTCCAAGCATAGACATCTCAATTTTTTTTTGCATATTATGAAAAAAATATTTTGTCATATTTTCAATGTTTCCTCCAAAAATGATTTCATCAACATATACCATAACAATCAATTGATGCTCACCTTCTATTTTGATGCATAGA
Source organism: Torreya grandis (assembly GCA_037957365.1). Taxonomy (NCBI): domain Eukaryota; kingdom Viridiplantae; phylum Streptophyta; class Pinopsida; order Cupressales; family Taxaceae; genus Torreya; species Torreya grandis. The sequence continues at coordinate 734,498 of JARHVA010001262.1, read as the reverse complement.
TTATTGTCAACAAATCCTCTCTTGAAACCTTGATCTTTAAGATATTTGTCAAGTCTTACATACCAAGCTCTGGGAGCTTGTTTCAATCCATATAGTGCTTTCTTCAATTTACATACATGGTTACTAATATTAGAGAGAAAACCCTTAGGTTATTCAATGTAGACCTCTTCTTCTAGATTCTCATTTAGGAAGGTAGATTTGACATCCATCTAAAACACTTTGAAATTTATAAACAATGCATTTGTAAGAAAAATTCTAATAGCCTCTAGCCTTTCCACTAGTGCAAAATTTTATTCAAAATCTATCCCCTCAATTTGAGTATATCCTTTACATATTAATCTTGTTTTATTCCTGGTCACTTCTCCATTTTCATTAAAATTATTTCTATAAACCCATTTTGTTCCTATCACATTATGATCTTTTGGTCTAGGCATTATTTCCCAAGTATCATTCTTTTCTATCTGATTTAATTCTTCATCTATTACATTAACCAAATGCTTATCATGTCTAGCTTTTAAAAAAAGTTTTAGGCTGAATTTTAGATAACAAAGAGAAATTAACTTACTCAGATTCACTTAGTATCATTCTTCTGGTGCAAATTCCTTCATTTATGTCCTTGATGATGTCAATTTAATTATGATTTCTCTAGACATATATGGATGGGGTTTTGGTGTCCTTTTTCTTCTTCTTTTCATCTTTATCTAATTCTTCAAAATCTTCCTCTTCAATGTTTTCAAGAATGTCTACTAGATTATTGATTTTTTGTGTTCCACCTTCTTCTATCCTGACACTTTCACTTTCAATAATTTTCTTGGTTTTTTTATTAAAACATTTATAAGCTTTACTTTTTCAAGAATAACCAATAAATATACCTTCATCTACTCTAGATTCAAACTTACCAAGTTTTTTATTAGTTATCTCTATGAATCATCTGCTACTGAAAACTTTAAAATAATCAACTATTGCTGGTTTGTCTTTCCATAGCTCATAAGGAGTATTTTAACTATAGACTCTCAAAAATGATCTATTTTGAATATGCACTACTATAACAATTGCCTCTCTCCAATATTTATCTAGTATCTTAGATTCATTTAGCATTGTCCTTATCATCTCCTAAACTATTCTATTTCTCTACTTAGCTACTCCATTTTATTGTAGAGTTCTAGCTACTAAATACTATCTCTTTATTACATGGTATTCACAAAACTCAATAAATTTATCTGACATGAATTCTCCTCCTTGATATGATCTTAGACACTTAATCTTTAGACTGGTTTTATTCTCAACTAATCCTTTGAATGCTTTGATATGTCTGAAAGCTTTTAATTTTTTCTTTAAAAACATTGCCCAAGTCATACGTGAAAAATTATCAATAAGTAACATAGAATATTTCTCACATTGAGTACTTTGAATTCTCATAGGTCTACATAGATTAGTGTGAACAAGCTCTAGCATCTGAGTGGTCGAGTATTCTTTGTTTTGAACCACCTTCTGACTTGCTTCCTATGCTGACAAGGTTCACAAAGCGTGTCTGATGGCTTTGTAATATTTATAAGATTTATGATTGATTGCTAATGTTGATAAGATTATCAAAATTTATGTGGCCCATTCTCTTGTTCCATAGCCAAATTTCCTCAATCTAACTTAAAAAACATCTTTAACCTTTGATGTCTGATAACATATACAAATTATTACCTCTTCATTAAGCATCTGTAACCAACACATTTGAATCTTTTCTCATAATTTCAAAACCTTCTACATAAAAATTTAGTGTATTCCCTTGATCACACATTTTACTTACACTTAAAATATTATGCTTAAGACCTTATACATAAAAAACATTTTTAGTTTTAGTTATACCATTATCCAAACTTAATGTACCTTTTCTGGCAATTCTAGTAGTAGTATTATCTTCAAATTTTATTATGCCACCATTGATCTTATTCAAGGTTATAAACTTGCTTCTATCTCCTATCATGTGCCTTAAACATCCACTATCAATGAACCATGGATTTTATTCATTTCTTGCATGCAAAGCTATCTACACCAACATAGATTTTCTAGGTTGTTTCTTCTACCATAAACCTATCTAAACTTTCTTCTTAATGAATGAAGCCTTAAAACTCTGGTACTTCTTGACTGAATCAAACATGCTTCTATAGTACCAGGATATGTATCTAAAGTTTTTACACTTGTAACATATTATGGCCTTTTTATTAAAGCTTGATAGAGGAGCAAAAGAGTTGTGGCTTCTACTTAACTCTGCATGACTTTCCTTTTCCTTATTTCTAAATTTGTTAGCCCTTTTTTGACATTCTATTTTCTTATGACCATATCCATTACAATAAAAATAGTGACCATAAAAATATGACTTATTTGTGTATCTCTGACTTGATTGACTTTTATATCTCTATTCTTTCTAGCCTTCTTTGTTTGACATGTCCTCTGTATTCTTAACTTCTTTCCTTTTTATTTCCTCTTTTGTAAGAGCTTCAACATAACTCTTTCCTTTTTCTTTGTCTATGAAAGTAGTGGCCTCCCCTTTCTCTTTTTAAAATCTGATACCTGTCTTATCTGACATTGATCTTTGACTTTCTAATATCTTATTCAATATATTAGTATTATTCTCAAATTTTAAATCATTGACTACTCTATCATTGATTGCATTATTTTTTTCTCAATATCTGCTTTTAAAGAAGCAATTTCAATAACATACCTTTCACATTCTTTACTTACTTTTTTTAACTTTGTCATTAGATCTTCTTCATTTTTCTTAGATTCTTCAAAGTGTGCTTGTATATCTTCAATTGTTTCCTTTGACTCCTTTTTATTTTTCTTGATCTGGAGCTTTAATCTTTGATTCTTCTTCTCAAGATATTAACTCTTCTAAGGCATAAATAAGTTATCCTTTCAGATTCACTTCAGCTTCATCCTATTCTTCTTCTTGATCATCTATACTTTTGCTTACAGAGGCATCTTCGTGTATTGCCATGAATATAATCTCTTCTTATTTTGAATCACTAACTCCACTATCTTCAGCTGAGCTAGGATCTTTAAAATACAAACTCTTCTTGAATCCCTTCTTGAATTTTTCTTTGAAATTCTTCTTGTATGCAGAGTTTCCTTCTTCATTGTCACCATTACCCTTATCTAAGCACTTAGATGTAAAATGTCCAATCTTTCCACAATTAAAACATTTAAAAGGTAATTTTCCTTGATATTTACCTGTGCCCTTTTTTAGCTTGTATATAAATAGAGCTTCATTGTCAGCTTTATCATCACTAAAATTGTCACTTGATTCTTGAATCTTAGCCTTCTCTTTCTTTGATGTCTTTAAAATAGATTCTGTCTTTGAGGGTTTCTCTTGTTCGGTCTACATCTCATATGTTGTAAGAATACCATGTAGTTCATCCATCTTTAGCTTGGCTAAATTCTTCATCTCTTCAATTGCCAAAACTTTTGCATCATAACTCAATGGTAGAGATCTCAAAACAATTTGAACCACAATTGATTCTTCTAACTTTATCCAAGACCTTGAATCTGATTAACTATTTGGTCAACCTATAAAAGATAACTTGCTATATTTTCTTCCTTTTCTATCTTCAAACTCTCAAACTATCTTCTAAAAGTCTGAAGCTTAGCTTGCTGAACCTTTCCATCACCTTTGTAAATAGTCTCAAGTTTTACCCAAGTTTCATGAGCAGATTTACATTTCATAACTTTAACAAATTTTGATTGACATAAACCATATAAAATATCATATAAATCTTTAGCATTATTTTTACTTTCCTTATTTTCTACCAGAGTAGTTACAAGTGTTTGTGGCTCTTCATATTCCTCCACCACTGCTTGTTAAATGTTGAATCCAAGGGCCATCAAATAAGTATTCATCCTTATTCTCCAAAAAGCATAATTTGTCTCATCAAACAAAGGTTCCTTATTTATAGAAAAATCTTCATGTGACCCATCCATCGTGCTTTCCCAATCTACCTTCAAGTTGTAAAACTTTTTCAAAAGGAACCTGCTCTGATACCAATTGTTAAGAATGAAATATACTAAGAGTGGGGGGAGTAAATCAATATATTATATATATTTTACTTAATTTTATTTGTTTTATTTAACCACTTAATTACACATTCAATATATGCAATAAAATTGAAATAATAATATGCACACATGAGAGAGAGAGAGAGAGAGAGAGAGAGAGAGAGAGAGAGAGAGAGAGAGAGAGAGAGAGAGAGAGAGAGAATTTCTATGTGGAAACCCAAAGTGGAAAAAACCATAGAGAACAATCTCAAGTATATGAATGAACACCAACTCAAATTACAAAGTTTGAAATCACCAACTTGACGGAGCACCAACCCCTTTACCGAGCACCAACATAAAAGCTATTTGTGAGCACCAACACCTCTTGTGTATAAAACACAACTATTTATCAATGATTTTTACTCAACAAATGATAGAACTCTACACTATCTCTTAATTTTCTCTCTTCAAAAATATATACAAACCATGCATACTCTTGCATATTACAAATGGATTCTCAGGCTTTTATTTATAGCTTTCCAAATGACCTTTGGCATTCACCCTTTGTGACCCTTCAATACTCATGGAAAATGGTGCCAAACTTACATGACCCTTTGTATCCTTGAATTTGAAAAGTCATATGATGATCCTTCATAAGCAAATGCATCATTTCCTCTTTTGTCTTTTTCTTGGTGACTTTTCATATTCCTCAAAGTGTCCCTTCATGGAAAAATGTGCCATACCCTCTTTTGTCTTCATATGGTGACTCTTGGAATTCTTCAAAATGACTCTTCATGATAAAATGCATCCCATTCCTCTTTTGTCTCTTACCTTGTGACTCTTTGACTTCTCCATGGGCCCTCTTTTGACTTATATGCAACCAAAAATATATTCATTAATATTAAATAAATATTAACACATATTAGCCAAGATATGAATATTAAAAACACCATTAAATGCAATGGGGCCTTTATCACCAATAATGCTAGACCTTTGACATCAATGACAATATTTCCAACACTTTACCAGGTTGTCAAAATTGACATGGCCCATTCATTTATGCCAAAACCAACTCTCATCAATCTTTCCTATTGGGAAACAATTACCATTCACTTCACTAATATTATAGATATTGCTTTTAGTTATTTTCCCTTCTAAAACTAGCCTTCTAGATCTCCTTATCTTGCAACCTTCTACATTAAATGTGACCTTATATCCATTGTCACACATTTGGCTGACACTTAGCAAATTATGTTTCAATCCTTCAACATAGACATCATGTGTAAGTAGTTTTCCATCTTTGTTCAAGGATATTTTATCTCAAATCTTTACTATAGTGTTGTCTCCCAAGCTAATAGATCCTTCCTTATATTTTCTTAGTTTGATGAAATTGCATTTATCACCAGTCATGTGTTTTGAGCAACCACTATCTATTACCCACAATTTTTGCTCCTTGAAATAGAGTGTAGTTTGAGTAATCATATATTGATCTTTCACTTTTCACACATCTTTAGGTCTTTTTTTTGGATTATTTTTCCTTATATCAGAGACTTGTGAACCTTTGTTCATATTGGGAGGCATGCCCTTATTACTTTGTGTTTTTGGTCTTAAAAAGTTTGTTCCACATTGTTTAGCTATATGACCAAAATTATTATAATAATAGCATATTACATTTTAATCTAGCAAGGGTGTAAATGAATTTTTGCTTACATTTTTTTTCTCCTTTTAGGTACAACTCTATAATCACTAGCCCTATGAAAAAATTGATTACAAATATAAAAATAACAATAGAAAGATGAGGAATACTTGGTCATAGAATTTCTTTATGAAAGATGAGGAGCTCTTCTAAACTCTAGCTTTTTCAAGTCTCTCACTCTTGTGTAACCATATGCATCAATTACCTTTGTGTTCTACATCTTCCTTGAGTTTGAAGATATTTCCTCATTATTATTCTTCCTTTTTTTAGGCTTCTTTTCTCCTTCAAATTTCTTCACATCAACAGTGCTTGTGTCTATCTTTGCATTCTTGCAAGATTTCTCTTTCTTTGCTCTTGATTATCCTTATGCTTTAAGTTGTCATATAGGTTAGAAGATGTACTAGTTATGGACTTTTCCCTTTTTCATAACCAAGAATAGATCTTTATTTTGATGGATTTTGAGAGTTGATTAACTCATCAAGAATTACTACACCTCCTTTCAGCTTTAGACCTATGTCTATTTATTCTTTAGTTTTTTTAAATTCTTTTCTCAAAGCCACTAACTTTGCTTTTAACTTCATGCATTCATTAGATTTATATTGTAGTTCAATTTTGACAACATCTTCTATTATTTTATCCTATTAAACTTGTGTCTTTAGGCTAACCACCATCTAATCATATTTTTCTAGACTTTTGGATAGTTTTTCAATTAATTTTTGTCCAAGCTTATTCTATTTTGAGTTCTCTTTTCTCATCTTTTCAATTTCATCCAGATCACATATGAGTTCATAGTCTAGATCCACTTCTCCTTCTTCTTCTTCATCTGAGTATTCAACTTCTTCTTGATCCATAAAAGTTGGTCCTAATGTCATGAATAGGGCTTCCTTTTTCTCATCCACAAAAGCATAGTCATGGTCATCATTAGAACTATCACTTTCATCCAATGAATTACTGTCTTCTTTTATGTATAGGCCTTTCTTGTTTTTGAATAAGATCTTCTTATTAGAATAGTGGGGTTTCATATTTTTACTATCCTCTTCTTGTTTAGAGTTATCCTTTTTGTTATAAGGGCATTTGACATCAAAATTTCATACTTTACCATAGTTAAAGCATTTAAAGGGTAACTTACCTTTGTAATTTCCACACCCTCTTCTTAATGTTCTAACAAAGTTGGCTTCTTATTCATTGATCTCCTCAGATCTAGATGTAGATGCTTCTAATTTTACTTGTTTGGATAATTTGAATGAAACTTCTCTCTTGAAGGTATCTGCTTCTCCCATTCTCATTTCATAGGCAATGAAGGTTCCATGCAACTCATCAATAGTGAGTTTATCTAGATCTCTTACTTCCTCTATTATAGATATTTTAGAGTCATACATTGATGGTATATATCTTAGTGCCATTTTGATAATGATCAAATATTTCATCTCTTCTCAAAGGCCTCTGATTACACTGACTATTTCATCTACTCTAAGGAGGTAGTCTACAATTTTCTCTTCTTCATTCATTTTAAAACTTTAAAACTTGCCTTTGTACATTTTTAGCTTGACCTACTTTACCTTATCATCACCTTCATAGATGATATTTATCTTGTTCTAGATATGCTATGCATTTTTATAATGCATTTATTTAATAAACTCTGAGTTAGACAATCCACAAACATTAGCATTCTTTGCCTTGACATTGCTCTCATATGTCTTATTTGTACCCTGATTAGTAGGAGGTATAATAGGAGATATATATCCATTTACAATAGACATCCATACATCAAATGCTAATGAAGATAAATATGATTCCATTATAATGCTCCAAAATGCATAGTTTGATCCATCAAAGAGAGGTGCTTTGTTTTAGGAATATCCTTCTTTAATAGCCATTTATATTCACCATCTAAGATCTGCCTAAGCTGATTAAGCTTCTTCTAAAGAACTAAGTCTCTGATACCAATTGTTGAAACATAATTATCTACTAAGAGGGGGTGTGAATCAATAGATTGATTAAATTAGTCCTTTTAATTCTTTTAATACAAATTAAAACATATATGTAGAGATCACACACACGATGAGTAATAACTACTAGAATATACTATTCATCTAGCCTCACATGAAAATGTCACTAGTTATAACATTTAAGGGCATCAACCCTAAGGTGACACTAATCCCTTGGTTTAAGATCACCTACTCTAAGGAAGCACCAAATCCCTAACTAAGCACTAACTCAGCTTATCTGATGGTACCCACTAATCAGATCTATATCAAAAATATGGAGCTACAAATCTATATTAAATTATTGATTCATAAATGAATCCAATTTCAATTATCTATTATAGGTTTGGTTTGTAACTACTCATGATCTACACATCTCTCTCTTCTATTTTCTTACTCTTCCCCTATATCTCTGTCTCTATATTTATCTATTTGACACACTTCAATAGTATCTTCCTCTTTGCCTCTCTCTCTCTCTCTCTCTCTCTCTCTCTCTCTCTCTCTCTCTCTCTCTCTCTCTCTCAATTTGACTTTGTTCAACAACAACAATAGCCTTTACTATATCCTAGATGACATATACATTCATTATATCTAGGTCTCACTTCTTCTCTATGTTCACACTTGGTCTATAGCACATCATGCTCCATTATTGGACTTAGTTTAATTGACAGGTTTCTCACTTCTTGAATTCATTATTCACCACCATGATTCTTTATTTTATTACTTTTTTAGCATATACTAGGCTTTGGTTTCTATGCATATACCATATTACACAAATTTGATCAATCACATTATAAACACTATAAAACCATACACTATGGTTATAGATGTCATATTAACCCTTAAAACACCCCTTGTCACCCTTGGAATATTTACTAACATTTTAAACCACCAAACATAAGTGAAAATGACTAATTTCAGCCATTTTGACTATGTCTTCCTAATTGTCAATGGTCAACAATTGACCACCAATGGTTGACTTAGACCATTGATGGTTACTTAAAATATTGCATTATTAGAGGAATCAAATATAATTTAACTAAAACTCACTCATTGGTTACCAATTATCTAAATTTAGTCTATTGTTCACATGATCAATGCATGATTAGACTATTTTTATATTAATTAATAAACTACTTGTTAAACTCTTCATTTCAACCCTCCTTTTCTCTATATTAAGAGATGAAGATAAGGTAGAAGGGGATGATTTAGAGGCAAGAGATTCTAAATCTCATCCATAATCTTCTTAGTAAACCAAGAACTAGGTCAAAGGCTTAGGGTGTTTATGCAACTCACTATCTTAAGCCAAGGCACCATTACTCTGCCAAAATTGCTCTAGGATCCACAACAATATTTCAGCCAACCTTTAACATTCCTCAAGCCAGTAACACTTAAAATCTAAGTATCTATGTTTTTTTTATCAAGATTCAGTAATTAGCTCTATCTATTTCATTGCTTGTGTCATTCCCCTTTATTTACCTTTCATCCCATTTTCTTGTGTCAGAGTTTTATAACTCTAGACATTTCACCTCCTACCCAAGACCACCCATAAACCATTCTCAATAAATTGAATACCCAATCCCTAAAACATATATCTATGAGAATTAATTTTTATCTTGTAACCAATATTCAATCCAAACACCACTTCCAGAACCTCTTTGTAACTCTCCTTAATAGACATCTCTTCCCAAACCAAATCTCATAGTAATTTCTGATGGTCTTACCTAACTACCGATGGACTTTTATAACCATCAACAGTTAACAACTACCAATGGTCACCTAACCACTGACAATCATACCTAACCACTAATGGTTACTATGTGTCCATTTTCACAATAACAAGCTAATTTGACCCATCTACCTATACCTAAATTCAACTTTTTGAGTTTTTATTTTATCATAGAACTATAAATTATTTTTTTAATCAAGTTTTGAGTAATTTAGCATTAACATCCAATCATTTATTGATATTTTTTTATCAAAACCACTTGCTTCTTCTCAAGCATTTATTGTATTCAATTTTAGTACCTTTGTTATTTCATGTAATCACCTATTTTTAGTTTATAAAAAATTAAGTGTTTTAAAAGTGTGGATTGATAGCCTCAAAAGAAGCTTGTGCTTATTAGATCTAGCTCACACTAGGTAGTATACCCTACTATCTCACTAATCAACCATTCTCTTATATGTTTTCTTATCTAAAGGTCATCCTCCCCAAACAAAGAGGAGTATCAACAATCATCTGGATTCATGCATGTATAACATATCTAGGTTCTAATAACCTTACCCTTCTTTCAAGTTTCACAATTTTCTTTCTCAAGAAAATAAAGAAAAATTTTAGTGAAAAATTTAGTTGCATTAGATAAGAGTCATTCATTTAATTATTCTCTAAAAATTAAAAACTCATTATTTATTTTCTTCCTTTCCGAAATTCAAGTTCTAGTCTCTTAGAGAAAAAAGTAAAAAATGTCATTTTGCCTTTCATTTTTAGAAATCAAAAGTACTCATTCTATCCCTAGGATTTGCATCATTATATCACATCTAGGTTCATCTTAGTTATTTTTATTTCATTTTAAAAGACAAAAAAATCTCATTTTGGATTAATATTAACTTTGCATCCATTGCTTGTTTGTATTGATAAGCTTGCATACCTTAATCAAGTAAATTAATTGTAGTCTCACTTCTTATTACACACATAATACCAAACCATAAATTTAATCAAACATAAAAACATTGACATAAGGCTTGAATGGGATTTAATCACCTAATGGTCACTTTTCCTCAGCTATCTTACTTAGATTTAACCACCAAGGGGAGAACCAACTCAGTACACTAGCTGTGTATAATCTCTAGTAAATCAGTATATTCTTGTTAAACACCCAACACCCTTATTTATTTGGTGTGTGAGGTGAGGGGGTAGGCCCAAATATCAAGCCACATACCAAGTTTTATTATAGATATTGAGATCATTTAACTACCTAAAACCATCCTTAGATATCTTCTTCTAGTACCCACTGTACAATCCCAAGTTGGTCTTCATAACTTCTTTAAAATCGAGGCATAAGCCTAAAGAGGGATAAAAGGTACCTTAGTATTTTAATGCACTTTAGTGTATTCATTGTTTTCCTAGATATATATATTTTTTGATTACTTCTCTTTTGAGTTGTGAAATTTCTCTTATCTTCCTTTTCCCCTTCTTTGCATGGTTCTCACTAGACAATAACTAAGAAACCAAGCAAATCAGGGTCCACCTCCCAACCACCCATCTTCTTCTTCTTCATCTATGGAGTACATCTTTGATGTAGAGGGTTCTTCCCATCCTTATATAAGTCATAATGTCCCTTAAATAGTTGTCTAAGGAGATATATATTTTTTCACCTTTTTGGATAACAACCCCATAGCCTTCTAACACTACCTTAACACTATATCTCATCATACCCTTGCTTTGGTTCCATCTATTAATCTGACCTATGGTATGCCATCCCATCTTATGGATAGTACCTATATTTCCACCATTTCCACTTGACCCTCAGTCACCCAAGCATCTTTTTCTACCAATAATCCCACCAATACCATAATCCAAAACTAACCCATCCAACCAACCAACACCCAAACACTTTCCACCTCAACTAATAACTCTTCTAGTATAGGAGTAGCCCAACCTTTGGGAGCCTATACTCCACTTACCATTGGATTACCCTCTATTAATGTTTTCACCCTTCCTCTTATCTCCAACCCACCAACCTCCACTACATTCCAAAGATTGGTGGTCTCCATACCTTTTACCCTTCCACCCATCATTACCAAGGTTACCACTAGTCCTCAGCCTATCAACCCAACCCATTTCAACTCCTCAATAAGTACCCATTGCACCCAAATTGAGCTATATTCCTAACCCACAAGGGTATATATCTCTACCTTATACCTAACCTCCTATGTCTACATATCCATACATGACATCCTCTCAACCACCCATATCCACATACCAATATGTGGCAACCTCCCAACCTTCCACTAGATATCCTTATGTTACACCTACCCAAACCCAATAGAATTTACCCTAAAAATTTGGGGGTGCACAACCATAAACTGATCTAGTTAAGATGTTAATGGATAATATGACCAATTTAGAGTCATCTATCTTTGATGTCCATAACTTATTATCACACGATCAAATTTGTAATGAAATAATTCATCCATATATCCTAATCCGACCTTATCCTCCTCAATGGGAACTTTAAAAAAATTCAAAATTTTAGAGCAAGGAAGATTCTCAACAACATCTTAGAGCATTTAGACATTCTTGATATTGATTTCTTATGATGATGATCTCCTTCTTCGCACTTTTCCCATGTCCCTATCTAGTTTGGCATTAGATTGACACATTAATATTACCAATCACTCCCTCTTCTCATTTTCCCAATTAGCTCAAACTTCCTTGGATCATTTTTCCATAAATATATCTAAGAAGGTTTCGATCACTGACCTTTACTCCATCTGGTAATTTGAGGATGAGTCAATTGATGATTTCATGGCCCATTGGAGAGGTTTGTAAACCAACTCTCTTTCTCTTTACCCCAACTTGAGATGATTAATAATTTATCTTAGGCTTATGCCAAACATATTTCCTCCACTCTATATGTTTAGACTTTTAAGACCTTTTATAAGGCTTTTACCATGGCATGAAAATTAGAGATTAGATCCATTGATGAGGGGAAGCTAAAATTGAGAAACAAGAATTCTAGTTTCAAGTCAAATGAAACTTATTCCTTCAAAACAACCAACCACTCTAATACCAACACCAAAATGAAGGAAACCACAAATGTCATTATCCTTAAACCCCCCTCCTCTAATTTTTAACAAACCCAACTCTTCTATTTCTTCCAACTAAAATACCCAAAACTAAAACCGTAATAACCAAAATCAATATAATATGCTAGGGGAGTCATATGCTTCTACTTTGAATTTTTTTTTAAATCAAATATCATACAACTTCTTCCAGTCAAACCCCCATAGTAATTTTATTCCTCTCATCTTATACCTTGTTGGTATAAGGAGAACAAATTATGTGCTTTCCACTATGTCATTAGACATGATGTGAGTAGATGTAATAACTTCAAAATGATTATCCAAGGGTTGATTAACGAGGTGAAACTTGTGCTAGATAATCCCAATGCACCCCTAAATTAGTCACTTGACATATTTATACAACATTTTCCAAACCATGCCCCTTCCATGAATAATGGAATCCTTTCACAACTATGAGCTCCATACTCTCAATGTGCTCTTTAGTGAGCTTATTGTTGAGGAAGCCATTGCCCAAACCACTTCTCCTTCCCCTCCACTTATTGAGGTAGTGGATTCACCTTATATTACTTTGGGATTGAAACAAAGGAATCAATTATTCCCTTTTCCCTACTCACTGAGGTAGTAGATCTACCAACCTCTCCTTTGGAAGACATACCAAAGGATACAACCATTAACACCATACCTTTCTCATTCATCATAGAGAAATCTACTTTTCTTTTGGAAAGCATTCCTAAGGAAGAGGTTACTTTACCTACCCCTCCCATGGAGGAATCACCTTCCCAAACCTTGGATCCTTTGATTGAGGAAAAAGACAAGGAAAATGATTCCCTTTCTCCACCCATGGGTTTATCCTTTGAGTCCATTAACGAAGGAACCAAACCCATTCATAAGCCTTTCTCTAGACTAGTTCAAAAATTGGGGTACTTATTCCAAACCAACATGGATCATGCCACATTTTAGCAATGTCTTGGGCTCCCCTATCCAACCAAGAAAGGGACCTCAACCTTACTATTGTCAACCCAACCTTCCACTTCTACTAGTGAACCCACCATCATCCAAACCAAACTAGTAGAAACCTCTACCTCTCAAACCATAGTTAAAACAACCAAACTAACTCCACCCAAAGTAAACCAAGCACCTTCTACCATCCAAACAAAGCCTATAAAGAACCTAGGCATGCTCCTTACTTAGAGATTTAATCACCCTCCATTAAAGTTGGATTTAACACCATCTAGCCCACCAAAGAAACCCCATGTTATCCAACCAAGAAATGGAGCCACATAGGATCCCAAAAACAAAAACCTTGCTACCCATTTCTACATTGACTTCCATTTTAGGAGTACATCTTTCTTCCATCCTATGACATCATCTTTCCATTAAGAAGAAACATCTCCTAAGATAACCTAACCTACTCTTTTAGCTACACTCTACCTATTCTTTCTATACCTTCTACCTCCAAACCCTCCACTACCAAGCCTTCTATTTATACACCTTCTACCTCCAAATCATCAACTACCAAGCCTTCTATTTATAAGCCTTATGTCTCCAAACCATCTACCCATACACCTTCCACATCCAAACCATTAACCCCTAAATAATATAATCCAAAAAAACTACTAAGAATATTATGCCACCAAAAACTCCCATCACGAAGCCCACTCCTAAGAAGGTTTCCACCCAAAAATTCAAAGCCAAAACCCTAACACCCTTGCCACCTTTTCTTGAGTCTTACTCAACCATCCTAAAAATATTATTTCAAGGTTTTTACTTGGCTTTTCCCCTATAAAACCATTTAACCCCCATAGTACTAAGCCATCCTAGTTTAATGATAATCTAATTTGCTCATATTATAGAATACCAAGACATGATATGGAGAACTATAAAACTATCCAAGTCTTAATCCATAAACTATATGTTAATGATGACCTATTGTCAAAAGAGCCTCCCCTGAGCCCATGATAAATATGAAAATCACAAGCCACCACCCCAAAATTACCTACTCTCATCTAAGAGTGGAGAGGAATTAAAGTAGATTGTTAGCCTAACTCCTCCCCAAATACATACCATACATGTGGTCACATGATCATAAGACCAATAAAAAGATAAAGGGAAGGTAAAGGTTTCCATTCCATGGACATACCTTTCCTCCACCACCCAATCACCCAACCAAACCCAAACACCTTCAACTTCACCCAAGCCTAAGGTGTCTATCTTGGGTGCATCTTAATCCAACCCTTCCGATTCAATCCAAAGAGTATTTATAAAGAGACTTCACCAAACACTGATGAAGATGAGTTTATATGAACTAATCAATATTTTTCCCCATCACTGTGAGATGATGATAGAGGCTTTGTAGACCATAGAGGTTTAACTAGAAGATTTATAACCTCTAGAGGCCTTTATCAGAGCCCTTCAAATTTCCACCCTTTTTACCTTTAAGGATTCAAAAATGCCCTTTGTTCATCCCTAAGACCCTAATACTCCCCTCTTCATTACCACATACATCAACCAAACCTGCATCAAAAGGGTTATGATTGATGAAGGGGCTAGCATCAAAATTATTTTATGCCATGTTTTTGACCTATTAGTGCCCAAAATTTCACTAAAGCAAGTGGGCCCTTGTCAAATATCAATATCTAAGTCATTATCCCAACTTCTGTTTCAAAGTGTTCTTTTGGAAGGTCAAGTTTATGTAAAAATTAGATGTCTTTTTTTTGGTATTTTATTGGTGAATGTGTCTTTCCCTTAGATTTTTCAAGATTTTTGCATGAACACAATGTTTGATAGAAATAATTCTTCAGGCTTTTTGTTTCAGACAAAAATTCTAAATACTTATTTCCATTAGATATTTTATCTGCAACAAAATATCTAAAGGAATTAAATGTCTTATTTATTTTAGGATAAGTGTTTTACAAAATATTTGAAGAGTCATTTGTTTTAGACTTTTTGTCTATGATAATTTTTTTAAAGTGCACTTACCCTTTGAACATTTTGCCTATACAAAAAAATTGAAAGAAATCCTTTATTTCAGGAAAAATGCAACGTCTTATTTGTTTTGGAGTTTTGAAGAGCACTTTCCCTTCAGGTATTTTGGCCAAAAAAAAGCCCAAAAAATTTGTAAGGATATTTACTTTGACCAAAATTACTTACAAAAATCACAAAGGGTCATTTTTCCTTTGAAACATTTCTGAAGGGTCATTTCCTTCAAGCATTTTGCCCTTACAAAATTGCCGAAGGGTCATTTTACCTTTGTAAAATTCCCAAAGGGTGATTTCCTTGAGGCATTTTTCCCTGGAAAAATTTCTCAAAAGGTGTTTAAAAAAGGTCCAAAGGGTAAGTCTAGAGGGTGAAGGATACTTTCAATAAGTTTGAAGGGAACTTTCAAGGGATTTAAAGGATTATTCCAAAAGGCTAAAGGGCAATTTTGTATAGTAGGTGCCCTTGACAAAACTTTTAAAGGGTATATTTAGAAAGCCTGAAGGATACTTTCAAAAAAATTGTTGTGAATCATAAGTCCTATTTCATTTTAATATTTTTCTTGCGAATTTTTTTGAGATAATTGTATTCCTTTGAAAAGAATGCAAATTTCAATTTTTGCAGGGAAATTATTTCAGACAAAATGTTGAAAACAATTGTCCTGACTGTAGACACCAAAAATGTGTTTGCACCTTGGTCATCTTTCGTCCTTCCCCCTTATCCCCCTTTGACCCATATCTTAGCCCTTGTCCTATCCCCCTCCATTTATCAAATTAAAATAATTAAATATTTGGCCCCTTTCCACCTCACCCTTGCCACCTTGGATCCCCTCCTTGGATCCCCCCACCTCTCTCCTAGCCTTTATTGCCCAAATCTCCCCTTTATCCCTCCTCTCGCATCCATTTATGCCTTTCTCGACCGTTTTCCCATGACCCCTTGACCCAACAGCATGCAAGAACGGACAGAGGCTAATTTTAGCCTCTGTGCCCATTCTTCGGCCATCGACGTCAATCATTATTCAGCTGACGTCAGCGGTTCTACCACCGTCAGCAGCCTTCAAAACATTTTCTTGCAACCATTCTGGCCCCCCCACAAACAAAATTCTCTAGACACTCCTGGCATTCATATTCTCCTTTCTCTCTCCCTTGTACAGCAACAATAGTAGGTACAGGTACTCTGCATCAGTCATTTCTTCTTGCAAAAGGTCTTCCATAGCTCCAACAACAGGGTCCTCCAGTTCTTCAATCAACAAGGAGGTAAGCATTTTCATTGTTTCATTTCATTTTATCAGTTGGTTTTATCTATTTATCCAACCCACTGCCTAGACCTTCCCTATCCTTCCCCTGAGAGGCTGAAAAGCCTTCTTAGACCCCTATCTCCCATCCATCTTCCTTTTGCCCTGTCACCCTTTTAGTCTAGTCCCAGACAACATTCTCAGTCCCTCAGACCTAAAACAAGTCCCTCAGACCTCCAGGTAATCTCACAGACCTCTAAATAGACCTCCCTAACCCTCAGATGAAGCCTCAATCTATTTTGTAGACCAAAACCACCTCGTGACCTAGTAAGACTCATTCTTGACTATTGCCCCAGCCGACCTCGGCCAGTACCCCTACTGACATCGGTAGTCTAACCAACATCGATGACCTTCCCTGATCGACGTTGGCAATACCATCGACATCTGTGACTGTGCAAAGGCTGATTGCTTCTAAATAGGTACGCATTTGTCTTAAGTTCTTTCTTTCTATTTTTCATCATTTATCACTTTTTATTTTTGATCAACATTCTATTTTTAACAGTGGACTGGCATCCTCCAAGAAACCTTTGCGCTTCTAGGACCAAGCCCTTGCTTGGTAGTCCACCCTTTTGTCATCTAATGTTTTTCGTGTTTTAGTGTCTTTTTCTTTCAGGTGTCATCCTCCACAACCAAAGAGGAGTTCTCACAATGTCTAAATTCTGGTGCACACATCTATAATCCACGTACATACAAACCCTCATCCATTTCTTTCTTAGTTTCTCATTTCCCTTTCTTGAATGTGAAAAGCAAATCTAGCATAGAAACATTCTGGCACGCTCGGTGGGACCTTAGGTTCTTCCTGGGGTTCCTTTTATTTTCATTCATATAGGGTGCATTAGGATCCTCCCTTTTCACCTCTTTCTTCTCTTCTAAATGACATCATAAGCAGGAATAAAAAGAACTTTTCTTTTCTTTTCTTGCATTTCTAGACTAGTCAAAAATCATATCCTTCAACCCTTTCTCGACTTGTTTTTCATCCAAACTTAACATTTCGACTTGGGGCTTAAAACACGTTGCATTACATTTCTGCTTGCTTGCATTTCTTAGACTACACTTAGTAATTAACAAACCACATATTGAATTAATCATATATCACTTGATGTTACACAACTGAACCACGTGCACTAAATCAAACATCTAACTTAATTGAGACAAGGCCCGACTGGGATTTCATCCCCCAGTGGATACCTTACCTGTCCCAATAATCCTACTTGGATTTCATCACCAAGTGGAAAGCCCACTCTGTTCTCTGGCAGAGTCTAAACTCTAGGGAAAGTATATTTTGGCTAAGCGAGACCAACTTATCACTGGGCTCATAAAGTGAGGGGAGCTTGCTCTTTAGCACCAGGCCATGTACGAAACCTAACCCAGACTTCTTGAGCACCTAAACAAAACCTAAAACCATCCATAGACTACCTCTTCTAGGACCCGACTCAAAAGCCAATCTTCTTACACACATTTCTAAGGCATAAGCCACCATGATCCTAATAAATTTCTAGGGATTTAACGCTTAGGATTTGCTTGTGATCTTCATCTTTTTTGTTCTTATCTACTTGTTTGAGCTTGTGAGGATGACCTTTCTTGCCTTGAATGGTTCTGACTCGTAGTCAAGCCAAGGCTTTAGTCAACCACGCGAGGCATCAACCGCTTTCATCTACCCCATCTATAACCAGTCCTATAATGGAGTTCCACTCGGAGACTGAAAGAACTCCTACTCGCCCAACCCTGCCCCAGACTCCTATTATCCCAGAAGGGGACCAAGATTTTACATGATTCTTGGACCTCAATGTCAAAGCCTTGTAGCACTATCTCGTGCAGAGTCAAACATGAGACTCCTTGAGCAATCTGATTTATGGAATGTTGACCTCTCTTATCGTGACTATAGCCATATCGATAGCGTCCGTAGTTCAACCTTTAGACACCCAAGCTATCACCTCAACCAATGACCAAACCTTGATCAACCTTCCAAGTGTGGCCTCTCCCTCCATCTTTGGGCCCACTTCCACCAAGGTTTTGGCCCCCTATCAACCTCAGCCCACTCAACCACTCTCCACCCCCTTCCAGAATCTAGTCATCTCTATTCTGCCTACCGTGGCCCCGATCAACACCAGGGTGGCTTCCTATCCATTGGCCCCTGTTACCACAATCCAACCTCTCATGGCAACATCGAGCCTAGCTATGCCTTCTACCCAACCACTCTTAGTCTTCTCTTCTATCCCTATGACTATTTATCCCTACGTTGCACCCTTACAGGCACAACCAACTACGTCGTATGCCTCCTCTAGCCTCTTCTAAGCACCCTATAACCTAGGGGGTGCTCCACCCGCCAATCTGTCAGTAGATATCATCAAAATGTTGATGGATAAAATGTCTAGCCTAGAGACCTCCGTTTCTGGCTCACGCAATGCTCTCTCATATGAGCAAATTTGCAATGAGCCCATTCATCCTTCTGTCCCGATTAGACCATATCCCAGCTAGTGGGAACTTCTAAAATTTTCTCATTTTCAAAGCAAGGAAGACCCACAACAACACTTATTGGCATTTAGACATGCCTGTTACCTTATTGCCCATGATGATGCATTGCTCTTATGCACGTTTCTTATGTCCCTCTCTGGTGCTACGCTTGACTGGTATAGCTCCCTTGCCAGCCATTCCCTCTTCACATTCACACAACTGGCCCAGCTCTTTCTTGATCATTTCTCCATCAACATCACCAAGAAGGTCTCGATCATAGACCTCTATTCTATCTACCAATTTGAGGATGAATCCATAGTTGACTTTGTTGCTCGCTGGAGAGGCCTCATCAATCAACTCTCCTTTTCCTTACCCCAACCCAAACTTATTAAACTTTTCTCCCAAGCCTGTGCCAAACATATTTCTTCCACCTTGAGGGTTCAGACCTTTTGCACCTTTGACGAAGCCTTCACGATGGCTCATAAGCTTGAATTACGTGCCATCAAGGAAAATAAAGTCAAGTTGTGGAGCAAGAATCCCAACTTTAAGACCAATGACTCCTCTTCTTCTAAACCTTCATCATCCAATCCTAAGTCTAAAGCTTCAGCTAACGCTGTGGTCATTAGACCTTCATCCTCTTCGCCTTTAACCAATTAGCTTGAGCCATCCACATCTTAGAGTGCCACCTGCCAATTCCAGTAAAGATACATACAATGATGGTATACTCCTCTCAGAGAATCATATGCATTTATGCTGGAAAAACTTGTTAGATAGGGGGTTCTCAATCTCCCCTAGATCTGACCACCTCCACAATTTGATCCCTCACACACCATCCCTGCATGGTATAGGGAAAATGACTTCTGCAACTACCACCGTGTTAAAAGACATGACACGAGAAACTGCAAAACCCTTAAAAACATAATCCAAGACATGCTTGAAAAGGGTGACCTCATCCTAGACAATCCCAATGCACCCCCTAATCAAGCCATCGACATCTTCAAGCAATCATTCCCTAATCATCCACCAACCCAAAACAATGTTCAAACCTTGATTGACAAAACTCATGAACACAACATTCAAATAGTCAATACGGTCTCGCCCTTCATCCCCAACCAATCTCAAGAGGTTAGTCCATCTATCAGTTCATCACATGTGGATGAACCTCTTTCCCTGGTTAGTTCTTCATCAACCTCTCTCATCTTGGAGGATGCCTCAACCTTATCGACACCACTGGTCTCACCATCCTCCTTCCTGCTACCTATGGAAGACCCGACCCTTCCTACTCCTTGACCGTAAGTGGAGGGCACCGTCATCCATGCCCTTTACCCACTTGAGGAGCCTCATTCTTTGATTTCTTCTCCACCTAGGGAAGAACCTGCCTCTCCTTTGTCTCCAACCAAGGATGAATCTATCATGACTTCATCATGCCATGGGTCTGAAACTACTACACCCATCTCATCTTTGGCCCCATAATCGTCAACATCTTCTCAAGGACCCAAATCTCATCCCACCTCTTCTCAACCATTTTCCTGACTAGTGGAGAAAATTGGATTTCTTCCTTCAAGGAAAGTGGAGCATCAGGGATTGTGGGAGCATCTTAAAGCTCTTCAACATGCTCATGCCCTCTCGTCTCATGCTGCCAATCCTCCCAAAGCAGAATCTGCCAAGACTCTCAACAAAGACCAGACCCCCACTCCTAAACCTCAACCAACCCCATCAAGACCAAAACCTGCATCTACCCTATCTAAACCTATCAAGTCACTTGGCGTTTGCCTTGTATCTACCCTCACTCACCCGCAAGTGAAGGTGGACTTAGACTAGACCTCAACCAATAGTAGTCTTCCAACCAAGTCAAAGAAGACTGCCAGACCACAGAAGTGAGCACCTCCTCCCCCGTCACCATTACCTTCCATTTTGGGCCCCCATCCTTCAACCCTGACTAGAGTCCTTCCCACTCTGACCTCTAATCAAAACCAGTTGCCCTCTTTGCTTCCTCTACCTACCTCCAACCTACCCTCTCCTAAAAAGGTGATACCTCTCATGAAGAAAGTGTCATCTCTGCCTGTCACCCCACCATCAACCCAAAAGGTGGTACGAAAACCTCCTCCAACTCTGCCTAAGCAAAAGTCACCAGCATCGCACACATCAACTAGCACAGACCCTTTAGTGGGCTCATACTCATTGATATTGCACCAACTTTTGTAGACTTATAGCATAACCCTTCCACCCATCAGGCCTTTCCAACCTCTTGAGTCCAAACCCTCTTGGTTCGACGACACGAAGATTTGCTTATACCATCGTATGCCAAGACACGATACCGATACTTGTTGTGCCCTCAAGGCCATCATTCACCACTATATGGAGAAGGACACTCTTCTCCTTGAGGACACTCTTGACTGACCCTCGACACCTTCCCATCCAACCTCTTCAACCACATCAACATCTCACTAGCAGGCCATGACCCCTTCTTCACCTCCTATCTTTGAAATCAATGCCATCCATATAACCACTAGGTCACAAAAGTACAAGGCGAAAGAAAAATCCACCATTTTTTGGACCTACCCTTTTGTCAAGCCACCTCAATCGCCTAAGCCTAAAATTTCTATCCTTGGCGCATCTCAGCCTTCTTCTTCTTCCTCTTCTAGGCTGATTCATGACTCCATGTTAAAATAGCTTCACTAGACACCTATGAAGATGTCCCTTTATGACCTCATCCAAACCTCACCTCATCATCGTCAAGCCCTCATCTGAGCCTTGCAGGCAGTGAAGGTCCAACCCGAGGACTCCCAACCACTCGCTGCCCTCATCCACTCTTTATCTCCTATTGCCTCCATCACATTCAGTGATTTTAAGATTCCCACATCCAACATGGAAAATCAGGATGCTGCCCTCTTCATCACTACCTATATTGATCAGACATGCATTAAACACATTATGATCGATGGAGGTGCTAGCATCAACATTATCTCCACTCATGCCTTTGATCAGTTGGCTCTTCCCAAGAATTGTGTCTCCAAAACTGACGTGATCTTATGCTCTTTCAATGACACCACCACCACAACCATTGGCATAGTCGTCCTTCACATTTGCATTGGTCCACGCACAGTCTCAGAGCTCTTCTATATCATCGAAGGAGAGTCTCAATACAACATGTTGTTGGGCCGACCCTGGATCTGTGCCATGGCTTGTGTCCCCTCCACCCTGCACCATTGTGTGAAATTTAAGCATGACGGGCAAGTCCACACCATTCCCGTTGACCCTTCACCCTTCAAAACTTGTAACACAACCTACCATCCAAATCATGTCCTCATTCCTATCAAGCCATCAACCCTGGTGCTGCCTCCATTTGTGAAAGCTTCAACCAGTTCGCTATCGGCTGTTGCCCTTACCCCTCCTCTACAAGCAATGACCAAAGACCCCATGGAAGACATATTCCAATAAATTTCACTAGGGGAATATTGCTTGCTAGCCTTAGACATGTTCCAAACTCCATAAGAGTATGGACGCCTTCACCATAGCCCCAATTACAACCATCAGATTGGGATGGTCGTGCCTTATGGTCCTCCTCACCTCTAAACCAATCTTGTTTGTGGGGGGCTCAATCAAGCTCCTATTGATGGCAATCCTCTCTCTTCACCCCAACCATTCACATCAGACTTCTCATTTCTTGGCAACCCCACCTTTGCACACACTTATCTTTACAAGTGTGCATGGAAGGGTTTTGGTTTTGGATGCTATGAGCAAGGCTCCCATCAACCTATTGAGCCTCTTAATGATGATGATGCCAAGAAACAGTATGGCTTGGGATATCATGACCCCACTCAAGCCCCTTCAGACCTTTGTCTTGAGCCACCCATTGACCAATCTCCTCCAGGTTCACCCATCCCTCCTCCTTCACCTACGGAGTTGGTGGTTTCCATCCCTCCTAGGTTTTTTTCCATAAACACCATTTGCCTAGAACCCCTGACCTATTAGCTCAATGGGGTATCTAGGTCTCTCCCTCTCATTTTTCCTAGCATGATAGTGGATGAGTCAGCAACCATTCATACTATCCACTGCATCGACGATGATGCCATTTTATCCTACATGAGCACTGAGGACTCTTTCATCCAGTGCTCCCTCCCTTCCAAAACCTAGGTTATGTTAAATGAATCAACCATTGACATTAACCTCCCTTCTTCTGATGTTCCTCATGTCTTAAAAATTGGCCAATCTTTAGACGCTCAGGAGCAGCTAGACTACACCCAGTTCCTCTCAGACCATAGCAAGGCCTTTACTTGGACTTACAGTGACATGCCTGGCATCGACTCAACCATTGCTACCCATAACATTATCACCAAACCAGAGGTGAAGCCTGTTAGGCAAAAGCTTCAGAAGATACATCCTCACATTGCGCTCCTTGTCAAAGAGGAGCTTCAGTGCCTTCTTTCTGTCTCCTTCATCCAACCCATCGATTATCCGCAATGGGTCTCTAACATCGTCCCTATCACCAAGGTGACTGGGGGGATTCAGATCTACATAGACTATCACGACCTTAACCTAGCCTATCTCAAAGATGACTTTCCTCTTCCTAACATAGACCAGCTTGTTGATCTCACAGCCGGCCATGAGATGCTCTCTCTCATGGATGGGTTTTCAGGATACAATCAAATCCTGATCGCTCCAAAAGACCAGCACAAGACTACCTTTATCACCCCATGGGGGACTTTCTGCTATCAGGTCATGCCTTTTGGCTTAAATAATATAGGTGCCACTTATCAGTGCACAATGACTTACATTTTCCACGATCTCCTCCATAAAATCATGGAGGACTATGTGGATGACCTTCTCGGCAAGTCCAAGCTTCACCATGACCATTTGACCATTCTCAAGATCATCTTCTCTCGCCTCCTTCAATACAATGTCTGCCTTAACCCCAATAAATGCGTCTTTGGGGTCCTCTCAGGTAAGCTCCTCAGCTTCATCGTTTCCTTTCGTGGCATCGAGATAGATCCCACCAAGATCTATGCTATCCTCGAGATGCTACCTCTAACCAATCTCAAGTAGCTTCACAGTCTATAAGGGAAGCTCCAGTCCATTCATCATTTCATCTCGCAGCTTTTTGACCGCTGCCAACCTTTTCATCATCTCCTTAAGAAGGATGTCTCCTTTAAGTGGGATAAGGACCACTAAGAGGCTTTTAAAGCCCTCAAACGCTATCTGGTCTCTCCACCAGTCCTCATTCCACCTAAATATGACCAACCCTTCTACCTTTATATCTCTACCACCAACCATTCGTTAGGTGCCATGATCACGCACCAAGATGAGCATCACCGTGAGCAAGCGGTCTACTATATCAGCCGAACACTGGTCGACTATGAAACTCAGTATACTCATACTGAGAAACTCTATTTGGCATTAGTCTTTGCCACTACCAAGCTCTGCCACTTTCTTCTCAACCACAAAAATTTTGTCATCACTCACACCGACCCTCTCAAATATATGCACTCCAAGCCATATCAGAATCAACATATGGCTCGGTGGCTCATGCTGCTTGTTGAGTTTGATTTTGAGTTCATCCAATAGAAATACATCAAGGGGCAAACCATCGCTGACCAACTGGTAGATGCCCCTCTTCCTGATAATCAACCTTCATAGTGTGAGTTCCCTGACGAATCTATCACCGCACTTTCCACCGATGACACCGTCTATCAAATGACCATGTTCTTCGATGGCTCTAAGTGTCAACTCAGTGGGGGTGCAGGTGTCATTCTCATCCCACTCGAGGGTGAACCCATGCCTCTATCTTTCAAGCTCGATTTTGATTATACCAATAATATGGCTGAATACGAGGCCTTAATTTTGGGACTTCAAACTGCCCTTTCTCTCAGCATCAAGTCTATCAACATCTTTAGCAACTCGCAGCTCATCATCAATCAGGTCAACGGTTCATACCTCTATAAAAATGAAATTTTGTAAAGGTACAAAAACCATGTTGACACTCTCCTCACCTCTTTTGACCATTACCTCTTGCAGACTGTTCTACGCTCCACGAACAAGTTTGCTGACACCATGGCTTCTCTCGCCTCGCATATCCCGTCTTCATCATCTTCATCTAGACTCTTTATCATGGTGCATCATGTGCCGCTACCTTCATACATCTCTCCTCACATCAACCATGTCAACACCATAGACTCTAGTCCATGAGATGATTGGTATAACCAACTTGTGGACTACTTATCTCATTTTGTCATTCCTCCCCATCTCTCTAGCAATGTGTGGTGAGCTTTCATCAAACACACTGCTCACTACACCATGCTAGGGGGTCTTCTCTATAAGTGAGGCTTCGATGGCCTCCTTCTTTGCTGTCTCACCTCCACTAAAGCCTCTCATGCCATAAAACAAGTCCACGATGGGATTTGTGGCAGACACTTCAATGGAAATTCAGTTGCCAAGCACATCCTTCACCTGGGTTATTATTGGCCCACGCTTCATCAAGACTGTAGTGACTATGTTCGGCATTGCATCAAGTGTCAGCAGCACTCTAACCTGCTTCATCTCCCTAGACATGCCTTAAAAGTCACTCAAGATTTCTATCCTTTTTCTCAGTGGGGCTTAGATCTCATCAGTGAGATTAACCCTCACTCGTCTCTTCGTCATCAGTCCATCATCACCGCCACTAAATATTTCACCAAGTGGGTGGAAGCCATTCCTCTCGTCTCCACCAATGCTGATAAAATTGTCAACTTCATTAGCAGCCACATCATCTACCGCTTCAGTGTCCCTCATAAAATCATCACTGACAACAGCAAATCCTTCAAAAACAAGACTGTCTAAAAACTATGCGACTCATTTGGCATCAAACTCAGCTTTTCTTCACCTTACTACCCACAAGCAAATGGGCAGGCCGAGGCTTCCAATAAAATTTTGACTAAAATTCTCATGAAGGTGGTCAATGACACAGGAAGGGATTGGCACATTCACATTCCTTTCACTTTGTGGGCCTACTGCACTAGCATTCAAACCTCTACAGGTGCTACCCCTTTCTCTCTAGTGTACGAAACAAAGGCTATCCTACCTCTCGAAGTACAGATCCTATCTCTCCGCATCTCTCTACAAGACATTCTCTCCAATGATGACTTTCATCAAGATCACTTAGCTCAACTTGAGTTACTTGACGAACGTCATCTCGCTGCCCTCAACCATCTCGATGTCTATCAAAATCACATCAAGCAAGCCTATGACAAAAGTCTATGAGAATGAGATTTCAACATCAGAGACCTCGTCCTCAAAGAAAACTAGCATGTCACCAATATGGAGTGAAGTAAACAAGGTAAATTCACCCTTAATTGGCTTGGACCTTTTATCATCACGCACAAGTATGGGTCAGGGACTTATCGTCTGTCCTCTCTTGACGGATGGCCAAAACCTGAGCCTTTCAATGCGTTGCATCTATGACCATTCTTCTATTAGTCAAGTGCTCGTCCACTTGACATTTAACTTGAGCTTGTCCCTTGAGCAATCCTCATCCTCTTAATCCTTATTCCTTTCAACCCTATTCCCCTTAACAAATCCTCTACAACCCTTTTATGATGCATGGATGCTTTGTCCTAATAAAAGGGAGCCCTTAACCTTCTATAGTCTTGTCCATGACTCCAAATTCTGTCAAAAAAAAAGATGTCAAAATATCCAAGGTCACAAAATCAAATCAAAAGGCAGAATACTCCCTTGAAGGACAATTGTACTATCATTGTTGTAGCTAATAGACTTCTTCCTCGAAGGATAGCTATTCAAACTTATATAAGGCAAAAATATAGACCACTCCCTCAAAGGATGGCTATGACTAAATCTTGCTACAAACAGCACTTATTTAGAAGCTTCTCGCATCGATCAGCTTCACAAATGACCACAAAGCAAAATGACATCTCTATGTAGACTTCCCGCATCGATCAGTCTGCACCCCAAAAAAAAATGGGTCATGGACTTGGCTTGTAGTTGTCTCAAGGTCTCCTATAAAAAAGGGCAAGGTTATCTCTGCTCTAAAATGGGTTACCCTATCCTCCTATCATAACACCTACTCAAGGGACTTTGAGCTCACTTTAATGTCAAAGTGATTCGATTATCGTTCTAACACAACTCATGGTCAACGACGCAACGCATGAATGGGGCTCTTGGTTCTAACAACCCCTATCTATGCTATCATTCTGGTCCTTGTCAATGAAATGACGAATATGCCTTTCACTTCTTCTACACTTTGGTCACATTCAACTTCATCACTTGTCAAACCTAATCAACTCAACTCAACTCTTTTTAGACCACTCCCGTAGCCTATTCACACTAGTTTCTATGGACACCACTACACACGAAAACTATCGACCAAACGTAATTTATGTTCAATTTATGTTAAGCATAAACCAATATTTGCTGAAGCATAAATAGACCTCAATTCATTTTTAGTATACATCCATCACGACTGTGGACAATTGCTAGGGATGAAAGACCCCTCAACCAATGTTATAGAATACACCATTTGGAAAAGGTTGTAACATCTTTTTCTCCTCATCATTTTGACACATGACCAAAATGATCATCAACCTATCTTCTCTCCTAGTTTTGAACTACATTGGTCTGAGGCCCTAAGACCTGGGCTATGTAAGTAGCACTCAGACGACACGATGTCTTCTGGGGTTAGCTTGACCACCCTTGTTTGTTGATCTCTCTGATGGGCAAACCATTCCTCCTCTTGACCATGACCTTGACCTCGTCCAAAACCAATCCTCAACCTTGACCTTGACCAAGACCAGTCTATTGACCACTTTGACCAAGACAAATCCCTCTCTTCGACCATTCCTCCCTTTTAGGGAGAACTACATTGACCTGAGGCCCTTCCACAAGGGCTATGTAGGTAGCACTCAGTCTTCTGAGGTTAGCTCGGCCACATCCTTTCGTCCATCCATCCACCTTGACCAATGACCATTGGAGATCATGCCTATCTCCTCCGACCATGACCACTTCTAAGATAAATG
Organism: Torreya grandis; assembly: GCA_037957365.1. Taxonomy (NCBI): domain Eukaryota; kingdom Viridiplantae; phylum Streptophyta; class Pinopsida; order Cupressales; family Taxaceae; genus Torreya; species Torreya grandis. Next base: position 706,256 of record JARHVA010001262.1, on the reverse strand, counting down.
TTGCCTTGGTTGTTTTTGCATGTATGCTACCCCATGATTGGTTAGAAAAATTATGTGCAGACTATTTATGACCTTCACAAGTATAGGATCGTAAGCCGGTTGATCCCTACTACTTGTGGCATTTTCATGTTTTTGGGAGCACTTCCTGAGCCTGAGATACCTAGAACATGATGACCATTTAGAACTTTACCTTAGATTGAATAACCCAATCAACAGATGACTAAATGTTGGGGCTCAATTATTTCAATTTTGGCACTCTTCGACCCTCGACTTGCGACAATTTGACCTAACCATCCCGTGAAGTGGTATACACATAGTCACAACTATTACAGCATTCACACTCACCCTCTCTCTATCCATCTCTCTATCAAATCGACACTCAATCTCAGGTTCCCTTCCCTCGACTCTCACTTTGAGGGGGGAACACCTCATCCCATTCTTGGGGCAACCAACTCCTATTTTTGTCTTGCAATTCATCAAGAATAACCAACAAGACAAAAAGGGGCAAATGTAGACACCAAAATTGTGTCTGCACCTTGGTCATCTTTCATCCTCCCCCCTTGTCCCCCTTTGACCCATATCCTAGCCCTTGTCCTAGCCCCCTCCATTTATCAAATTAAAATAATTAAATATTTGGCCCCTTTCCACCTCACACTTGCCACCTTGGATCCCCTCCTTGGATCCCCCCACCTCTCTCCTAGCCTTTATTGCCCAAATATCCCCTTTATCCCTCCTCCCACGTCCATTTATGCCTTCCTCAACCATTTTCCCATGACCCCTTGACCCGACAGTGTGCAAGAATGGATAGAGGCTAATTTTAGCCTCTATGCCCATTCTTCGGCCGCAGATGTCGGTCATTATTCGGCCGATGTCGGCAATTTTGCCACCGTCGGTAGCCTTCAAAACATTTTCTTGCAACCATTCTGGACCCCCCATGAACAGAATTCTCTGGACACTCCTGGCATTCATATTCTCCTTTCTCTCTCCCTTGTACAGCAACAACAGTAGGTATAGGTACTCTACATCAGTCATTTCTTCTTGCAAAAGGTCTTCCACGGCTCCAACAACAGGTTCCTCTAGTTCTTCAATCAACAAGTAGGACGTAAGCATTTTCATTATTTCATTTCATTTTATCAGTTGGTTTTATCTATTTATCCAACCCACTACCTAAACCTTCCCTATCCTTCCCCTGAGAGGCTGAAAAGCCTTCTCAGACCCCTATCTCCCGTCCATCTTCCTTTTGCCCTATCACCCTTTCAGTCCAGTCCCAGACAACATTATTAGTCCCTCAGACCCAAAACCAGTCCCTCAGACCTCCAAGTAATCTCATAGACCTCTAAATAGACCTCCCTGACCCTTAGACGAAGCCTCAATCTATTCTGTAGACCAAAACCACCCTGTGACTTAGCAAGACTCATTCCTGACTATTGCCCTGGCTGACCTCAGCCAGTACCCCTATTGACGTTGATAGTCTAATCGACATCGGTGACCTTCCCTGACTGATGCTGGTAATACCACCGACATCGGTGACTATGCAAAGGTTGATTGCTTCTAAATAGGTATGCATTTGTCTTAAGTTCTTTCTTTCTATTTTTCATCATTTATCACTTTCTGTTTCTGATCAACATTCTATTTTTAACAATGGACTGGCATCCTCCAAGAATCCTTTGTGCTTCTAGGACCAAGCCCTTGCTTGGCAGTCCACCCTTTTGTCATCTAACATTTTTCATGTTTTAGTGTCTTTTTCTTTCAGGTGTCATCCTCCACAACCAAAGAGGAGTTCTCACAATGTCTAAATTCTGGTGCGCACATCTACAATCCAGGTACGTACAAACCCTCATCCATTTCTTTCTTAGTTTCTCATTTCCCTTTTCTTGAATGTGAAAAGCAAATCTAGCGTAGAAACACTAACAAAGACATAGTACAGAGGTCCAATTCCTTCATAAAAATTACAAGAGACTATTTTCTTTGAGAAAATTATAGATCTCAATTTCTATAGGAAAATTATCTCAAAAAAAATGTTTGAAATAATTTTTCTAATGAAGACAAAAGGTTAAAGTCTCAATTCTTGCAAGAAAAATGTGAAGTTAAATACTTTGGGTAAATTATCTTATACAATTTTTCCAAAATAAATATCTTGATAAAATGCCCAAAATAATTGTTGTGAGATAGAGAATCCAAATACAGATGTATCAAAGCACATAAGAATACCAAAGACAAAGACTCAGATGAAATTTACATAGAACAAAGTCCCTAAAGAAATATTTATGAATTACAGGTATGATAGTCTCATGGACATTTTTAATAGGCACATAGACATCAACTTTAATCTATAGGGACTAGTTGTTGGAATTTAAATGCTCCAAAATATGTGCATGGACATAAACTTTAAGCTATATAAAGTATCCATTAGGATTCAAATGTTCTAAGATGGTCGTGTAAGCATCATTTTTAGACTTTGTGAAGTAGTCATTTATTTTCAAACAAAGGTAGATCTAATGGCATGTATTGACATGGAGAAGGATGTTCTGATAGTGCATGATAAAATTTGAAGAGTCAAAGGAACATAAGAAGCATGTAGGGTTGCCAAGTAGCACATCTCTAGGGCCAAAACTAGGAAATATCTAATGATTCCCCACCCCTCAGATCATGATTCAATGGAGCACATTTTCTTAATCAATCAAGATCAGATCATGCAAGTTTAATGTCAAAAGCTCAAGCTTGTAATACATGATAAGGATTGAGCATATTCTTATTGATCGATAGTACATAGTTAAGTATACACCTTTTGATCGATGGGGCATATTAAGTCAAGGTTTTAAACCAAACCTAAAGTGAACATAGTGATGACACGTATTGTAACTATGTTATACAAAGTATTGAGTAGCCAATGGCATTTGATCCTTTGATCAAAATCGAAATACACACATTGATCTGGCTTAAAAAGATCTAATAGTGTGAGCTAAGATAGAAATTTTAAAGGGCTTGGATTATAGGAGGAAATGATAAGTGTTTAGGTTAAAGTTAAACTTGATGGCTCTTCTATGGATGTGGTAATAAGTTGAATGAAGCATAGAAAAAGATACATGAATCTATTCTAGAGCAAATATTTCTAATCGTGATCATGGATCATTTTTAGTTTCATGTCACAAATGGATCATTCTTGAGCCATCATTATAAAAATAGGTTGTTCCATGGTGTGAACAAAAAAAAAAGAAAGGTAGTTTTTAGGAGGTTCTAACTATGTAGGTAACCATTCATCAACATCTTCAGGCAGTTGCACATAGAAATAAAGTTTGTTTGGCCTTTACCATGAAATTTAGTTTCCAAGTAGGTGTAAAAAGGAAACGTTATATGGTTCAACATGAAGATAAAGTCTATTTGGATCCTCAAATTATTTTCTCCCTCTAGTTGTGCAAGTGAGTGGTCAAGAGCATCTCTAGGTAGTTACATGTCCTCATCATTCCTTGTATAGGTAGTTACAACAATGATTTCTTGAAAATATACAAAATATTAGGTGTGGCCAGGAGAATTATCTAGTTGGGAGCATCTTGATGGGGCTAGAAAAGCTTGTTATGCAATTTTTGAAAATTATAGCCCTTAATCCCAGATTTGGGAGGATTGAGAAATGTATAAATATAAAGATTGTCTTCTATTTTAGGGTTGTTGTTGGCTATTATTTTTTATAGGTCATTTTAGGCATCCATTTCCTCTAAGTCAAAGTTCTACAAAAAAAATTCTTGGATCAATTTTTTGTGTAGATCTTGTCTTCCTTGCTAAGGTGGTTGCATCTATACAACCATTAGCAAGCTTTGAGAGAATGTTTATGTTTCCCTTGTTAAAAGGGAGATATCACCATGCTTGTCCCCATGGAAATATTTTGAAGTGTTGATGTTTGTAATATTTTTTTTCAAGTCACTAGAAAAAATTTGTGGTTCTTTATTACATCTTGTTAATGACATGCAATAAGATGTTTTACAAGTTTCGTTGATTGGATATTTGGGTTTGTGTTCATTATCAGTTGTCATTCTGAGCATGTACCTAGGTTATAAATCCCTTTCCATAGTTATCTTTGGAAATGTGTTGTTAGATACATTTTAAGGGCATCCTAGGTTCAAGAATTTAGTAGGAGAAAGTATTTGAGATTCTAGTTTCAGTGTATGTCCTAGGATTTCAAGGATCATTTAGTGTTTACCATTATCTTTCATTTGAATTTTTTTGCATCTTTGCTAAGAAATAATTGTCATGAAGTTTTTCTTGATACCTTACTATTTAGAAGCCACCAACATGCCACCCTCCATTTTATAATTAACTATAAACTTGTCCTAACTTGAAAATAACACACCTTATTGCATACTATAAGTGTTACTTGCCTTGAAAATGCATAAGACATCACTTATTTGGAATGTGTTTATAGTTTGTGATTTAAAATCCTAGCATTGTAGTCTTTCATTTAGTCCCTTTGATGTTTAAAATTCTTCAAAATGAAGACTACAGTCATAATTTCATCTATCTTTAGTAGATTATGTATGGCTTAGAGAATTTATGCATTTCATGTAACAACCGTTCATGGGTGAAGTGTGAAAACTTGGTTATGTTCTGGTCATATTTTTCCCTTTTGCTAAGAATCCCCATGGAGATTGAATTGTGAAATCACTCCATGAAATCAAGCTACCACATAGGTTCTCTCACCTTATTTTAGTCAAAGGCAAAAATAAAAAGGAGATAACCATACCTTATATAAGTTCCTCTCAGTCATTTTATGCATTTGGTCTGATCTTGATGCCAAACCCTTCCCTAGATATAATGACATATTATTAGGTTTTCCATCATTGCTTGCCATTTTTCTTCAATTGTGTAAGGTTAAGTGTATGAGGTGTATAATTGGAAACCAACACTCTTTTGACACCATTTTTGGGGAATAATTTTTGTCACCCACATTGTCGAGGAATCTTGTAGAGAGCTATTATCTGTTTAAAATTTATCTACCTATATATTCATTGATTTGATTCTATTTAGTCCATCAGCATCACTCTTCTGGGACCATTACGAGGGACTAAAATAAACTTCTTGTCACTTATGTTGTTGGTAATTATTACAAAGATCCATTAGTATTTCACCTTGTGAAGTTCTCTATTGTTACTATATTGATTTGACTATCTTGGCTTTCAACATTATAACACTCCACTAGGGATGTGCCAAGAAGTTTTTTTAAGGTTTGACAATTTGAATTTTGTTGAGTCTATTGTAAAGAGCTGTTAACATTACATGTTGGAAGGTGTCTTTTCCCTTTTGAACATATTTTGAAATTTTCAATGTTTTTGTTCTCTATCTCATTAAGCTTCAACAAGTCTAATTTCAACATGTATCACAAATAGTTTTTTAATTGTTATATTTTATAATTTTAATTCTAATGGGGGCTCCATTTTATTTTTTGGTTTCAAGAAAGATGGGTGCCTATTTTGAATATCTTTGATAACTTTTAATTTTGATAATTTTTTTGTTTTCAAAGATGGAAGGACTGAGATCATCTTTCAAAAGTGACCTGTCAAAGAGACTTATTCCACCCTTACGTATTCCTCAAAGAAGAAGGGGACAAGTCCAGAAGCTTGTTGAAGGGAAGAGCTCAACTGCCAAAGGTTGTTTTTTTTTATAATATTGAGATCTTTATTGAACCCCCCTATTATTGAGGACTATTACAACTCTTCTATTGATTCTAAAACACATAGTCCTATTTATTTTATAGCTCCTTCTCAACCAACTAAATCCCCTCACAAATTTGATCCACCAAGTCCACCTCATTCACCTCATCATATCCCTTTGTCATTTATTCTTGAACATCCCATTAAAATAATCATGAGGCATAGTGACCAAGATGAGAATGCATGTCCTACATTTCACATTCCCATATTATGACCTATCAATTTTGATAAAATGGTAATATATCCTAATGAGGTCCCAAAGGAAGTTAGGAAGTGACTCCCAAATTTTCAAAGGAATAATTCATTAAATGGTGATCAACATCTGAGGGCCTTTGAAAGTATTATTGAAGATAATAAGGTTGAGTATGAGGGTGTGTGCATCAATTTGTTTGTGTATATGCTCGAGGAAGATGTTCATGAATGGTTTAATTCACTTCCCATTAGATGCATTGATTCATGGGAAGACATGCAAAATGTTTTTAGAATTTAGTATGGTGCTAGGATTGATCCAAGGATTCTCTTGGCTAAATTTAAAAATATCAAGAAGAATCCTAATGAGTGTGCATGAATTCAACACTCAGTTCAAAAAAATCATGATGTGACTACCTAAAAACATTAGTCCTAACAACACAATGTATTTGATGAAGTATTATGATGCTTTTGATAAGAATGTTGCATATTTCCTAAGCGATAAGGATCCCACTAACCTACGGTTGGCATTCAATACGGCCATACAAATGAAGAACAATATCAAGGCCATGGGAAAGCCCATGAATAAGTGGGATGATGTGAATTTGATCAATCCGTAAAAGACATAGCCCATGAAGACAACTAACTTGGAAGAAACTATCAAAAAATTGGCCTCTACTGTCAAAGAAATGTCATACAAGTTAGATAGGGATGAAAAGGGGGACCCTTAGGTGTCTACCAACTATGAGAGAGATCCTAGTCTAAATTAATTACAAAGGGGCCTTGATTTCCACAATCAAGATAATGATAGAGGAAAGAGGCCTGTATATGAAGAAAGGATGGAGAGAAACTAGAATAAAGGGTTTAGAAAGGAGGTAATTGATCTTTTAAATGCCAAGGTAAATGTTGTAAATTCTAATTTAGACATTGATTAATGTTTCCTTTCACACCCTTCATATGATACTTTTGAACAAGTTGATGAAGATCCAGATGAACTTAGATATACAACATTTGACTATGATATTTTTATGTTTGATTGTTAAATTCATTATAGTGAATTGACTGCCTCCATGGAATTGTTGATTGATACTATGTTTACTCAATTTTGGAGCACTGTCAAAATGGATAGTGTCCCAAATTTTGAATTTTCTTGTGATGTTAATGTGGCACAAGTATATGAATTACCCATTCATGATTTTGATCTCTTGTGCTCTATGATGATCAATAAATATCTTGGGGTAAATCCATCAATTAAGGATAGATGGTTGTTAATTAATATAATAGTTTCCCAAAAGGAGTACAACCTGAGAAGTAAGAAATCAAGTGATGCTCCTCAAGACACTACCCCTACAAATTCAAAAGTAATGAATGTAATAAAAGAAGCAAAGATAGCTATAATAGTTCAAAAATACTCCAAGATAACCCCTGTAACCCAAGATTCTAAGCCTAGAGGTGTTCTTAGTAAGAGTAATAGAGTACCCATATTGTCTAGCATCTTCAAGGGTGAAAATGAGCTCAAATAAAATCCACCTTTTAAGGTTGTTTTTAAAGTTCCAAATATACCCTAGCCTACTCTACTTTAGATATTGAGTGACTATATTCTAGTTAAAAGTGTTGTTACCCTTCCATCAAATACACCTCTTCCTCAATATAGTGTGTGTGATATGGCTCAAGTGTTGAATCAAATAAAAATCACCATGCCACTTGTTGAGTTATTAAGAATACATGAATATAGGAAGAGTGTCATGTCCCCTTTTTAATTGACATGTTCTGAGTTCATGGTTAGCCTATTATGCGACCCTCGTAGGCTAATAGGATGGATAGAGGGTCATAATGGAGCTTGGCTTGACTTTGATTCACAGGATTTCTACATTTGATTTTCATTCAGGTTATTTCAGACATATTTGGCCAGGGCTCCTACTTTTAGGGATATTTGATATGCAGTAGAGCACCTTTATTATGGTATGGTTATGTGCGGAATCACTCCCTGATTCACTAGCTTCGATCGGTTCGTTGATCCGACATGTATTGAGGGAGATATTAATATTTGATTGATTTAATCAAATATTAATTATTTAGCCTATTTTTAATTAGAAACCCTAATTCTAATTTAAGAAACCCTAATTAGGGCAAGCATATCTTTTTGAGGGTATAAGGGTTTCTCATGGAGGCCATTGTTGATTATGCTATTGATTATTGATATTGATTTTGAGAATTTCTTCTGTGAAGACTGAGCCTAGGGTTCAAGGATTCCATCTGCATTGGAGAACGTTCCCTCTTCAGTGTGTGCAATTAAGAGGCTGTGGAATATCAGCTGATATATTGCCAAAGTGAGAGATAGCTTCATCCAGAGGTTATCACAGAATTACAAGTTTGAGAGATAACTTCACACAAAAGTTATCACAGATATTCTAGGTATTTATTGCTTTATGTTTTGATTCAATAAATTATACAGCTAGAGATCGTCTGTGCTAGAAACGTATATTTCAGATCAGGGGTTGAAAACAGGGAAGTTGTGCTTAATTGGTAGCCGTACAAAGTCCGTACAGGTCCGTACTGATCAGCTTAGGAACCGACCTCAACAGACAGAGGGTTTTTAGTGACCGACATCGGTCAACTAAAGACTGATGTAGGCAGAAACCCGACCGACAGAGACCGACGTCGGCGAGATATCGACCGATGATGGCGACTGTGTGTCGACACAGAAGGGCCGAGACCTTCCAGAATTCAATTTTCACTTCCAATTTTGATAAGCCAGGGTTTTTAAGACTGTATTTCATATTTATATGCATGAGAAAGGACTGCAATTGTAATAGTTTAAAAGGACAAATGATAAGATTTGTAATTTGCTATTCAGAGACTATATTATTGTGATCATTTTGAATTTATTCAACTGAAGTTATATCTTGTTCAAAGTTTTTTGTGTTGCTATATTTCCTGTTTTGGAGGGGATATTGCAAAGAGGGCCTTTGAATATTTAGAATTTGTTGAAAGGTTAGTTATGAATGAAGTTGAGTTACCCTAAGAAACCTTGAAAGAAGATGAAAAATTAGAAGAGTTTGTTAAACCTACTCTAGAGGTTGATTTAGGGACTACATTAGTGGAGAGTCAATTGAATATAAATCCATTTTATATGTCTCTAATAATCAATGGTCTAATTGTTCATAATTACATGTTTAATTATAGAACCTCTTATAATGTGATGCCCTTGGGTGTCCTCAATGAGCTTGGAGTGAAGATCACGTTAGCCTTTGGCAAGTGTTGTGCCATGGACTCATGAGTTGTTATAATTGTTAGATAAGTTAATGGATTGGTGGTATAGTTGGTAGTTCATCCTAGAAAGTATCTAAATATGGACATGGTAGTTGTTGACTACCCACCTAAATGGGGTTTGTTGCTATCATGTAAATGGGCTACTGGCATGGGTGGAAGTGTGTAAATAGACCTTTGCTATGCCACCATTCCTTTTTAGGGTAATATGGTCAGACTCTATAGAGAATTAAAGATGCTACATATGAGTAAAGATATTAAGTATGATCTAAATTAAGTGTTTTACATATATTTTAAGCTGGGCAACTTTATTAGGGATGTTGATATTAGCAAATAGCCTATTATTTTTGATGTTGAGTCTGATAAAGAAAATGTATTTTAGAAGATGTGCTTTGATGGGGCTTGATCCAATCTTTGAAATGGAATTGGGATTATCTACTATGCCCCTAATGGTAAATGTTTTTTGTTTTATTTTCATCTTTCTTTTGAGTGCACAAACAATACTATAAAGTATGAGGAACTCTTTCTTAGTTTATGAATTGCCTATAAATATGGAATTAAATGTTTGATTGTTAAAGTTAATTTTGAGCTCATGGTAAAGCAAGTCTATAGTGATTTTTCTACTAAAAATAAAAGGTTGAAATAGTATCAAAATTTTGTTTGGGATTTGATAGAGTTCTTTGATGCATTCAATCTATGTTATCATGATAGGAGTTTCAAGCAAGAAGTTGACAAACTTGTAGGGCTAAGTACTTAGTTTGAAATTGAAAATATGATCCCTCATTGTTAGTATCAATTGGAAGTGTTTGTCAGGTCTTCAATCCTAGACAATTTTCATCATTGGTAGGTCTTTCATGATGATGAATAGATTAAGAGGTTTTTGAACTATGATGATGAGTTCCATGATCAACTCATAGACTTGGAATCCATGATTCAAGTTTGTAATGTGAAGCAGACCTTGTTTGGGAAGGGCATTATTTAGTTAAAGACAAACACTATCCTAAGAGGACTGGTTAGTTTAGAGGCATTTAGTTTAACTTGGGTCTTGATGAGAATCCAAGAAAGGTTTAGCTAGGTACTCACCTGAGTGTGACAGAGAAAAAATCTTACATGTAGCTATTAAATAAGTACCAAGATTACTTAATGTTATCTTATTCTAAGATAAAAGTATATATGGAAGACTTTTTCCAGCACGTCATCCCATTACAACCTAATAGAAAGCCTTTTAAGTAAAAATAAAGACCCATTAACTTTATCTTAGCCACCAAGATGAGGGATGAATTAAGGAAGTTAAGGGATAGTGGTTTCATTCAACCCATCTAGTATTCATCATGGGTAGAAAAATCAATCCCTATAAGAAACAAAAATGGTGGCATCTCTTTATGTGTGGATTTTAGAAATCTAAACAAAGCTTCTTTAAAAGATAATTATCCCATGCCCAATATGGAAAACCTATTGCAAAGCATTACTAGATCATAAATTTTGTCCATATTGGATGGATTATTAGGATACAACTAGGTTATGGTAAAGGAATCTGAGAGGTCCAAGACTACATTCATAGTTCCCTAGGGCATATATGTGTACATGAGGATGCCTTTCATATTGATGAATGTTGGTGCAACATTTCAATGAGCTATGGACATTTTTTTGTATGGATAATTAATTAGTTCATTGTTGTGTACTAGGATGACATTATTGAGTACTCAAAAATAAGAGAAGAGCATTTGGACAATCTTGAAAAGGTGTTGATTAGATGCAAGGAGTTTGGAATTTTGCTTAATCCCAAGAAGTGCCACTTTGGAGTATAAAAGGCCAAGTTCTCAAGATATATAGTGTCTAAGGATGGTGTCATTATTGACCCCAAAAGGGTTAAAACCATTGACAAAGTATTTATCCCATAGTCCAAGAAAGGAATTCAGTCTTTCTTTGGATAGATTAACTTTGTAAGGAGGTTTGTGTCTAGTTTTGTAGAGATTACTCTTCCTATTACTTTCATGCTGAAGAAGGACTAGACCATCAAATGGGAGGAAAAGGTTGTACAATAATTTAATGACATAAATGGAGCTTTAAGTATGCCCCTATTTTGGCTAGTCTTGATTACACAAAGCCATTCTAGATATTCTCTTTTACATCATATAATACTATTATTGTTGTCTTGTTACAAAGGAATGAGGAAGGTCATGAGAATCCTATATCTTTATTTAGTAAAGCTATACAAGGTCCTAAATTGAACTACACTATCATGGAGAAATAAGGTTTTGATCTTTTGAAGGTTGTTAAAATATTTAGGCTATATATTCTGAGTTCAAAGATTATTGCCTACATCTTGCACACCATGGTGAAGGACATTTTAACTCATATTGAATTATTCATCAAGAGGTGTTAGTGGGTCAACAAGATATAATAGTATGACATGGATATCTAGACCACCAAGTTAGTAAGGGGGATGGGTCTATCTAAGCTTATGTCTAAGACCAATTTACAAGATGTTGAGGTCAAATTTTTTTGTTTAATATTGATGATTCCTTGAGTCAGTTTAATGCATCTCTGGGCATAGATACATTATTTACTACTTGAAAAATCTGTACTATCCCCCTAGCTTAGATAATAATTAGATAATAATTATAAAGCTTGTGTCCCAAAAATACATCTTAACTGAGGATGGAATAGCATGGAAGAATCTAGATGGGGTTCTCCTAAGATGTGTACTAGAAAAATGAACTACTATCTTGATTGAAGACTTACATAGTAGAGTTTGTGGTGGCCATTTTGCACCTAAAGTTATAGCTCATGAAATTCTAAGAGCTAGTTATTAGTGGCCATCACTGTTCAAAGATGTTTCTCATACATTTAGAAGGTGCAATAAATGTTAGTGTTTTCTTGGGAGGATGAAAGCTTTATGTTTTCTTCCCTTGCAGCCTGTGATGATTTAAGGCCCATTTAGATAATGGCAAATGGATTTCATTGGGAAAATCATTGATTCATAAAGCATTAGACATAAATGGATCCTAGTTACAACTAATTAATTCAAAAAATGGGTCAAATCAATTTCTACAAAGAAAATATTACACTAGATAATTATGGATTTTTTGTTAAATCAGATTATTTGTAGATTTGGTATGCCTATCAAGATAATTACTAATAATGCCATGAGCTTCAAATCCAAACCTTTGGTAGCATTATCAAAATAATATTGGATTAAGTTAACCTATGCTTCCAACTTAATACTTAAGTGAATGGGAAAGTAGAATCAAGTAATAAAAACTTGCTCAAAATCATCAGATAAACATTGAAAACAAACAAGAAGTGGGGTGAACAACTAAAGTTTGCCTTGTGGGTTGACAGGATCATGCCTAAGATATTTATAGGTAAAATCCCTTTTGAGATGGTTTATGGAGCTCCAATAGTTTTGCTTATGAATTTACATCTTCCCATCTAGCAACTTAAGTAGCAACTAGGGGATGATGAGCATATTTACCACTATGAAAATAGGGTGAACCATATTATTGATCTTGATGAAACTTAAAGAAAAGCTCATGAAAGACACCTTAAGTTAAAGGAGAAGTTGAAGAAAATATTTGATAGAAATGCCACTCTAAGAACCTTCCAAGTAGTTGATTTAGTTCTACTTTGGGACAATAGATATGAGGAGAAAGATAAACATGGTGAGTTTGATACCTTGTGGATGGGTCCCTATTACATCGAATACCATATTGGGGAGCATATTTTCTTCTTGAAAGATCTAAATGGTGAAATATTAGAGCTTCTATTCAATGGTAGACATTTAAAACACTTTTTTGATTAAGTCTATCTGTAACTGTGTACCATATTGTATAGTGTTTGTTGCTTTATTTTCTATTATTTTATTTCCCTTCTATTTTAGGCCTTGATTGTATAGTTTACCTTTGTGTTTTATTGTGTCTTCATTTACAGATCCTTATGATATATTTTTATAAGTCTATCATGTTTTGTTGAACCTTCATAAGTGTTTGCTAAAAAATTTTAAGCCTTGACTTTGTAGCCCAATGGATTAGCACCTAGTATTGTGATTTTGTGGTTCTTTGCATACCCACAAGGGGTATTCATACTTGGGCAAGAGCTAGTGTTAGTAACCAAAATTTCAATAAAGCAATTGGGCCCTTATTAAATATCAATGTCTAAGTCATTATCCCAAATATTATTTTAAAGTGTTCCTTTGGAAGGTCAAGTTCATGTAAAAATTGGCTAAGTCCTTTATTTGGTCCTTGCTTGGTGACTATGTCTTTCCCTTAGATTTTTTGGGCTTTTTGTATGAACACAATGTTTGAAAAAAATAGGTCTTTGGGATTTTTGTCTCTGACAAAAAGTCTAAAGACTTATTTCCATTAGACATTTTATTTTCTATAAAAGATCTGAAGGAATTCAATTTATTATTTATTTTAGGCTAAGTGCTTCACAAAATATCCAAAGGGTCATTTGTTTCAAACTTTTTGTCCATGACAAAAATTCTAAAGGGCACTTTCCCTTTAGGCATTTTTCCCACATAAAAAACCTGAAAGAAATCCTTTATTTTGAGAAAAATGCAAAGTCTTATTTATTTTGAACTTTTTGTCTGCAATAAAAAGTTTGAAGGGCACTTATCCTTTACACATTTTACCCACACAAAAAGCCTAAAATAATTGTAAGGTTATTTACTTAGGCCAAAGGTACTTCTAAAAATATTGAAGGGTCATTTTTCCTTATAAATTTTTTTTAAGGGTCATTTCTTTTGAGCATTTTGCCCTTGAAAATTTCTTGAGGGGCACTTTATGAAGGGTCATTTCGCTTAAGCATTTTTCCCTTGGAAAATTATGTAAGGGCATCTATAAAAGGTTCGAAGGGAAAGTCTAGAGGGCAAAGGATACTTTTAGTAAGTCCAAAGGGCACTTTTAAGATATCTAAATGACCATTCCAAAAGGCCAAAGGGAAATTCTATAGGTTAGGTGCCCTTAACAAAACTTTTGAAGGGTATGTTCAAAAAGCTTGAAGGATACTTTAGGCAAAATTGTTACAAATAAAAAATTCTATTTCCTTTAGACATTTTTCTAGAGCAAAAAGTCTAATAGAATTGCATTCCTTTACAAAGATTGAAAAGTTTAATTTATGTGGGGAAATTGTTTTAGACTAAATGTCTAAAGCAATTGTCTCGACAAAGACACAAGATGTAAAGGTCCAATTATTTTAGCAAAAGTGAAAGAGACTATTTTATTAAGGAAAATTGTAGAGCGCAATTTATGTAGGGAAATTATTTTGGATAATTTTTTTGAAATAATTATTCTGATGAATACAAAAGGCTAAAGACTCAATTCTTGTGGGAAAAGTGTGAAGTCAAATCCTTTAGGGAAATTGTCTCAAACATTTTTTTTGAAATAATTATCCTGACAGAATAACTGAAAGAATTGTTGTGAGAGAAAGAAGCTAAAGATAGAAGTGTTGAAGGAAATAGGAATGCCAAAGACAAAGACAGAAAAAATAGCTACGAAACAAAGTCCCCAAAGAAATATTTCCAAATTATAGGTATGATAGACTCATGGATTTATTTTTATAGGTGCATGGACATCAATTTTAAATTTTAGGGACTAGCCATTAGAATTCAAATGCTCCAAGATAGGCGTGTGAATGTCAACTTTAAGTTGTAGTAAGTAGTTATTGGGATTTAAATATTCTAAGATGATCATGTAAGCATAATTTTTAGACCCTATGAAGTAGCCATTTGTTTTCAAATGGATGTGGATCTAATGGCATGCATTGACATGGAGTAGGATAATTTGATGTCATGTGATCAAAGATGAAGAGTCAAAGGAGCAAAGTAATTCGATAGGGTTACCAAGTGGCACATCCTTGGTTCCTAAAACAAGAAATATCTAATGATTCCCCACCCCTTGGTTCATGATCTCATGAAGCATTTTTTCTCAGGAAATCAAGATCATATGATACGATTACAAATTCAAAAGGTCAAGCTTATGATACATGATAAGGCTCTAGCATGTTCCTGCTGATCAATGGTATGTAGTTAAGTGTACATCTTCTGATTGATGGGGTATATTGATTCAAGGTTTAAAAACAAGCCCAAAATGAACATAGTGATGACATGCATTATAACTACATTATGCAAAGTATTGAGCAACCAATGGTGTTTGATCTTGTGATCAAAATACAATGGCATGCATTGATCTGACCTAGCAAGATCTAATGATTCAATGTAAAACAAACTTTTGAAAGGGATCGTATTACATGAGGAAATGATAAGTGTCTAGATTAAGGTTAAACTTGATGGATCTTCCATGGACATGGAAATAAGCTAAATCATAAAATAAGATCCATGAAGTTAATAAAGAGTGAATATTTACAATCATGATCATGGATCATTTTAGTTTCATGTCATAATCATATCATTCCTGAGCCATAATTACAAAAAGATGTTGCTCCATGACATGTGTGAACAAAATAAAGGTAGTTGTTTAGGAGGTTCCAGCTGTGAAGTTAACCACTCATCGACATCTCTAGGTAGTTACACATAGAAACAAAGTTTGTTCATCCTTTCCCATGAAATTCACTTTCTGGGTAGGTGTAAAGAGGCATATTTAAGTGGTTCAACATGAGGACAAAGTTTTTTAGCTCTCAAATGATTTTCTACTTCTAGTTATGCAAGTGAGTAGTCAAGAGCATCTCCAGGCCATTTTAGGTTTTCATCATTCCTTGTAGAGGTAGTTATAATAGTGATTTATTGTAAATGGATGAAAATCTTAGGTGTGGCCAAGAGCATTTTATAGTTGGGAGCATCTTGATAGGATTGGAAAAGTTTTTTATGTAATTTTTACAAATTGCAGCCCTTAGTTCCAGATTTGGGAGCTTTGAGAAATGTATAAATAGAAGGATTGTCTTCTAGTTCAATGTTGTTTTTGGCTATTGGTTGTTGTAGGTCATTTTAGGCATCCATTTTCTCCAAGTCTAGGTTCTAAAAAAAAACTGGGATCATTTATTATGTGTAGATCTTGTCTTCCTTGCTAAGGTGGTTATATCTATATAACCATTAGTAATATTTAAGAGCATGTTTATGTCTCCCTTGTCAAAATATCAATCTCACCATGCTTGTACCCATGGCATCATTTTCAAGTGTTGATGCTTGTAATATTTCTTTTCAAGTCATTAGAAAACATTTATGGTTTTTTATTATATAATGGTAATGAAATGTAATAAGATGTTTTGTAAGTTCTATTGATTGGATATTTGGGCTTGTGTTCATTACTGGTTTTCATTATGAGCATGTACCTAAGTTATAAATCCCTTTCTACAGTTATCTTTAGAAATGTGTTGTTGGATACCTTTTAAGGGCACCTTGGGTTCACAAATTTAGTAAGAAAAAGATTTGAGATTCTAGTTTTAGTGTATGACCTAGGATTTTAGGGATCATTTAGTGTTTTCCATTATATTTAATTTGAATTTTTATGCATCTTTGATAAGAAATAATTATCATGAATTTATGCCAAACACCCTATTATTTGGAAGCCACTGACACACCATGCTCTATTTTATAATTAACTATAAACATGTCCTATCGTATCCTAACTTGAAAATGTTAGGAATTTAGAACATAGAATGATATTAATGAATTAAAGATGGATATAAAATGAAAAAAACACAAGACAATAAAGACATCAATTTAATGTGGTTCACCCAATACGAGCTACATCCACACAAAAATAGCTAGTCTTTCTTATTATTTAGGTTAACAAATGAAGGGAAAAACCTAGAATACAACCACTACAATATCCTCTTCACTCACATACAATATTCAACCATAATTACAATGACTTGTTATCAAAGGAGAGTTACATATAAGTCAAAAATTCAAAAACATAATTTCTACTGTTAGATCTACAACCTAATAGTGAATAGTCTAGATTTACTATGAAATTACAATATTTTATAGTACATTTTTAACAAACATTTTCCACCCCCTGGACCCCCATGGTGACCTTAGTGGGGGGGGGGTATTACCCACCACACCCCTTATCGATAACTAGGCATTAAAATAAGATCAAGATCCACCATCTAATAATCTCCCACTTGGAGACTGCTTGCTAAAACTCCACCACTAAAAATCTTCCTTAGACTTTTATTTGAACTTTGACCCTAGCTTGTTTCTCATCTTCTTTATTATCCTTGAAAACTTATTAAAGATTAATAAATATCTATCTTCTCCTTTGTGACTACTTTTATTAGCATATCTATAAGATTCTGACTTGTATAGATCTTTTCCAACTTTAGTTGACCATCCTCCAAAACTGAATGAATGAAGTGATACCTAAGTTTTATATGTTTGGTTCTTGAGTGGAATGTTGAGTTATTTTCTAAATGAATCACACTATAGATATCACTATACAACTTGTAATCTTCTTGCTTATGCCTTAACTCTTCCATGAACCATTACATCTATATCATCTCCTCACTAGCTTTTGTAGCTGCAACATACTCTACCTCTGTAGTTGACAAAGAAACTATCTCTTATAATTTTTAAATCTAACTAACCACTTTATCACCGATAGTGAATATATAACCTATGGTTCTCTTCCTACCATCTAAATCTCTAGCCAAGTCTACATCAACATATCCATGTAAGGTAACATCTAAACCTTCATAGTATATTTGTCTATCAATGGTCCCTCTCAAGTACCTAAGAATCCACTTGACTGCATCCCAATGGTCATTTCCTAGATTATTCATAAACCTACTAACAACTTCCACTGCATGAGCAATATCTGGTCTCATGCACACTATGACATACATTAAACTTTGAACTATTGAATTATATGTAAATTTAGACATTTAATTGATTTCTTCCTACATTTTAGGACATTATTCCTTTCCTAATTTTAAGTTCCTTCTCAAAGGTGTACTTACAAGTTTTGCATCTTACATATTGAACCTAACTAACACCTTCTTCATGTACTCTTCTTGGGATAATGTCAATTTTCTATTTCCCTATATCTTGTTATTCTCATACCAAGGATTTACTTTGCAGCACCCAAATCCTTCATTGCAAAATAATTTGATATATTTTTTTTTTTCAGATAATTTATATCCTACATGTTATACCTTGAAATAAGCATGTCATCTACATACAATACCAAGATATTATAGCTACCATTATCTAATCTCTTAAAATAGACATAGTGGTTAGAATGACATCTACTATAACTTTTTTCTATCATAAACATGCCAAATTTCAAAGACCACTACCTTGGAGCTTGTTTTAGACCATACAAACTCTTCTTCAACTTGCACACTATTTTCTTCTTACCTTTTACTTTATATCCTTGTGGCTTCTCCATATATATTTCCTCCTCCAAATCACCATGAAGGACAAAAATATTCACATCTAACTATTCAAGGTGAAAATATTATATTTATACCAAACTTAAAATAGTTCTTATGGAAGTCATTTTAACAATTGAAGAAACTATTTCATCAAAATCAATACCTTTATTTTGTGTAAACCCATTTACAACAAGTTTGGCCTTATACCTCTTTTCACCTCCATTTTGTTTCTTCAACCTATAAACCCATTTATTCTACAATTCTCTTTTACCTACAGGAAACTAAACCAAATCCTAAGTTTGGTTATGTACCAAGGAGTCCATCTCTTCTTTCATGCCTTGTTCCCACTTCTTTCTAGTTTCTACCTGCATTACTTCTTCATAGCTTTCTAGCTCACCACAATCAGTCAATAATAAATAATAAAGTGAAGGAGAGTATTTTTTAGGGAGTCTACTTTGGTAGATATTTTAACTACACTTATAGGAGTTTGAGGTACTTATTGTATTTGTTGCACATTCTGATTTTCTAGCACTTTTGGAATTTCATTTCTTGTGATTTCATCAAGTACTACATATTTTATATTTGGCTTTATTATTTATTTCTCTATAATTTATCTCTATATATGACCTTTTCATTAATGATCACATCTATACTCCTAATGATTTTACAATTTTCAAAATCCCATAAATGGTAACCAAAATCATTAACTCTATATCTAATAAAAGTACATTTATTTGATTTTGCTTCAATCTTGGTTCTATTTTATTTACCAATATGGACAAATGCTTCACAACCAAATGTCTATAAGGAATAATCTAAATTTTTACCTGTCCATGATTCTTCTAAAATACCACCATCCAATGGATTTGAAGGCCCTCTATTTATTAAGTAAACAATAGTATCCACAACATCTACCCAAAAGTGTAAGGGTAACCCTACATGTAATCTCATACTCTTTACATGCTTCATGATTGTCCTATTCATCCTTTCTAACACATCATTTAGTTGTGGTGTTTTTGGAACCATATTCTCTCTGTGAATCCCATGTGATGAACAATAATTATCCAATTCCTTGCTACAATATTCACCTCCATTATCTAATTTGGCACACTTCAACTTATTTCCTATCTCATTCTCAACCAAAGATTTTCATTTTTTAAAAGTATCAAAAACATCAAATTTTTTTGTATTCAATAAACCCAATCTTTTCTAGTTGTATCATCAATAAAAGTAACATAATAATAATAGCTACCAAGATATGATACCTGAGCTAGTCCCCATACATCTGTATGTACACGATCTAACTTTTTATCCTTCTTTGTCTTCCTAACTTTGAGAAATTTGACTCTCTTTTGTTTTTTGTACACAAAATGCTCATAGAATTCTAAATCCACCTTCTTCAAATCTAACAACAAATTATTTGAGAAGAGAACTTACATCCCCTTCTCACTCATGTGCCCAAGTCTATGGTGCCATAATTTTGTATCTAATTCTATAGAAGCTAAAGCAATAAAATATTCAACATTAACATTATATAAATATAATGTACCTCCCTTCTCTCCTTTTGTTATTACTAGTGATCCTATAGTGACCTTGAATGAATTTTATGCAAATGTAACTATGTAACCCTCACTTCCCAATTACCCTACTGAAATTAGATTTTTTTTCAACTTAGGAACATGCCTTATCTCTTTCAGTAAATATTTGTTTCCATTTTATAATTTTATCTATATTTTACCCTTTCCTACAATTTTATAGCTTTCACCATTACCCAAATAAACCTGCCCAAAATCACCTTGAACATAGTCTTAAAAATATTTCTTATGGGGTGTAGCATGAAATTTAGCCCCTAAATATAACACCCAAGAATCATTAATAGTATCTAAATAAAGGATTAAATCATCTTGTAACACATCACCTTCTAAATTTGCTTCCTAATTTTTATCTTGTTGTCCATCTCCTTGTTTGCCTTTTCAAAACCAAAAATATTTCCTTAGGTGTCTTTTCTTCCCACAAATCTAGCACACCAATGTTTTAGATTAAGGTAAAAATAGGTTTTGAAGGGACCCCGAAACCCTGTACAAGAAGAAAGATAAACATTAAAGACCAACCAGGTTAACACAAGAACCTAATAACAAAAAAGAACCAGAACCAAGTTTTACAGGGACCTGTAACCGACAAATAAGAACATGAAAAAATAACAGTCAAAACACTGAACTAAAAGATAACCGATTGGATTAGCAAACTTCCAGATCCGTAAATAGCAAACCAAGAAGAAATGACCGGTTTGCTGCCCCCAAAAAACCAATCAGCAGAATGGAACTTTGGATGAATCTTTTAAATTCGGATTTTTATTTTTGCATGACCGAAGATTCATATCTAGAGGAGGGACCAAAGGCTTAGCCTTCTTTCTTCTGACTGCTGTCTAGCCATCTTCTACCTTAGCTGCCTCAACAACCCATGCCTCAGAAGACACTGATCTGTGGACACCAGAGGGCATAAACTCCTTGTGATAGTCTAACACAGTCTGGCTCTTAGAAAGATCCTCCAAAATAGGGGAAGAGATCACCACCTCCTCCTCAGGCTCAGCTGTATCTTTAACTTCAGCCTCCTCAGAGGCTATATTTGATTATTTCTCTAGTGATTCCTCTTCATCTTCCAAATCAGATTGCAGCCTTTCCTCATTCTTGGTCTCAGAATCTGTTGTTGTCTCCAAAGGTTGTTTTTCTATGCTATGTTCAGAGAAATCCTTAGGCCACCAAGAAGGTTAACATCTGGGATTATTTTTCCCATCACCATAATGGGCAGCAATGTGTCCCATCTGGTGACACTTCCTACACCTAAAAGGAATCCCCTCATAATCTAAAATTTATGTCTAAGAACCCCTAGGGGAATCAATGCAAATCACCTCAGGAAGACCCTTTGAAACATCTAGGTCAGCCAGAAATCGTGCACAAGTTGAATGGTGGCTCTTAGTACTATCTTCTTCATATAGAAACTCCCCTATAGCATTTCCAATGGTTTTATAAACTGCCTCTTGCCACAAATGTATCGGAAGATAAGGGAGCCGCACCCATATAGGGATCTTGTTAAAGGATTCTGAGAGAGGATTAAAATCCTTATGCCAAGGTTTGGCCTTTAGGGGAAATCTGCCCTGCCAAGAAAAATTATTGTGACACAAAATAGACTTCCTATCTTCAGGGCTTTGAAATATTACTATAAAAAAACCCCTGGCATAGGGCTGTATTTGACCATCTTTAATATGCACCCAACTCTTAGCAATCCAATTCTATAGATCTACAAAAGAGGGCTAGAAACCACAGAAACGGAAGATGGCAGCACAAGAGGAAAACCGTTTTACTTTGGATTTGAATCTACCATTCTTAGACTTACCATGATTTCCTAGGCCCTTTCCTCTATCCTTTTATCTTACCCTATTTTCCATAGTTAAATCATTACTTGATGTCTCACATGTGCTTTTATATCGCATTTCCTCACTAAGAATAACACCCATAACATCATTAAACTTTAAAGTGTTTGAACTATAAGTAGAATTACTCACGACCATGACTAAACCCTTCTAACTTTCTAACAATGAGCATAGAATCAAAAAAGCACTAACCTCATCATCAAAATTTATTCCTAGAGAGCTTAACTACTTTGTGACCATGTTAGATTCATTTAAATGATCAACAATAGACCCACCTTCTAAAATTTATAGATTAAATAAATACTTCATAATAAATATCTTATTGAAGGCTGAGGGTTTTTCATACACTCTATCTAATGCATTCATCTCATCCACTGTTGTCTTTTCTTTTAAAATATTGATGGCCATCGACATTGCCAGGCATAGTCGTATTGTTCCTAGTGCCTTTTTGTTAAGAACCTCTCAATATTCATCCTTCATAGTTGTTAATGTTTCTATCGCTAATTCACTTTTTCAGATTATAAAGAGAGAGAAGAAACTAAAGAATAATGGACAAGGCATGTGAAGTACCTGGATGTAGACTGCGCACCGTAATCCAGACGCTTGTGAGCACCCCTCTTTGGCTGTGGAGGAATGACACCTGCAAAGAAAAGGAACTTGGACAAGAAAATGTTAGATGGATAGGCGGTGGGTTGCCAAGCGAAAGCTTGTTCCCAAAAGTGTGAAAACTTCCTCAAGGGAGGTCAACCCACTGATAACAGACAGATAAAAGATCAAGGAAATACAGAATGCCAGAATACAGAAGTGATAAACAAATTAGAAAGGAAAGAAAAGACAAAATGATTACCTGAAGGAGATGTCAGGCTGATGACAGTCGTCGAGGTTGGAAATGTCACCGGCGTCGGTTAGCTGATCTGCCGACGTCGGTTATCCTGTCGACGTCGGTTGGGGAAGTGACCGGCGTCGGTCGGGGTTGTGGCCTGTAGTCGGGTCTGGGTTGGTTTTTGGACTGTGGACGGGTCAGAGACAGAGTTTATGGACGTCCTTGAATGGTTTGGAGAATGGTCTGGGTCTGGTTGGGTGCCTTGTGCAGGGTCTTTGTTGGCAGGGGGATGAGGAAGTTGTCTGGGATTAGATTAAAAGGGGGACAAGAAAGAGGAAGATGGACAGGGGACAGGTTCTGAGAAGGCTTTTTAGCCTCTCAGGGGAAGGACACAGCAAGCAAAAGATAGTAGATAGGATAGATAACTGAGACTAAATGAGAGAATGAAATAAAACCATGAAATTGCTTACCTTTGGCTTGCTGAATGAAGAAAAGAGGAGCTATAGTTGGAGCCACGAAAAACTTGTTGCAAGAAGAAATCCCTGATCGAGAGTCTTTGCACCTGCTGCTGCTGTTGCACAAGGTCCAGACAGAAGAGAGTCAGATGCCAAAGCGCCAAGAGGATTCTGTTTGTGAGCTCAAGGGTCCAAGGGCTGCAACAAATGCAGAAAGGGGTAATGAAGGCTGCCAATGCCGACAGTTTCACCGATGTCAGCTGAATGGTCACCGACGTCAGCGGTGGCAGAATGGGGACAGAGGCTAAAAATAGCCTCTGCGCATTCTTGCACACCACCAGGCGAGGGGTTGTGGGAAGAACGGTCACAAGGATGCTTAAATGGGCATGGGGGGAAGATAATGAGGAGATTTGACATAATAAATGCTAGGGGGAAGGTGGAGGGATTCAAGGAAGGATCCAAGGTGGCAAGGGTGGGGTGGAAAGGGGGCCACTTTAAAATATTTAAGTTATTTTAATCATATGAAGGCCAAGGGTTAGGATATGGGTTTAAGGCAAACAAGGGGGAGGACCAAGGTGCAGACACATTTGTAGTGTCTACATTTGCCCCTTTTTGTCTTGTTGGTTGTTCTTGATGAACTGTAAGACAAAAACAGGAGTTGGTTGCCCCAGGAAAAGGATGAGGTGTTCCCCCCTCAAAGCGATAGTCGAGAGAAGGGAACCGAAGATCGAGTGTCGATTTGATAGAGAAACGGATAGAAGAGAGTGAGTGAAGACGCTGCAGTAGTCGTGATTGCACGTAGTCCACTTCACGGGAGGGTCGGGTCAAATTGTCGCATGGTCAAGGAGTGCCAAAATTGAAGTAACCAGGCCCCAGCATTTAGTCGTTTGCTGATCGGGTCACTCAATCTAAGCCAAAGCTCCAAATGGCCATCGTGTTCTAGGTATCCCAGGCTCAGGAAGTGCTCCCAGAGACACGAAAAAGCCACAAGTAGTAGGGATCAAATGGCTCGTGATCCTATACTTGTGAAGGGTCAAAAATAGGGTCTGCAGACAATTTTGCTAACCAACCGTGAGGTAGCATACACGTAAAAACAACCAAGGCAACATTGTCTTGGAAGTGGTCAAAGGTCGAAGGATGGTCATTGGTCAAGGGGATGGATGGACGAAAGGATGTGGCCGAGCTAACCTCAGAAAACGTCATGTGATCTGAGTGCTGCCTACATAGCCCCTGTCGTTAGGGGCCTCAGGCCTATGTAGTTCTCCCTAAAAAGGGAGGAAGGGTCAAAGAGGTTGATTGGTCTTGGTCAAAGTCACGGAAGAGAAGGTTTGTCCATCAAAGAGACGAACAAACTGGGGTGGTCGAGCTAACCTCAGAGGATGTGGTATCTGAGTGCTGCCTACATAGCCCTGGTCATAGGGCCTCAGACCAATGTAGTTCAAACTAAAGGTCTGATTGATCAATGATTGGATGTGGTCAAGTGTCAAAATGATGAGGGTAAGATGATGCTATAGATGTCACATGGGCCAAGAGGCTTTCATCCCTAGCAAGTTTTTGTAGTCGTGATGGATGCATGCTAAAAATGAATGGAAGTCAATTTATGCTTCAGCAAGTATTGGTTTATGCCTAACATAAATTGGGTCTGGTCGGTAGTTTCCATGTGTATTGGTGTCCATAGAAACTATGTGAAATGGACTAGGATGATGTCAGCTAAAAATGATGAAAATGGCTTGGTTAAGGATGAGTCAACAATTGATGTGGTTAAATGTGACCAAAGTGTAGAGAAAAGATGAAAGGCAAATTGCTCTTTCATTGACAAGGACCAGAAAGGAAGCATAGATAAGGGTTATTAGAACCAAAGCCCCGTTCATGCATTACGTCGTTGACCAGTGTGGTGTTAGAACGGTAATCGAATCACTTTGACATTAAAGTGAGCTCGAAGTCCCCTGAGCAGGTGATAGGAGGTGGATAGGGTAACCTAGTTTAAGAGCAGGAATAACCGTGCCCCTTTTTATAGGAGACCCTGAGACAACTACAAGCCAAGTCCATGACCCGTTTTTTTTTTTTTTTTTGGTGCAGGCTGATCGATGCGGGAAGCCTACATAGAGATGTCTTTTAATGTAGTGGTCATGTTGCGAAGCTGATCAATGCGGGAAGCTTCTAAGAAAGGTTGCTGTTTGTAGCAAGATTTAGTCATAGCCATCCTTCGAGGGAGTGGTCTATATTTTTGCTTTATAATGTTTGAATAGCTGTCCTTCGAGGGATCAGTCTATTAGCTACAGTAATGATAGTATAGCTGTCCTTCGAGGGAGCAGTCTGTCTTTTTGAATTTGACTTTGTGACCTTGGATATGCTTTGACTTCTTGATTTTTTTTTTTGATTTTTTTGATTTTTGATTAGAGTCACGGACAAGGCTGTAGAAGTTCAAGGACTCCCCTTTTATTAGGACAAAGCATCCATGCATCATAAAAGGGTCGTAGAGGACTTGTTAAAGGGGAATAGGGTTGAAAGGGATGATGATTAAGAGGACAAGGATTGCTCAGGGGATGAGCTCAAGTTACGTGTCAAGTAGACGAGTATTCGGCTAACAGAAGAAAGGTCGAAGATGCAACGCATTAAGAGGCTCAAGTTCTGGCCGTCCATTGAGGGAGGACAGACGATAAGTCCCTGACCCATACTTGTGTGTGATGATAAAAGGTCCAAGCCAATTGGGGGTGAATTTGCCTCATTTACTTCGCTCCGTATTGGTCACGTGTTGATTCTCTTTGAGGACGAGGTCTCCGATGTTGAAGTCTCATTCTCATAGATTTTTGTCGTAGGCCCGCTTTATGTGACTTTGGTAGACATGGAGATGATTGAGGGCAGCAAGACGGCGCTCGTCAAGTAACTCAAGTTGAGCTAAGCGATCTTGATGAAAGTCATTGTTGGAGAGAATGTCATGCAGGGAGATGCTGAGAGACGAGATCTGTACTTCGAGAGGTAAGACAGCCTCTGTTTCGTACACGAGGGAGAAGGGAGTAGCACCCATAGAGGTTCGGATGCTGGTGCAGTAGGCCCACAAAGTGAAGGGAATATGAATGTGTCAATCACTTCTTGTATCGTTGACCACCTTCATGAGAATTTTGGTGAGAATTTTGTTGGAAGCCTCTGCCTGCCCATTTGCTTGTGGGTAGTAAGGCGAAGAAAAGCTGAGTTTGATGCCAAATGAGTCGCATAGTTTTTGGACAGTCTTGTTTTTGAAGGACTTGCCGTTGTCGGTGATGATTTTGTGAGGGACACCGAAATGACAGATGATGTGGCTGCTGATGAAGTCGATAATTTTGTCGGATTTTGTGGAGACAAGAGGAACGGCTTCCACCCACTTGGTGAAATACTCAGTGGCAGTGATGATGGACTGATGACGAAGAGACGAGTGAGGGTTGATCTCACCAATGAGATCCAAGCCCCACTGAGAGAAAGGCCAAAAATCTTAAGTGACTTGTAAGGTGTGGCTGGGGAGATGAAGCAGGTTAGAGTGCTGCTGACACTTGATGCAACGTCGAACATAGTCGCTACAGTCTTGATGAAGGGTGGGCCAATAATAACCCAGGCGAAGGATGCGCTTGGCAACTGAGTTTCCACTGAAGTGTCCACCACAAATCCCATCGTGGACTTGCTTTATGGCTTGAGGAGCTTCAGTGGAGGTTAGACAGCAAAGGAGGAGGCCGTCAAAGCCTCGTTTATAGAGAAGACCCCCTAGCATGGTATAGCGAGCTGTGCGCTTGATGAAAGCTCACCACGCATTGCTAGAGAGGTTGGGAGGAGTGACAGAAAGAGACAAGTAGTCCATGAGTTGCTTATACCAGTCATCTCATGGGCTAGAATTGATAGTGTTGATATGGTCGATGTGAGGAGAGATGTATGAAGGCAAAGGTACGCGATGCACTATGACAAAAAGGCAAGATGATGATGATGAAGACGGGATATGCGAAGCAAGAGAAGCCATGGTGTCGGTAAACTTGTTCGTAGAGCGTGGAATAGTTTGCAAGAGGTAATGGTCGAAAGATGCCAAAATAAGGTCAACACGATTCTTATACCTCTGTAAAACTTCATTTTTACAGAGATATGAACCGTTAACTTGATTAACGACGAGCTGTGAGTCACCAAAGATGTTGATAGACTTGATGTGGAGGGAAAGGGCAGTCTGAAGTCCCAAAATTAAGGCCTCGTATTCGGCCATATTATTGGTACAATCAAAGTCAAGCTTAAAAGATAGAGGCAGGGGCTCCCCTTCGAGTGGAATGAGGATGACCCCTGCACCCCCACCGAGTTGACATTTGGAGCCATCAAAGAACATGGTCATTTCGTAGACGGTGTCATCAGTGGAAAGGGTAGCGATAGACTCGTCAGGGAACTCACAGTGTGAAGGTTGGTTATCGAAAAGAGGGGCATCTGCCAGTTGGTCAGCGATGGTTTGCCCCTTGATAGATTTTTGCTAGATGAATTCGAGGTCAAACTCCGCAAGCAGCATGAGCCACCGAGCCATACATTGATTATAATATGGCTTGGAGTGCATGTACTTGAGAGGGTCGGTGTGAGTGATGACAAAGGTTTTGTGGTTGAGAAGATAGTGGCGGAGCTTGGTGGTGAAAAAGACTAATGCCAAACAGAGTTTCTCGGTATGAGTATACCGAGTTTCGTAGTCGACCAGTGTTCGGCTGATGTAGTAAACCACTTGCTCACGATGATGCTCGTCTCGGTGCACGATCATGGCACCTAACGAATGGTTGGTAGCAGAGATATAAAGGTAGAAGGGTTGGTTGTCTTTAGGTGGAATGAGGACTGGTGGAGAGACCAGATAGCTTTTGAGGGCTTCAAAAGCCTCTTGACAGTCCTTATCCCATTTAAAGGAGACGTCCTTCTTAAGGAGGTGATGGAAAGGTTGGCAGCGGTCTGAAAGCTATGAGATGAAACGGTGAATGGACTGGAGCTTCCCTTATAGACTGTGAAGTTGCTTGAGATTGGTTGGGGGTGGCATTTCGAGGATAGCGCAGATCTTGGCAGGATCTATCTCGATACCACGGAAGGAAATGATGAAGCTGAGAAGTTTGCCTGAGAGGACCCCAAAGACACACTTCTTGGGGTTAAGGCAGACATTGTACTGTAGAAGGCGAGAGAAGATGATTGTGAGAATGGTCAAGTGGTCACGGCGAAGTTTGGACTTGCCGAGAAGGTCATCCACATAGTCCTCCATGATTTTGTGGAGGAGATCGTGGAAAATGTAGGTCATGGCGCGCTGATATGTGGCACCAAAATTTTTCAAGCCGAAAGGCATGACTCGATAGCAAAAAGTCCCCCATGGGGTGATAAAGGTAGTCTTGTGCTGATCTTCCGGTGCGATCAGGATTTGATTGTATCCTGAAAACCCGTCCATGAGAGATAGCATCTCATGGCCGGCCGTGAGATCAACAAGCTGGTCAATGTTAGGAAGCGGGAAGTCGTCTTTAGGACAGGCTAAGTTAAGGTCGTGATAATCTGTGCAGATCTGAATCCCCCCAGTTGCTTTAGTAACTGGGACAATGTTAGAGACCCACTGTGGATAATCAATGGGTTGGACGAAGGAAACAGAAAGAAGGCGCTAAAGCTCCTCTTTGACAAGGAGCGCAATGCGAGGATGCATCTTTCGAAGCTTTTGCCTAACAGGCTTAGCCTCTGGTTTGGTGACAATGTTATGGGTAGCAATGGTGGGGTTGATGCCAGGCATGTCGCTGTAAGTCCAGGCAAAGGCCTTGCTATGGTTGGAAAGGAACTGGGCATAGTCAAGCTACTCCTGAGCGTCTAAAGATTGGCCAATCTTTAAGACGTGAGGAACATCAAAAGAAGAAGGGAGGTTGATGTCAATGGTGGATTCATTTAACATAACCTGGGTCTCAGAAGGGAGGAAACGCTGGATGAAAGAGTCATCGGCACCCATGTAGGAAAGGATGGCATCATCGTCAACACAGTGGACAGTGTGAATGGTTGCCGACTCATCCTCTACCATGCTAGGAAAAATGAGAGGGAGAGACCTGGACACCCCATTGAGGTGGTAGGTCAGGGGTTCCAAGAGGATGGTATTTATGGAAAAAAAAACTAGGAGGGATGGAAACCACCAACTCCATAGGTGACGAAGGAGAAATGGGTGAGTTTGGAGGGGGTTGGTCAATGGTTGGCTCGGGACAAAGGTCAGAAGGAACCTGAGTGGGGTCATGATATTCCAGGCCATACCATTTCTTGACATCATGATCATTGAGCGGCTCGATGGGCTGATGGGAGCCCTACTCATAACGTCCGAAACCAAAACCCTTCCATGCACACCTGTGAAGGTAAGTGTGTGCAAAGGCGGGGTTGCCAAGAAACGAGAAATCAGATGTGAAAGGTTGGGGTGAAGAGAGGGAATTGCCATTGATAGGGGCTTGATTAAGCCCCCCATAGACAAAGTTGGTTTGAAGGTGAGGAGGACCATAAGGCACGACCATCCCGATCTGATGGTCGTAATTGGGACTGAGGTGAAGGCATCCATACTCTTACAGAGTTTGGAACATGTCTAGGGTCAACAAGCGATATTCCCCAAGTTATAGTCATTGGAAGATGTCTTCCATGGGGTCTTTGGTCGATGCTTGAAGAGGAGGGGTGAGGGCGACCGCCGATTGCGAACTGGTTGAAGCTTTCGCAGATGGGGGCGGTGCTGGAGTTGACGGCTTGATGGGAATGAGGACATCGTTGGGATGGTAGGTTGTGTTGCAAGTTTTGAAGGGTGAAGGGTCAGCGGGGATGGTGTGGACTTGCCTGTCATGCTCGAACTTCACACAATGGTGCAGGGTGGAGGGTATACAGGCCATGGCACAGATCCAAGGTTGGCCCAGTAGAAGGTTGTATTGAAACTCTCCTTCGATGATATAGAAGAGCTCTAAGACTATGCGTGGACCAACGCGAATGTGAAGGATGACTGTGCCAATGGTCATGGCAGTGGTGTCATTGAAAGAGCGTAAGATCGCGTCAGTTTTGGAGACGTAATTCTTAGGAAGAGCCAGCTGATCAAAGGCATGGGTAGAGATAATGTTGATGCTAGTGCCACCGTTGATCATAACGCGTTTAATGCGTGTCCGATCAACATAGGTAGTGATGAAGAGGGCGGCGTCCTGATCTTCTGTGTTAGATGTGGGAATCTCAGAATCGCTGAATGTGATGGAGGCGACAGGAGATAAAGAATGGATGAGGGCAGCGAGTGGTTGGGGGTCCTCGGGTTGGACCTCCACTGCCTGCAAGGCTTGGATAAGGGCTTGATGATGCTGAGGCGAGGTTTGGATAAGGTCATAAAGAGACATCTTTACAGGTGTCTGGTGAAGTTGCTTCAGTATGGAGTCGTGAATTGGCCCAGAAGAGGAAGACAAAGAAGGTTGGGACGCACCAAGGATAGAAATTTTAGGCTTGGGCACAAGAGGTGGCTTGACGAAGGGATAGGTCTAAGGAATGGCAGCTTTTTCTTTTGCCTTGTCCTTTTGCGACCTAGTGGTTATACGGATAGCATTGATTTCGAAAATAGGAGGTGAGGAAGGGGTCATGTCTTGCTGGTGAGATGTTGACGTGTTTGAAGAGGTTGGATGGGAAGGAGTCGGGGTCTGGTCAAGAGTGTCCTCAAGGAGAAGAGTGTCTTTCTCCATATGGCGGTGGATGACGACCTTGAGGGCACAACAAGTCTCGGTGTCGTGTCCTGGTGTACGATGATATAAGCAAATTTTTGTGTCATCGAACCAGGAGGGCTTGGACCCGAGAGGTTAGAAAGGCTTGATGGGCGGAAGGGTTATGTCAGAGGTCTACAGAAGTCAGCGCAATATCAATGAGTATGAGCCCACTAAAGGGTCCACGCTAGTTGATGTGCGTGAGGTTGGTGACTTTTGCTTAGGCGAGGTTAGACGAGGTTTTCGTACCACCTTATGGGTTGATGGTGCGGTGACAGATGGAGACGGCTCTTTCTTGGTGATTGGTACCACCTTTTTGGGAGAGGGATGACTGGAGGTAAGCAGAGGAAGCAAAGGAGGCAACGAGTTTTGGTTGAAGGCCAGAGTGGGAAGGATGCTGGTCAAGGTCGAAGGATGGGGGCCCAAAATGGATGGCAATGGTGATGGAGAAAGAGGTGTTCATTTCTGTGGTCTGGCAGTCCTCTTCGACTTGGTTGGAAGACTACTACTGGTTGAGGTCTGGCCTAGGTCCACCTTCACTTGCGGGTGAGTGAGGGTGGAGACAAGATGAACGCCAAATGACTTGATGGGTTTAGACGAGATAGATGCAGGTTTCGGTTTGGATGGGTTTGGTTGAGGTTTGAGAGTCTGGTCTTTGTCAAGAGTCTAACGAGATTCTGCCTTGGGAGGATTAGCAACATGTGATGAGAGGGCACGGGTATGTTGAAGGGCTTTAAGACGCTCCCACAACAACTGAGGCGTCACTTTCCTCAGAGGGAGAAGTTTGATTTTCTCCACTAATCGGGAAAATGGCTGAGAAGAAGATGTTGATGGTTGCGAAGTTGAAGACGAGATGGGTGTAGTGGTCTTAGACACATGGTGTGGTGAAGTCATGACAGATTTAGATGAAGACGAAGGGGAGACAGGTTCTTCCCCGGGTGGAGAAGAAACTGGGGAGCGAGGCTCCTCCAGCAGATAAAGGGTAGGGATGATGGTGCCCTCCACTTGCGGCTGAGGAGTAGGAAGGGTCGGGTCCTCCATAGGCAGTAGAAAGGAGGATGGTGAGACCGATGGTGCTGGTAAAGCCAAGGCATCCTCCAAGATGAGAGAGGTCGACAGAGAACTAGCCGGGGAAAGAGGTTCATCCACATGTGACAGACTGATTGATGGACTAACCTCTTGAGGTTGATTGGGGACGAAGGGAGAAACCGTATTGACTGTTCGAATGTTGTGCTCATGATTGTCGTCAATTAAGGTCTGGACATTGTTCTGAGTTGGCAGATGATTGGGGAAAGGTTGTTTGAAGATGTCAATGGCCTGATTAGGGGGTGCATTTGGATTGTCTAAGATGAGATCCCCCTTTTCAAGCATGTCTTGGATTATGTTCTTAAAAGTTTTGCAGTTTTTCGTGTCATGGCCCTTAACACGGTGGAAGCTACAGAAGTCTTGCTCCCTATACCACGCAGGGATGGCGCGTGAGGGATCGAATTATGGAGGAGGTCAGGCTTGAGGGAGATTGAGGGCCCCCTATTTAACAAGCTTTTCCAGCACAGATGCATATGATTTTCCAAGAGGAGTATATCATCATTGTACGTATCTTTGCTGGAATTGGCGAGTGGCGCTCTGAGATGTGGATGGCTCAGGCTGATTGGTCGAAGAAGAGGAAGGTCTAACAACCATGGCATTAGCTGAAGCCTTGGATTTAGAATTGGATGATGATGGCTTAGTAGAGGAAGAGTTATTGGTCTTAAAGCTGGGATTCTTGCTCCACAACTTGACTTTATTCTCCTCGATGGCACGCAAATCAAGTTTGCAGGCCATCGTGAAGGCCTCGTCAAAAGTGCGGAAGGTTTGAACCCTCAGGGTGGAAGAAATATGTTTGGCACAGGCTTGGGAAAAGAGTTCAATAAGCTTGGCCTGGGGTAAGGAAAAGGAGAGTTGATTGATGAGGCCTCTCCATCGAGCAACGAAGTCGGCTATGGACTCATCCTCAAATTGCTGGATAGAATAGAGGTCCGTGATTGAGACCTTCTTGGTTATGTTGATGGAAAGGTGATCGAGGAAGAGCTGAGCCAATTGTGTGAATGAGAAGAGAGAATGGCTGGGAAGGGCGCTGTACCAGTCGAGCACAGCACTCGAGAGAGACATAGAAAATGTGCGTAAGAGTAACGCATCGTCATGGCCAATGAGGTAGCAGGCATGTCTGAATGCCCACAAGTGTTGCTGTGGGTCTTCCTTGTTTTGAAAGCAAGAAAACTTTGGAAGCTCTCACTGGCTAGGATATGGTCTGATTGGGACAGAAGGGTGAATGGGCTCATTGCAGATCTGCTCGTATGAGAGAGCGTTGTGTGAGCCAAAAATAGAGGTCTCTAGACTGGTCATCTTGTCCATCAGCATTTTGATGATGTCTACTGATGGATTGACGGGTGGCACGTCCCCTAAGTTGTAGGGCGCTTGGAAGAGGCTAGGGGAGGTATATGACATAGTCAGTTGCCCCTGTAAAGGTGCAACATAGGGGTAACTAGTCGTAGGGATGAATAAAGAGGCTAAAGGTGGTTGGGTAGAAGGCATAGCTAGGACCGATGTTGCCACGAGAGGTTGGACTGTGGTAACGGGGGCCAATGGATAAGAGGCCACCCTGGTGTTGATAGGGGCCAGGGTAGGCGGGATAGAGATGACAAAGTTCTGAAAAGGAGTGGATAGCGGTTGAGCGGGTTGAGGTTGACAGGGGGCCAGAACCCCGGTGGAAGTGGGCCCAATGATAGAGGGAGAGGCCACACCTGGAGGATTGGTCAAAGTCTGGTCAGCGGTCGAAGTGATGGCTTGAGTGTCCAAAGGTTGAACTATGGATGCTGTCGATACAGCTGTAGTTGTGGCAAGGGAGGTTGGCATTCCATAGATTTGATTGCCCAAGGAGTCTCACGTTCGGCTATGTGCGAGATAGTGCTGCAAGGCCTTGACGTTGAGGTCTAAGAATCGTTTGAAATCTTGGTCCCCTTCTTGGACAATGGGAGTCTGCGGAGGGGTTGGACGAATGGGAGTTTTTTCAGTCTCTGAGTTGAACTCCATTGTAGGCTTGGTCACGGATGGGGTAGACGAAAGTGGTTGACAGCTGGCGTGGTTGACAAGAGCTTTGGCTTGGCTACGAGTCAAAACCATGCAAGGCAAAGAAGGTTCAGGTTTCAAGAACTGTGTTGTTCAATTCCAGAAAACCAGGATGGAGTCTTTGGCAGAGAAGGGACATGTTTTAGGCTACTGGTTTTGAAAAAAAAGGATAGTGACAGAGACCGACGTCAGTTAAAAAACCAATGCCGGTAAGAAATATGCTGACGTCGATCAGATAACTGATGCCGGTAATAGAAAAAGCTGACGTCAGTGAAAGAATCGATGCCGGTGACGGGGGAAAGACGACGTCGGTGGCAGAACCGATGTCGGTGACTGTGCTTTCCAGAGAACCAAAAGATTTGAAGATTCTTGGAAAAATAATGAAGAAAGCGTCCTCACTCACTCAAACAAATAGATGAGAAGAGGAAAATAGAGAGAGACAGACAAGCCTAAGCGATAAATCCTAGGAATTAACTTTAGAAGCTGTGGCTTATGCCTTAGATGAATGTTTGGGGAGATTGGCTGTCAAGAAGGTCCTAGAAGAAGCAGTCTAGAGCTAGTTTCAGGGCTTGTTTTAGGTGCTCAAAAATCTGTGTTAGGGTCTGGTACGTGGCCTGGTGCTAAGGAGCAAGTTCCCCTCACTTCACGATTCCAATGGTTAGCTGGTCTCGCTTAGCCAAGATATACCTCGCCTAGAGTTTATCCTCCGCCAGAGAATGGAGTGGGCTTCCCCCTTGGTGATGAAATCCAAGTAGGGTCACCGAGACGGGTAAGGTATCCGCTGTGGGATGAAATCCCAGTCGGGCCTTGTCTCAAGTAAGTTTTATGTTCGTTTTAGTGCATGTGGTTCAGTAGTGTAACATCAAGTGTCTACGATTTATTCAATATGCGTCTAAGTTACTAGATGTGGACTAAGAAGATGCAAGCACAAGCAGAAATGAATGCAAAGTGTTTTAATGCCCAAGTCGAAATGTGATGTTTGTTATAAAGACAAGTTTGAGAAAGGGTTGAGAGTATGATGTTTAGACTAGTCTAGAAATGCAAGGAAAAAAGATTCGTTTTAATCCTGCTTATAGTGTCATTGAGAAGAAAAGAAGGAGGAAGAAAGGTAAGAACCTAATGCTCCTGAATGAATGAAGAAGAAAAGGAACCTAGGAGGAACCTAGGGTCCCACCGGGCGTGCCAGAATGTTTCTATCGCTAATTCACTTTTTCAAATTATAAAGAGAGAGAAGAAACTAAAGAATAATGGACAAGGCATGTGAAGTACCTGGATGTAGACTGTGCACCGTAATCCAGTCGCTTGTGAGCACCCCTCTTTGGCTGTGGAGGAATGACACCTGCAAAGAAAAGGAACTTGGACAAGAAAATGTTAGATGGATAGGCGGTGGGTTGCCAAGCGAAAGCTTGTTCCCGAAAGTGTGAAAACTTCCTCAAGGGAGGTCAACCCACTGATAACAGACAGATAAAAGATCAAGGAAATACAGAATGCCAGAATACAGAAGTGATAAACAAATTAGAAAGGAAAGAAAAGACAAAATGATTACCTGAAGGAGATGTCGGGCTGATGACAGCCGCCAAGGTCGGAAATGTCGCCGACGTCAGTTAGCTGATCTGCCGACGTCGGTTATCCTGCCGACGTCGGTTGGGGAAGTGACCGGCGTCGGTTGGGGTTGTGGCCTGTAGTCGGGTCTGGGTTGGTTTCTAGACTGTGGACGGGTCAGAGACAGAGTTTATGGACGTGCTTGAATGGTTTGGAGAATGGTCTGGGTTTGGTTGGGTGCCCTGTGCAGGGTCTTTGTTGGCAGGGGGATGAGGAAGTTGTCTGGGATTGGATTAAAAGGGGGACAGGAAAGAGGAAGATGGACAGGGGACAGGTTTTGAGAAGGCTTTTTAGCCTCTCAGGGGAAGGACACAGCAAGCAAAAGACAGTAGATAGGATAGATAACTGAGACTAAATGAGAGAATGAAATAAAACCATGAAATTGCTTACCTTTGGCTTGCTGAATGAAGAACGGAGGAGCTATAGTTAGAGCCACGAAAGACTTGTTGCAAGAAGAAATCCCTGATCTAGAGTCTTTGCACCTGTTGCTGCTGTTGCACGAGGTCCAGAGAGAAGAGAGTCGGATGCCAAAGTGCCAAGAGGATTCTGTTTGCGAGCTCAAGGGTCTAGGGGCTGCAACGGATGCAGAAAGGGGTAATGAAGGCTGCCGACGCCGGCAGTTTCGCCGACGTCGGCCGAATGGTCGCCGACGTCGGCGGTGGCAGAATGGGGACAGAGGCTAAAAATAGCCTCTGCGCATTCTTGCACGCCGCCGGGCGAGGGGTTGTGGGAAAAACGGTCACGAGGATGCTTAAATGGGCGTGGGGGGAATATAATGAGGAGATTTGACATAATAAATGCTAGGGGGAAGGTGGAGGGATTCAAGGGAGGATCCAAGGTGGCAAGGGTGGGGTGGAAAGGGGGCCACTTTAAAATATTTAAGTTATTTTAATCATATGAAGGCCAAGGGTTAGGATATGGGTTTAAGGCGAACAAGGGGGAGGACCAAGGTGCAGACACGTTTGCGGTGTCTATAGTTAACTTCTTTGTTATTCCTCCAAATGCTAAGAAAATATCCTTCTAATATAGATATTCCTCCATTTTTGGCCGTTGAACTTTTTAACCTTAAACTTTCCTTATTTTGCCATTACTCCCACTCAAACTAGGAACCCTCTTTTCCTATGAGTTTATCTACCAAATAAACATTTAACTCTAATACCAGTTGTTAGGAATATAAAATATAAAGTGATATTAATGAATTAAAGATGGAAATAAAATGAATAAAACATAAGACAATAGAGATACATATTTAATGTGGTTCACCCAATATGGGCTACATCCACAAAGAAATAACCATTCCTTATTATTCAGTCCAATAAATGAAGGAAAAAACCTAAAATATAACCAATGAAATATCTTCTTCACTCACATAAGAACATGATACTATAATTACAATGCCCTCATATCAAAGGATGGTTATATATAGGGAAAAAATGCACAAACATAATTTATACCGTTAGATATGTAACCTAATAGTGAATGGTCTAGATTTACTAAGAAATTATAATATTTTATACTGCATTTTAAACAAAATTTTATTTTGAGGGTGTTCCCCCCCTCCACACCCCTTATTGAGAACTGGGCATTAAAATAAGATCAGGCTCCACCATCCAATAATAAATAACACACCATGTTATATACTATAAGTGTTACTTGCCTTAAAAATGCATAAGATATCACTTATTTAGAATGTGTTTATAGTTAGTGATTTAAAATCCTAGTATTATAGGTTTTCATTTAGTATTTTTTATGTTGAAAATTCTTTAGAATGAATATTATTTTCATAACTTCATCTATCTTTAATATCTTGTGTATGACTTAGCTCATTTGTGCATTTCATGTGACAACCCTTCACTAATGAAGTGTGAAAACTTGGTTATGCTTTGGTCATATTTGTCCTTGTGCTCAGAATCCCCATGAATATTGAATTGTAAAATATCACCATGAGAGAAAACTACCCCATAGGTTCTTTCACCTTGGTTCAAGTAGAGCCAAAAGTATCAGGGAGATAATCATACCATCTATAGGTGCTTCTCAGTCATTTTTTACATTCGGTCTGATCTTGATTCCAAACCCTTCCCTAGCTATAATGAGATATTAGTAGGTTTTCCATCTTTACTTTCCATTTTCCCTTAAGTGTGCAAGGTTGGGTGTATAAGGTATACAACTAGGAACCAACATGACCAACTAAAATTATTGGAGAACATTATGTCAAAAATCACAATGGTACTTCATTTCTTCAATGAGACTATGGCAACAACTCTAGGAATTATCATCTTCCACATTCATTTAGGATCTCACACACTTCCTAAGATATTATACATAGTAGAAGGTGAGTTTTAATATAATGTTCTACTTGGAAACCCTTGGATCCATTCCATGAATTGTGTGCCTTCCACCTTACACTAGTGAATCATGTTTGAGCATGAAATTAAGTGTTACCATACAAGTTGACCCAAGTCCTTTTACATCATTTAATATGAAGTACTAGTTGAGTGAAGTTCTCCTCCTTCTATCCACCAAGCCTCCACCAAGGAATGATGAAACCATCTATTTCACCAACAAAGGCTCAACTATCTCATCCATCCCTTCTACCCAAATCCCCATGAAGGAACCCTTAGAATCAACATTCCAATGTATCTTTCTTGGGGAGTATCACCTCTTGACCTTTGATTCCTTCCCTACTCTCTAGGATTATGGGAACCTTTATTAAACCCTTAGTTATGATCTTTATATCAAAAACATTATTCATTTTGAGCTTCCTAATTTATAAACTAATCTTATCTATGGGGGACTTAATCAACCACTTTCCACAACCTCTACCTCCTCTTTTAGATAACCATTCACCCCCAATTTATCTTATCTAGATAAAATAAAGTTCACCAAGACATACCTCCATAGGTGTGCGTAGAAAGGATTTGGTCTAGGACATTATGAATACAGACCACATGATTTATTTCCATGTAAGACCCAAAATCTTTGTGAGAGATTTGGTATTGGATTTGCTCCACCAAAAGAGTCAACCAATTCACCTCCCATTACCATCATTGATGAGGAAGTTCCATCCTCACCAACCTATTCACCATCAAAATCTGAGGATTTTGATATCATTCCCCCTAAATTTATTTTCCTCAACATTATTAGCCTTAGACGCCTAACTTCTCAAAAGGATGGAAAAACTTTAACCATTCCTCTAACTCATCATGAGATGGTAGAAGATGACTCTCCTACCATTAATACCATTTGGTGTCAAGATGACAATTCCTTTCTTTCCTATATTGGTACAAAATATTAATCTATCCACAAATATCTTCCTCTTAAGAATTCAACCATGTTGAATGGATCCACCATCAATGTCAACTTGGGTAGTCAAGATAACCCATGTATTATCAAAATCAGCCAATCACTAGATTCCTTGGAGCTTCAAGATTTTCCCTCTTTCTTGTGAGACCGTAGCATAGCATTTTATTGGTCTTACAATGGCATGCTAAGAATTGACCATTCCATCACTACCCATAATATCATTACTACCCATAATGTCAATCTTGTCAAGTAAAAGATTCATCAAACACATCCTTGCATAACCCTTCTTATCAAAGAAGATCTTCAATGCCTCCTATCTGTAAATTTCATCCAACCCATTAACTATCCCTAATGGGTCTCAAATGTCATCCCTATCACCAAATAAATAGGGGTACTTTGTATTTGGGTGGATTTCCATTATTTTAACCTTGCTTGCCCAAAGGATAACTTCCCTTTTCCAAGCATTGACCAGCTTGTTGATCTTATAGCTGACCATAAGATGATATCTCTTATGGATGATTTCTCAGGTTATAATCAGATCTTGATTTCCCTAAAGACCAAAATAAAACTACTTTTATCACCCCATGGGGAACCTTATACTATAGGGTCATGCCTTTTACCCTAAAAACTTCTGGTGTAACCTACCAACATGCCATGACCTATATCTTCCATGACCTTATTCAAAAAACTATGGAGGAATATGTATATGACCTTTTTGGGAAATCTAAATGTCATAAATATCACTTAGTAGTTCTCAAGGTTATTTTTGACTGCCTCATCTATTATCATGTTTTCCTTAACCCTAAAAATGAATTTTTGGGGTCTTGTCATGAAAGATCCTTGGATTTATCATCTCTCTTAGAGGAATACAAGTTGATCCCATAAAATTAAAAATGATCCTTGACATGCCTCTTCCAACCCACCTCAAAAAACTATGTAGTTTTTAGGGGAAGCTCTAATCCATTTATTGCTTCATCTATCAACTATCTGATAGATGCCAACCTTTCCACCAACTTCTAAAAAATGATGTATCTTTTAAGTGGAATAAGGATTATGAAAAGGCCTTTGATTAAATTAAAGAGTACCTTCTTTCTCTACCCATCCTCATTCATCCCAAAGAGGATCAACCTTTCTACCTTTATATTTCTACCACCGAACACTCTTTAGGTGTAATGCTTGCACACCGAGATGAGAAGAATAAAGAGAAAGATGTCTACTATATAATTCATATGATTATAGAGTATGGGACTCGCTACACCAATACTATAAAATTCTACCTTGCCTTGGTATTTGTGGCTTTCAAACTCTGCCACTAATTTCTCAACCATAAGACCTATGTCATAATCAACACTGACCCACTCAAGTATATGCACTCTAAGCCATACCAAAACCAACATATGGCTAAGTGGCTCATGATCTTAGCTAAATTTGACCTTGAATTCCTCTATCAAAAGTTAATTAAAGGGAAATTCATCACCAACCAATTGGTTGAATCACCTTTAGCAGACAACCAACCTTCTCCTCTTGAGTTTCCTAACTAGTCCATCATGACTCTTTCTCAATAGGACCTAACCTATAAAATGACCATGTAATTTAATAGATCAAAGTCTCAACATGGTGGTGGTAATGGAATCATTCTTATCCCCCTTGATGGTGAACCCCTTCCTTTATGTTTCAAGCTTGATTTTGATTATACCAACAACATGGCTGAGTATGAAGCCCTAGTGATAGGTCTCTAAACTACTCTAGCCTTTGGAGTCAAGATGATCAATGTTTCTGGTGACTCTAAACTCATGATGAATCAAATCAATGGATATTATCAATGCAAAAATGATGTCTTAAAATAGTATAAATAGGTAGTTGATATACTCTTAGTGTCATTTGAGCATTACTTTATTTAGGCCACTCTATGATCTATGAATAGTTTCATTGATATAAAGGCTTCTCTTGATTCCTAGATCCTATCTATACCTTGCAACTCTAATCTATTTATCACTCTCCATCATCTTACTGATCCTTTTTATACCACATCAAATCCTCCTATCTTTAGTATGGAGGAGACCCAACTTGACCTTTGGTATAAACATATCTTCCACTATCTAAACCTAGGCATAATTCATTCTACTCTTTCTAGGAATGGTCAAAAAGTATTTATACAGAGCACCTCATGCTATAGCATACCAAGGGTAATTTTTTATAAACATGGTTTTGATGGTCTTCTCTTCTATTTCCTACGTAACCAATAATCCCCTCATGCTTTTAGGGAGATGCATAATGGGATTTTTGGAGGACACTTTAGTGATATAGCTATTGCTAAAGGTATCCTCCACTTTGGCTACTATTGGCCCACCCTTAACCAGGACTATTATGATTATGTGAAAAAATGTGTTAAATGTCAACAACATGCTAATTTACATTATGCACCTATTCATAGCCTCTAAGTATCTAAGGATGGGGACTAGATATTATTGGTGAAATTAAACCCCATTATTCATAGTGACATCATTTTATCATCACTATGACAAAATATTTTACCAAATGGGTGGAGGCTATTCCTCTCATCTAAACCAAAGCTAAAATTATTATTGATTTTATTAACCATCACATTATCTATCATTTCATTATTCCTCATAAGAAAATCACCAATAATGGTAAATATTTTAAGAATAAAAAAGTCCAAGGTATTCAGGATGCTTTTGGCATTAAGCTGATTTTATCCTCTCCCTATCATCTACAAGATAATACATGGGTTGAAGCTTCTAAAAAAACCCTTAACAACATGTTAACCAAAATGGTTAATGCATCTGGTCAAGATTGACATTTACACATCCCTTTTGCCTTATGGGAATATCATTCTAACATTCAAATCTCTATGGGTGCTACCCCTTTCTCTCTTATTTTTTGACTAGAGTTTGTCTTGCCTCTCAAAGTCCAAATTCACTCTCTTCACATATTCATATAGGATATCATTTCTAAGGGCAATTATCATCAAGAATGTCTAGCCCAACTTGAGCTACTTTATAAGTGTCATTTGGCCACATTTAACCATCTTTGTGTCTATCAAGAACTAATCAAACACACCTATTAAAAAAACCTATGATAATAAGAATTCAATATCAGAGACCTCATCTTAATGGAGAATCATCATGTAACCAATATGGAGAAAAATAAGTAGGGAAATTTTGATTTCAATTTGCTTGGACATTATATCATTATGCACAAGTATGAATAAAGAGCTTACCAATTATCCTCTCTTGAAGGGAAACCAAAAATTGACCCTCTCAATGCTTTGCATCTGCATCCTTTATTTTTATAAATAATATCAAAATCACCTACTATCTAACTTAAGTTCATCCCTTGATTTATGATATTTTCACCTTCATCACCTCACCTTAAGGACTACCAATTAAAGCATAGATTCATGTGATTTTCCATTACAATTTTAGCCTTGATCCTAAATATGGGTACCATAGCTCTACCCATGGAATGATTATTATGGATACTTTTTTCCCCTAATAGGATGGAATCCCATGGTCATTATTTATGAAATAATCCTCTCACCCACTATTTTAACCTTCTTGTGATTTAGTTTTACCTTTATAAAGGTAAGGATTTTAGCCTATATAAGCAAGTTTATGTCATAAAAAGTAAAAACATCAACAATAATTTACCCTATGGGTCATCTCTAGAATTAACAGACTGCTCCCTTGAAGGATATCTACCAAAACCAATCAAAAATCCTCAATGTAAGGTAGACTATTCCCTTAAAGGATAACTATCACAAAGCTTGAAACAAGTCTAAATTTTTTTGGACCATTCCATTAAAGGATGGATAAGTAATAGCATTTATCAAAAGCAAGGAATTTATTGGATGCTTCTCACATTTATCAGCTTCCCCAACCTCTCAAATCAATAACAAAAATATTAAAAGACCCATTATTTGGAAGCCACAATTAATTTTCTTGAGTAGAATTCCTGCATCAATCAGTCCACACCATCTATGACATATTCTTATTTATATTAGTCTTTGGTATCCTATAGAAGAAGTATGTTAACCTCACACAAGTGTTCCTTTATCATCCATCTCCACTTTATACCCTCTATTAAACAAGGGACTTTGAGCTTACTTGACACTATATGATCAGGGGAATTTTTAACCAATTGACAAACCTTGATGCAAAGCATGTGAAGGTCTTAGGTTCATAAGCTGATATAGCTTCCTTTTATTCTGGTCCTTGGTAATGAAAGATAATTATGTCTCTTTATTTTTTCAAACCTATTTGTTAATAAACTCACTAAGATGATTGTCTTTTAATTGTTTTAACTTTATTTTCTTTTTACACATCTAATTTTGCTATCCAAACTTACTCTATGTGTTTTAATATTAGTTCACCTTTATCTAATCTAATACAATTCATTAAACATAATTTAAATCAACATTTTTTGTTTTGTTTCATGATTTGATTCTACCTTATTTAAGTGTTTTAACCATTAAAACATTTTAATAAATTGACCACCTCATATATCAAAAGTCATCTCATCTATCTACATAACCAATCACATCTCATTACTCATCATAATTTATCACATTTATAACCATTTATAAACCAATGAGTCATCACATATGTTATCCATTACATGTCTATATAGATGAAGGGGAACATGGATTCATTTAAAAATACCCACATTTCTAACATCTACTTAAGCATGTATCTACTAATAAGAGAAATGTTAATCATAACATCATGATCATATCATAAAAACCATCATCACGTCATGAACATCAAATAAATAAACATAAACAACATCCATAACCCATAATCACATCAACAAGATTATAATCATATATCATAATAATGACCATGTCTCTCACAACAATGTGTATATCCTGTTGCATCAGCTTGCAGTCCAATATCAAAACCATAAACTACATCAAAATAGTCATCTCATAAGATTCTAAGGTGGAGGGGAAATACTACTCCCTAGAGCCTATCCATATATTAGATCTATCTATTCACCCATTGAAACTACCCACTGACCTAGTGTAACTCTACTAGTTCCCCTAGTAACTACTACTCTATACTCAGTATATCAGGGCTCATATCGAAGCTATATGAAGACTAGTTCATCTTAGTATCTAAGTTATTTAATCATGGAAACATACCTATCCATTGAGATTTTCCATGATGGTCCTACAGGTGTAGGTACCCACCCATGTACCTATCTTAGGGTATCCTTCTCTTATGTCACCAAGGCTAGTTGTGCTTGTGTTGTATCCCTCTCCTATGTAAGGGTAGCCACCTGACTCTATGTCATATTTCTCTATAGTCATCACTTCTATATCTATCTATTATATGATTCATGGTAAACATGCTTAATCTTTCTCTATGATGAGTGACTGTCTATCAAAAGCACCACATCCATCTAGTCCCCACCACCCTCCACCATATCTACATCAAGAGCCTACTATGCGCTATCTCTATCAAATATTGTTGCTACATAATGCACCTAAAATCATACAA
Source organism: Torreya grandis (assembly GCA_037957365.1). Lineage (NCBI taxonomy): Eukaryota > Viridiplantae > Streptophyta > Pinopsida > Cupressales > Taxaceae > Torreya > Torreya grandis. Next base: position 661,816 of record JARHVA010001262.1, on the reverse strand, counting down.
GGTAATCCAATGTAATATTTACATCATCAATAATTATGGCTACTAGTAGCTCCAAATGGTCAATCTTTATATCCTTAGGCTATGGTAGAGGTAGTGGTGCATTGACATCCTCTTTTATGTACCTCAAAAAACCACATGGGACACCTTTCACAAGCCCAAACTATCTCTTGACCTTTTTGAATGGGATGATCTCTACCTCATGTTCCTATCTCCCATATATCCACCTATAAATCTACAGTGATAGGGTCTACCTTTCATAGCTCACCCATGATGAGAATTTGGTATATAGCCTCTAGATGACCTCCCCATCCACTAATACCTCCAACTTATCTATGTACCACTTCAAGTCTCATGTTTTTCCCCTTGGTGTTGTTAGTGCATAATATCCTTTCCACCTCATAAATCCCTCTCTAAATTCCCCCTAATCCCATGCCTGCCATGGCAATCCACTTGGTCATAACACCTTGATGTGCTCATATACCCAATAGTGTAGAAAAACCTAATTCTAATGCCATATCTCTTGTGTACTCCATATCCATAAATCTCTTGATAGATCTAAACTAGTAAAAATGTGCCCCAAGAAAACACTATCTTATTGATCATCATGTCAATAAGAACACCTAACAATAAAAAGGGAAATCTAGCAATACTAGAATCTAGGAGTGTATATCAGATAATGGCTATCATCATCATCATCATCATCATGACAAGTCATCTCCCTCCCCTATCCATGTGATACATAAGGAAATAATGGAAACCTCCTATGTGCCACCTAGAATGAATAAATTATACACCAAACAATTGATCCAAATGTGCATCTTGATCCTCATATCAATATGCTTTATCATCTCACCCCATATTGATAGCCATAAAATCCAATGAATATCCTCTAGTAGGATGGTAATCTCTCATGTCAGTATGAAGATAGTGTTGGTAGTTAGGTCCCATATCTAGATGAAGGCTACCAACATCATTATGTTTCTTAACATGTGTTAGTAAAATCTCATACCTCTTAGACCCACTGTCATCATGTACTCCCATTCCTAGTCCATCATCACCCTGCATAACTTGTTTGAGAGCTAAGGCACTTGGTCCTACATCTACAGCTACTCCCTCACCTATAAGTTTATATTTATACCTTAGTTCACTTTACCCTTCACCTCATCACTTACCTAATCCTACTTAAACCTAAACCTACAAGCCTTACCCTTAAGCCATTTCCTACTTTATCCTATTTACCTCACCTTCACCTAATCTTACATAAACCATGCCTTTCCATTAACCCATTTCCTACCTTATCCTATTTACCTCACTTTTAAATAATCCTACCTAAACCAAGCCTTACCTTATCCTACCTTATTTATACCCCTTTTACAATACTTATACTGACTATCAATAACCAAATGTTGATCACCAATAGTTGCTTTTGGAACTATCACTCTTCAACCCTCAACCACTAATGGTTAGGGTGGTGGATCGGTGATGGTCTACACATTAACCATTCAATAATTGCCTATCAACTAGAGATGATCAATAATAATTGTTGATGGTCATTGTGTGGTGACCACTGATGACCAAACCCTAATTTTTAACTGACCCCAACCTATAATAATCAATATAACTATTACATTTCTACATAAAACCTCTACAAAAATTCCCTTGCCTTAATCTCTACCCATAATTTACCCACCCATTACCTAATTTCATACCAAAAAATCAAATACCCCCCCTAATTTCTAATGTATACCCACCCAAACAAAATAATTATAATCATAAAACCAATTTCAAATTTAATTTTTCCCCTACCTCATTTCACATACTCCATCATGGTGGAGCCATTGGCACCACCACCACCACTTAACCCCACACTCTACCTCTACCTCAATACATCCTCACTGGCTCACCTCTTACCTTGACCCACCTTGATCTCTCTCCACCTCACACCATCCAACCTCAGTCGAAACTCACTCATTCAATCACACATAGTCTACACTCAACTAGCAAAAGATAATTTGCTATCATTTTCACATAAAATAAATAATGATAAAATGTTGTGGTTCAAATTAAAAATGAACAATTTAAAGTCTCATTTGACCTTTAATGGTCACCCTTTTAGGGCTTACACTTGACCATGGATAGTCACTAGGTGACTAATGATGGTCATCCCTGATCGTCAATAATCAAACCCTTTAGGATTTTTCCATTTTAACCACACTTTTCCAAATAACCACCTTACCAAAAACATGCACCCATTCAAGAGCACCTCATTACCCACCAACCAACCAACCAAATAACCTTGCCTTAGTAATTTTGGCCCACCTTTCACATTTTTTATGACAATCTTGCCTTGATAATTTTGACTACATACCTACCTTTCCATGTTTAATGAACTAGCGCTAATTTTATACACCAACCATTTAGGTTCATTGAAGCATGACCCTTTATAGTCCTAACACCTTCAAGTATTTTATCTTCTCAAGATCACATCCTACCTAGATACTTGCAAATACATTAACTTGCCTAAGAGACTTTACTTTATAGAGTAACCCATATTAGTTATGCTTAATGTTGTGGCCTAGTTACCCTATCATTTTTCCTTCTAATCCAAACTTATTTTACAACCTACCTCAAATATGGTAATCTAGTCTTTGCATGATTTATGATATCACACTCACATTCTATACATCTATTCACACTTAAATTCCCAATAAACTAGCCTTTTCACCTACCACCCATTTATCCACTTATCAAACCCATACCTTACTCTTTTTCACCTCATTAATTCCTAATTTGAGTGGGATCACCTCCTCCCATACACAGGGCATCCAACCTTCTACCAACTTTCTATTTTTTATTTTATAGCTTGCTAATACAAACTACATAACAAAAAGGGGTAAATTTTAAACTCTAAAAAACTATACACTATGGTTCTAGATATTACATTAACCCTTCAAACACCCCTTGGCCCCCTTGGACCATTTACCAACCTTTTAAACCACCAAACATAAGTGAAAATGACTAGTTTTAGCTATTTTGACTATGTCTTCCTAACCGTCAATAGTCGACTCTTGACTACTGATGGTTAACTTAGACCGTTGGTAATTATTTGAGCTCTTGCATGATCAAAGGAATTAACTACAACTCATTAATTACCAAATATCTAAATTTAGTCTACTATCCACATGATCCATGCATGATTAAACTATTTGTTATACTGATTGGTAAATCACTTGTTAAACTCTTCATTGCAACCCTCCTTTGTTCTATATTAAGAGATGAAGAGAAGGTATAAGGGGATGATTCTAGGGAAAGAGATTTTGATTCTCATCCAAAATCTTCCCAATGAACCAAGAACTAGGTTAGAGGCTTAAGGTGTTTTTGCAACTCACTATCTTAAGCCAAGGCACCTTTACTCTGCCAAAATTACTCCAAGATCTATAACAGTATTTCAGCCAACTTCCAACATTCCTTAAACTAACAACACCTAAAAGCTAATTATATATGTTTTTTTTTAATCAAGATTCAATAATTATCTCTATCTATTTCATTGCTTGTGTCATTCCCTTTTATTCCCCTTTCATCCCATTTTTTTGTGTTGGAGTTTTACAACTCTAGACATTTCACCTCTACCCAAGACCACCCATAAACCATTCTCACTCACCTAAATACCCAATCCCTAAACCATATACCTTTGAGCATTAATTTCTATCTCACAACCAACATTCAATCTAAACATCATTTTTAGAACCTCTTTGTGACTCTCCTCAGTAGAATTTTCTTCCCAAACCAAATCCCACAATAACCATCGATGGTCTTACCTAACCATTGATGGAATTTTATAACCATCAATAGTTAACAGCCTTTGATATTCACCTAACTATCGATGGTCATACCTAAGTACCAATGATAAATTTTTGTCAATTTTCACAATAACAAGTGAATTTGACCCATACTTCATACCCAAATTCCACTTTTTAAGTTTATATTTTATCACATAACTACAACTCATTTTTTAAATCAAGTTTTGAGTAATTTAACATTAACATCCAATCATTTATTTCTATTTTTAATTGAAATCACTCGTTTATTTTCAAGCATTTTTTTGTATTCCATTTTAGTACATTATGTTATTTCATGCAAGCACATATTTTTAGTTTATTAGAACTTAAGTATTTTAAAAGTGTGGATTGACATCCTCTAAGGATTTTTTTGCTTCTTGGATCTAGCTCACACTAGGTAGTGTACCCTACTATCTTACTAATGAACCATTCTCTTCTAGTGTTTTCTTATCTGAAGGTCATCCTCCCTAGACAAATAGAAGTATCGATAATCATCTAGATTCATGTGTGCAAAACATATCTAGGTTATACTAACCTTACCCTTCTTTCAAGTTTTACAACTTTCTTTCTAAATAAAATAAAACAAAATTCTAGTAAAACACACAATAATCTATTTCGTTATCTGTGTTGTGTTTTACAACTTACCTAAATGTTCTAACACCTGGCTATTTATACAAGTACATATTTAAATATTGGCCTTTGATCTTAAATTTGCCATCATGAACATGCTCACTCACTCCATCAAATCTTTATACACTTCTAGACTTTAAATTTATAAATTTGAAATGCATTCATTATATGTTTTGATCTGATCTCCCACATGCTATTAGATCTTCAAAGTTCCATGAATTTTACCTTTGTCTAATGTTAAAACTTGATCACTTGGTATAATCTCATTTCTTTCTGAGACTTTGGAATTAATACACTCCATTAGTCTCATCAAAGTATCTTAGTCTTTAACTTACCTCTATGTTGTTAAATATCAAGCACTTGATCCCATTGAGTCCACTCACTCTAGTAAATCTTCATTGAATGATCATACACTCATCATTAGATCTTATGACAAGATAGAATTTTATTTATGATAAGATCCTATAAATGTGACACTTGGAATCCTCATGTGCCTTCTACATATTTTATGTCAGTTCTTACTATTATGACACTTGGCATTTCCACATTAATCTTTGACTATTTAAATTTACACCACTCTATAGATTTACTGTACAAGCTCCATGATTGTGACACTTTTCACTATCACATTTACTCATATGTGCCTTTGACAAATTGACTTTACTATGCTTCATTAGATCTTCAATGTATGATTAAGCATGAACTATTGATTGAGCTAGGCCAAATCTTAAGTTGAAGACTTAGGAAATATAAAGTATTAGAATATTACTCAAGTTAATAATTATTATTTAAAAGGAGCTAGTTTCACAATGATGATAAGGGATTAAGATATAACTTAAGTAACTAGTTCTTACCTATATGTAGTCAACATTAAAATTAAACATGCCTATGAACACCATGACTAAATCTCATAGGATTTTACTATAAAACCTTGGTAATGTATGAGAGCAAAGATAAATCAATTTTGAGCTCATTTCTTCTTAATTAAACCTATGAAACATATATTTAAGATGATTTTAAAAAACCCATAACATATCTTCTATTAATTGGTCTTCAAGTGGTCTATAAATGGTCTCTATAAAAGCATGACAACTTTGCATAGTACAACTATAAAAAATACTCTTCTCTCCAATCTCATGCCAACAATCTCCCTTTTTATGTCAATGATAATCATATGAAACATACACTAAAGTGTGGTGATGCACCTATAAAATCTTTCATCCACTCAACTTTGAACTCTTAACACACTAGTGGATAATACAAAGAGTTAACACACTACCTTCAATGGCTTCCTAAAAATAATGTTTCACCTAGAGATTAGTTTGAATGACTAAAACAATAGGGGAATGGGAATAAGACCTAATTCTAGGCACTTACAATCTGACATCCACTTCAAGCTCAAAATATTGATACCATAACATAATAGATGATCTGCAAGGAAAAATTATTAGCACCTAGGTGGAACTTGGACCTAAAAAATGGAATGTTACACCATTTTTACATATCAAAACATGTATGAACACATTAAATACTGATTAATAATCAACTTTAAGTGTTTTATTCATCATTCTAAGGGGTTTGCAAGTACAAAAATTGGTAGAGTTTCTTCATACTAGCCTGAGGGATACCATACAAGGCTATAATTCCATAAATATATAGAAAATGAGGAGATAAAATGAGGGAATATGGTGTGGAGCAGATGATAATGGGTCATTAATGACCATAATCAATTGAAACTTTAGTTATAATGGTTACATAGCCTTTTTTCTAACCCCCTCCATGCATTGGTCATCCTTAATGGCCCCTTAAACGAGTTGTTATCATTGAAATGCGGTGGTGGGAGGTGAGTTATCTTTATTTAATTTCCTCTAAGGTTTTACCACACCCAATATTGTCCATCACCCCTCAAATGTTAGTTACCAAGTATAATCTACCTCCATGAGGTGTTGAGAAACCCACATCTCTCTCATGTGTACCAAGCCTTAAAATGCCTCCTCTCTATAATTTACATGAAGTATGAATTATTTTCCTTAAATTATCATTTACCAAGTGTAACATCTCTATATTAACTCTCTCAAAAGTTTACACATGCCATCTCTATTTTTTTTGGTTGACTAAGTAGGCCAAATAGGCCAATTAGGCATAATTACCTAAGTGTTGGTGTTTGACATCCATGAAATACCTATAATAAATATTTGGGACTTGTGAACACATTATATTTATATTTAAAAAAATAAATTATACCATAACATGGGCCTTTTTTATCAAGGAAAACTTGTAATTTTATCATAGTAGTTGACTAGGTTACTTTGTCATCCAAGTCTATAGACTAATTCTTTAGAAGTGAGTTTTAGAGATGTTTATAGAAGAATATTTGGGCATATTGTGACTTTATAATGTGTAATAAGTTTAAAACCTCCCCCTAAAATATTTAAAATCTTCTAAAACAATTTTGCACCCTCCTTTATGCTTAAAATTTTGCAAAAGTATGGATTTATGACACTTTCATATAGTGTATGTACAAATCAATGCCATGGGTAGAGTAATATATAAGTATAATTTATTTTAAAAGTGTTATTAAGGAATTATATGTTGATAGGATACAAAAACATCAATATTTCTATGACTGGGTCTATTTAGGTTTTAGGGAGGTTTTGGGTGTTCGATACTCTTAGCAATGATTCATAGAGTAAAAACCCCTAAACCAAAAAATACTATAATATATTTTAGGTACATATAACCCTATAAATTTATTAATAATATTAATTTCCCATGCATAGAGTAGGATAATATGTGGATGTAGATAAGTGACTTGTATTCCTTTGTAGGTAGTTTACACATGCTCATGGTCTTAACAATGGTTCATAATACTGGGCCCCTCAAATAAAATAAATAATTAATAAATATTAAGCACATATGGGACATAAAATATTTTTAAGATAGTTTTTATTAATCTTTCTTGTGGTGAAATATATAGGCATCCAAAGTGATGTTTTGAACTAGTTGTGTAGGATTGTGAACTTAAATTAACCTCCAAGGACCAGAATGACCCTTTTCATATTTATCTCTTACCTTAAGACACTTTTATAGGACCTATACCATATATCATACCTTTTAATTATGTCCACTTCCTTAATAATTCCTAAGTGTGCCCCTATGGGGATGTGGCCTTATTAGGTCTCAGGATTGGTTTCTAGGCCAAATAGGCCTAAACTATGTTTCAAGGTCTACATGGATTGTAGGTCACTTTATGGAAAAAAATCAACATGATAAATGTCATAACCACCTCCCTAATCCTCTATAACTCTCTTTAATCACCAAACCCTAACCTTACTATTCTTATGCACTCTCAACTTAGCATAGGGTTTGTATGCAGGCAAGACTAGGAAACCCTACATCCTAGGTTCAATGCCTCCTTCCTCACCTGAGGTTTATAAAACTTCAAAGGTCCTATTATTTTAGTCACACTTTCTCCTCTTCATTTATTTTTATATTTCAATCAATCATTGTGACTACCATAGGTTCTAGTTCATGAAAATATGCATGTATAGGTATGTTCTCTTTAGTCATCCCTCAAGGGAACTTTGACTTGAATTCTAGGCATTTTCACCTAAATTAGTTTATGAAAACATTTAATTAATAAATTTAATTACCTCATAACTTTTTAAGGGGTCCAAACTCTCTATCATGTCTCTAAAACTTCAAATAGAGCACCTAGTTTCATCATAAGATACTAGAAGACTAGGGTCTATTCCAAGATAGAACAATGGATATATTCAATAACTATCTAACCCTTAAGATAGAACGGATACCTTTAACAAGTCATACTAGACACTTTTACCAATTTTAAGGCTTTGAATACTCCTCTAAAGGATTTAGAGCCTCAACTTTCTCAAAAATTGCCTATATGTAGTTGATTATGCCAATGGCATGCATGTAGATATGATTGTATATTTCATGGTCTATTGGACTTGTCATGCATATTATAACCTTTATTAAAAATTGAAATATTTAAATTATTCAATCAATATTTAAAAATTTCTCATTCACCTTGTTCCTTATTCAGGGCTAAGAATGCATTATCCTCTAATCAAGACTATAGGTGATTTGACCCTGGCTGTGCACTTGACTATTGTATCTCTTATATTTAGGCTTCACCCTACTACACAACTAATTTATTAAGTGTCTCATGGATCTGATATTGACCCATATTAGGCTCAAATTCTTGGTTGGATATAATATCCATTCAATAATGCTCCTATTCTTTCCCTTTAAACTTAAGGATAGAAAGTTTTCTCAAGGAGTTTGTAAGTGTTGTTCTCAACATAAGGGTTAGATCATATTGGTACTTTGAGTTTTAAGAATCTATCCTTTACATTCAATTCAATATCCATTCACCTCAATATTCTCATCAAGATATTAGGGCTATCATTCTCCTTCTTGCATATCTTATTCTCTTTAGGCTTAGGGTTTATGATATTAGGCTTGTATATCATTAAAACCCATGTCTGATGTTATTTTACTTTTTTAATGGGTGATGATTGCTAATTTTTTCACTATTCCTTGATGTGAACCTTACTTATCCTAATTTTACTAATCAAAATTGAAAGTTATTGCATATGCTCATCTATTTATCAAGTACTTTAAACTCTAACTTCCACTCTAAATAACTATATAAGCTAAGTTATATGGATGTAGGTGACTATTCAACACTTGGGTGAGATGATGAATAAGAAGGGATATGAGGTGATTTAATATGATATAAACTTTTAAAATCTTTATTATCCATTTTAAACCCCTTTATTTTTTAACTAACAATCATGATGAAACTTGAGCTTATCCTGACACACTCAAACCTTGTAGGATTTTAAAATCCTATTATATGGACTAAATACCTTATGGAACACTTATGGATTGACCTTGAATGAGCATGAATACCTCATAACTTCCTTTGTAATTTTATTCCATGTTATATTTTACTCTTCACTTATTTATTCATTGCCATTTCAATCACAACATTCCAAAGGACTGTCAATAGGTGACTATTATCTTCAACACTATAGGTGTTCATTATCTTTCTAAGTCAATTATATGACACATATAGGTCTAAATTTCCATGACATTATGACTTAAAATGGTTACCATGGTTATTTATGTGTATTCACATGGTTCAAAATTAGGATTAAATAGTCATGGATGGAGGAGGGTGACTTTGGGGTGATATGGAGGTTGAAACATAGAACAAGGGTGAAACAGAGTAAAAAAAGATAGTGAAAGAAAGATGGAATGATAAGGGTATGGAATGATATAGAATGAATATTGAAACCCACTAAAGACAAAATTAACATGAACCTAAAATACATTAAGACATATAATTTTACAACCATGGCAGTTTTGAAGGCAAAAAAAGGACATTTATAGTCAGAAAAGGAAACCTAGTAATATCTGAGGAACCTTAGTCTTTGATTAAAACCTTAATCCATGATAAACTAATGGAGTGAACTTTCAAGGAAAGAAAGGTGGTTTATAGGCTTGATAAATCTGACATGGGGTTGATATTTCTATTCAAATTATAATGATGATGGTCTATCATGACTCTAAAACCTTGTTTCATGTTCTTAGATTTCATTTTAAGGCTTTATAGATGTCATTAAGCAACACACAGTCCTAAAATATAGTGAAATCTGGATGCATATGAATTCCTTCTATAAATAAACTTGGAGATGAGATGATAAGAGGATATGGACCTCAACTTTATTAGGTAGGCATGGTGAATCTTGGATCACTTGATCAATCTTTTCAACATTGTCAACTCTTATTAATGAGAGCCCTCAATCTCTGATTAGTAAACAAACTTCCTACAGATTATAGACTATACTATCTCTAATGTTTTATAGTATCAAGAGATCACATGTGTGATTAAAACACCTAAAATTCCATGAGATTATCCTTTAGGACCTAAGAAAATAATATCATTCATTGGTTTGATTAAACAAGCCATAAAATCATGAAAACCATTTTTTTTCATTTTGCCTGTGCAGATGAGGATGATGTATAAATTCCTTAAGTTTTTAAGGAATGTTCATAAATTTTAGGAGGTCAATCCAAGAAATTTTTTCCATTGATGTAAGTCTACTAATTTTACTTCCTCTATCTAAGTGTTGGGACCTCTATTCTCTCTCCTTCTTATGGTGTAAGCATAATCCTGAGGAGCTATATGAGCTTATAAAGAAGGTGGGTGAAGTGAAGGACTAGTTTTGAGCTTGTTTGATATTCACTTAACCTAAAACTCTATTAAATCACCTATCAACACTCCACATTCAATATATGATCCTCCTTTGTATTGTGTAGTCCATATAGTTTTGTACAACTACAAAAAATACACAAAACTCTTTGTCTTTCCACCATTTTCTCCATGTCTCAAGCTAGTAACCACAATTTTAGATCCAAATTAGGGGGATCATGAGTTATCAAACCTTTTCAAACATGAAATATGTAGAGGGATGTGGAAGAGTCTTAATTTGGCATGTGGGGCTGATTTAACTAATGAAAAGGTGTGAGTCTCAAAATGGGATTTTAGTGACATGAAATGCATAGGGGTGACAATGTGGCATGAATAAGAAATTTTAAATTCCCCCTTTTAATGTAATTCATTAAAACACTTCCACTTTCCAAGGTTTTAGAAGGCAAAATAGGCTTATATAAAGTAGCTTGAGGGGTGTTTGATGGTTTAGGAGGGGTGATGGAGGTGATAAGTGGATTAGATGAGTATGCCATGGATAAAGGAATTTAAAACACTATTGATATTCATGTTATGCCACCAAACAATGTTCAAACATATTTAATAAACTTCCAAGATACCTTAAACTCCTCAAATAGGGCTAAAACCACTCATTTAGACTTTTAGGACCTTTTGAAAATCATCTCTTATTCTAAGATCACTATTACACCTAACACATCACCTAAAAAATACCAAAAGACTCATGACATAATGTATTAAGAATGAAACTATGGCACATCATGATAATTCACATCAAGGCTTTAACACTCTCAAAATAGTACCTATATGTAATCAAAAATACATCAAATCTATAAATCAATCCTATCTTGGAGAAGATAGATCTTACTTACACTTTTGATTGGGGATATATTAGATAATCAGGAACATGACCAATATGTGGATCCACTAGACCCAATTAATGGATTTCTTATCATAATAATATCACTAGGGAGGGTTATAAAACTTCTAATCAAGTAAAATCATGCAATAACCCTAACTAAGTCCTATGTTTTCATATTCACTATACTAATAACAAGTAAATTAAAGTATAATCTAGTGCTCACCAAATCTTATGGCATAAAGTGGGGGTAATAAATAACAACATTAAACATTCATAAAAGACATATACTCACATCAATGTATATATAATCCTAATGAATGGAAGAGAAGAAAAAATGCATATCTATCTACTCTTACAAAAGAGGATCAAAATTAGGAATACTTACCTTTGAAGATGAATCCATCGAGCCTCAATCTCTCCCTTGTCCAAGGTGATTTGTAAGAGGTTGATATGGTATGTAAGTATGACAAGAATAAATAATATCTAGGCTACATAACCTATCGATGTATCCAACTCCAAAGAAAGTATGAAACCCTAAACTTGCTCCTCAAGTAAAATGGTGGATAAACATATGCATAATGGATCTTAGTTCTTCTCTTCTCTAAATAATGGTGAAATGATCTTATATATATAGGTATATTTAACCCAAACCCTTCTAAAAGTTTTGGCTAATAGGGTCGACCCATTCGACCTAGTACTATTATTGATAAAAACTCACTAGGTCACAATCTAGGTCAACCAAGAGCTAACCTATACTCTAAATGAGTTTTAATAATAAGAGTAGAAGGTTGACCTAGTATTGTAAACTATCAAAAGTGGTTTTAGGTTATGAAAATGGGTAAAAAATGTGGTAAAATACTAGAAGAGTGTACAAAAGAGAATAATATGCTTAGGGGATTTGTTTTCAAGAGATAAGTAGGTAGATAACAAGTGGTAAAAGGGGAAACAATCCTATGAAGCACTAATAGTCTGCCAACCCTTTCTTGGTGCACCCACTAAGGTGTGCACTTAGAGATATTAAGATTATATGGGTTCTTAAAAGATAAAAGTTTTCAATAATTGATAAAAGTTTCTAAATATTATGTGTATACATATGCCCCACTTGAATCTCATCATGTGTCACATAAATGCAATGCAAGATGGTGCTTTAGGAATAAAACGTGATGACACATAACATTGATGATAAATAAAATTTAGTAATGAGAAAATAATATAATGAAAGGACATTATTAACAAACACATACCCTTAATTACCTTAGTGCTATAGATAAATAAGGAGATTGTGAGATATATGAAGGCATCTAATATAAGGAACATTAGGTGAACCTATAGATATTAGTGAAAATAGATTTTAAAAAAAAGAAATTTTTGGAATATAGGCATATAGTAGTGGAAAATATTCTCTATGACATCACAATTCTAAAACTTTTTAAATTTCAAAAAATGAGTGAGTAAAAGCAAATATATGATCAAAACAAGGAATCTAATGGTAAATATTTAAAAGGTAAATAATTACGCATGGTAACTTTAAATAGGGTGAAAAGAAAGTCATTTTATATTATTTGACATATTTGTAGAGAAAAATAGAGCTTTGAGAGACTGAACAAAATCTAGAAGAGCCAAAATGGTGAGGAGACAATAACTGAGACAAGAGGATGCCTAGCGATCATAGTGGATGTAATAAAGATAGGCAACTGAGATTTTCAAATTTATTTTGAGTATTTTATTGGAGATTAAGTGTTTTATAGAAATTTTTAATTTATATCAATTATATAAATTAAAGTGAACCATATTAAGTTGCCAAGGGTACTAGAGGCTGAATGGGAAATGGGTTAAAAGGAATCAAAGTAATAAATGTTGAAGACATTTATTACAAGTGGGTCAAAGAGTCAATATTTTGAACCAACTAGGTTGACCCAGTCAACCTAGTAGCTTAAGAATATTTTTTTGACATTATTGACTTAGTAGATATGGGTCATCTTAGTTGATTTAGGTAGAGTGATGACTTATTACCCTAGTACTGACTTAGTTAATTCAAACTACCAACTTAGTAATAAGGGGAAAATGAAAGGTTAGACTTAGTTAATTAAATCCACATGGTCAATCTAGTACTATTAGGATGAATTAGTATGTGACTAAGTGGTTGGTATAGTACTAAAATGTGAGAAATTAGCTGAAATAGTAATTTTAAGGCTTAGGTTAACCAAATGAGTAATGAAATGCCCAAGTAGGCTAAAAATAGGTCAAATTGGTATAAAATTAATAGGTTAAGGAAAATTAGGTTTATTTTTGTTAAAATTTAAAAGAATGTATTTGAATTATAAGTGACATCGAGGTCTAATAAATATTTTACTATTTAATGGTTATAGGGGCATCAAAGATTTTGACAATTAGTGGATGCATCATGGATAATAGATATATTGGATCATTTGATAGAGGTAGACCAAGATAAGTTAGTCTCACTAAGCTTAGGATACATCATAAAAATGCACTGATATCTACTAAGTGAGGATCTAGTGGTCGTGTTCCTAGAAGCCTAGGAGCACTTGACCAATACCTTTAGGTGGGTGATGGATGGGAATACCATTTACATTGGTATAACATTAAAATATAACCATGATTTACTTATAATTATTATAGGAGGGATGTTGGTGATCATGGGGATACCAAATGGTCAGGAGGAGAGATGAGCATTATCCTGATGGGTGACATGCTTAAATAGGATTTACCTAAGTCTGAGGGTCATTATATTAAATGTTTATATATCCTAGATTTGGGATATATTGAAGGTGGTGATAGGAATTATGAAAATATAGGTGTTGTGTCACAATTCAAATGGCAAGGTACCACTATATGTGATAACTTTATGCCAATCAATATTAGAGTAGGGGTACTCTATGACTCTGGTTCTACATTTGGGTTCATCTCATGCATGATATGTATAGGATGCTATCCAAAAGGTAGAAGACCATGGGGCTAGTGATATTACTAAATGCCTATATATATGAGAGGTTTCTAATGTATTGACCAGTTGGGTTACCCCATGTAGTCAATAATCAGTTGCCTTAGGTGTTGAGATAAAGATATGATCAAGTGGCATGGGTCGTGTCCCATGTGCCAATGCTACAAATGGTTATACAAGGAGAGATTGTGTGGTAGCCTTATGCACAAATTATGATAGTTTGGATGAGTTGGAAGATGCTAGCACTAGAGTTAACATGAACATGGATCATAGGCCACTACCTATGGTGGATAGAGCTACATCAAGTGGCATAATTACCAAGACCATTCAAATTCCATAACTAATGGATCATATAGTGGTTCCCATATTTTGGGATAGGCATGTGAAAGATCCAAGGGGGAGAGGATGAGAGGGACCAAAAATTAAGAGATTAGAGATCAAACTATGACATGAGAGACCATGGATAGGCTGAGCACAATGTCCAAGAGCTAGTGACGAAATGGGCATGGATGTATTATTACCATAGGTACCATGATTAGCACCACAGTAGGAGTGGCAACCACCTTAGTTGCACCACTGATGAAGATGCTAGCTATGAGAAAGAGTACAAGGGGTGGTCATCTAGGATGACCCATTAGTTAACCTATGGTATATGTGGTTTATAGAGGCACCACTAAGATGAGGCTTGGGATGGGCATGGGTGGTGACCCCAGGGTTTGTATTGATTGGGAAGTAACCCATAGATAAGATACTTAGAGGACAAGTTGATGGAGAGACCATGCTCTGTGGTTGAGAAAATGGAGAGATAGTTCTTGTTGGTATTAGGATAGGTAATAAATGGTTAAAATTTATTTAAGCTTTAAAAATAGAAGACTAGTTATATAATATCTGTTTAATATATTATAGATAGATAGCTTTTGAGATATATCTATTATCTAATAATGTAAATTTGGTTTGAATTTTTTGGATCCTATGAAGGAGGATGAGACAAAATGGGGATCCCTAGTAAGGGGAGGACTCCATGATATCCTAGATGGAATACTAATGCCATACCACCCTACCACATTGGATGATACTATGGCACCATCTACCCTAACTCAAGTTAGCTAGTTTAGACTAACAAGAGAGATTGAGAGGTGATTATAGGCATGTGGATATGGGATAAAACCACCTATAGGGGTGGGAGTGAGAGAGGCACAAGCATGTCAAGCCTTGGCTTAAGAGATAGCTATGTATTTGGATACCACTATTTAACTAGGATATGTAAAGTCCCAAGTGGCTAACCTACAAAGATAGGTAGTAGGCTTAAGATCTTAGACATCCTCTTAACAACATACTATTTAGAGGGGATTGTCTGAGGCATCTATGGGAAGTGTGGCTAGGCCATGAGATAGACATGATAGAGCCCAACCTTAGATATGGATTGATGCATTTTTGTATGCATTCATACATACATACATACATATCTTATTTTGATAGTTGGATGCTGATCTTATGTGTTTGTATTATGGTTGTGGTTGTGGATGTGTGGACATATTTCTTTCTAGCACATGTATTTTGATTTTGTTGTATATGTTATAAGAAATATATGTGTAGTGTTTTATTTTTTAGAATTATGTAGGACACATGCATGGTTAAAAATAAATAGGCAAAAAGGTTTTCAAAAAGTATAATTCATAAAAAAAATGTACTACACACTATTTCACATTGGTAAATGTGTAATAAAAAAAGATGACTAAGTATGATAAACCAAAGAGTGGTAAATAAGAGGGCAAAAATTTGTTTTTAAACCATGAAAAAGAATGTCACCAAATTAAAACAAGGAAAATCACACTAAATAACATTGGGAAGTATGAAAATAATGTAATAAAGTGGAAAGCACATAAAATAACAATGGTATAGAAACATATCAACTAAGTCAATCAATCATACTAAATCATGTTGGGAAGTATAAAAGAAAAAAAATTGGAAAAAATGGTCTTAAATGAATCATACTAATTCAAGTTGGGAAGTATGAAAAAATTCAAGAAAAGTGGTTGGATTCTTACATGCAATTAGAAAATAAGAGGATAAAAGATGAAAGAATAATGAAGTAAGCATAAAACATACTAAATCAAGATGGGAAGCATGTTAATGACATGTAGCTCATAATCAATCACATATTATGTAATATATAACACATGTAATTTTCATTAGGACTTGGATATTGGAAAATTTTGTGAGGAAGGTGAGGCCATATATGTGGTCTTACACTAAAACTCATAAAGGGAACACTAATTATGTGGAATTAATGTGAAAATATGGTAACAAGGGATGTTTTTAATGATAAGTTGACAATTTGGTAATTTGTGAGGAAGGTCAAGTCTTATCCATGGACTTACAATGCAACTCACAAATGGAATCCCTAGAGGAGTGATTAATGAACAAATCAATATTTCTAAATTGTAAATATTAGGTTTGTATGGATTGAAAAAGGGAATGTAAAAAACATAATGTAGGCATCTTATGAGAAGACCTTAGAAGACATGAGGCACGCTAAGGACATGAGAAGATATTAAGTGACTAGTGACCATCAATATATAGAGGATACCTGTTCATTTTAGACATAAAAATATGTAGTCAAATAAGTGTGTTACTGATATCAACTCATGTAGGTGGTTTTGAAAAAGAAAATTAAAATGGACCTACCTTCCTACAACATGTTCTCCACTCCTTAGCACCCCTTACAAAACCATTGGAATATTGTGAAGATTGGGTACTTGTGTGAGAAAGTAGGTTACACTAAAATATTTTTTAAATCTCCTTTTCTAATCTACTGGCCTATTGCACCCCAATGGACCTTAGCTCTATTATGAGGCCAACTATGGAGTTAAAGCTTATATTATAAGGAGTTGTTACATCTTTTAGTTTGATTTAAATTTTGATAATTTTGAATGTTTCATTTTGTTCAAATGATTTGGATTTTGAATATTTTATGGATTTTTAAGAGTCCTCCTCCATACAAAATTGGAATGACCAATAATGAGAGATAGAGTGATACACACAAATGAGCTTTAGGCTTTGGCTAAAGGAAGCTAAGTATCTAAATACAAGATCAACTAGAACACTTAGGATTAATGATGAACTATCCTGTTATCTCAAGTCATAACCATGTGTATGCTTAGTTTATGAAAGGTAATAAAAGGGGAAGAAAGGAGATCCAAAGTAGATTAGTAAAAGAATATTATAATGAGATGAATTTTTTGCTAACTGATCACATGATAAAGAAGGAATGACTAAAGGGAGCAAGGTTTGTATAACTAAGTTACAATAACTATTATCCATGTTTATAGAGATAAGATATTAAATAATCATGAAAAATAATAAGGGAGTCATAAGAAATGAACTCAAGAGGAAAATAAGCATTGAGGACAAATAAATCTAGAAATGACATCATAAGCAAAATAAAGTGCAAAACCAAAGTCACCATTTAAGAGAAATATTTTTAAAAATATCAAATTATATAAAAATAGATAAAAATAAATTTGGAGAACACATCCAATCCAAATGAAAATTTAAGAACACTATGCATGTGTTCATAAGTACTGATATATTTGTCCGCACACATTATCCATAACATCTGATAAGTCTCTATGTAGTTGAGTGTAAACTACAACTAATGTCACATCTATCTTTAGTGAAACTTGAAAAAATAATTCACATAAAATATCCTTAATTGAAAATGTAGGAATTATTGAAAGATCATGTTGAAACTATCTATCATGCAAGGGATGCTTAGGAGAATGCATAAGAGTGATTTCTATAGGAGATGAAGGGGTCACTGGCGGGGAAGGTGCCACAAGTGAGGGACTCATGGGTAAATAAGGATCCACATGTGATGGAAGGTCCATAGGTGAGGGAATAAAGGGTGAAGGAATAGTAGGTGAATAAGTGGACATGAGAGGAGATGGATCCACAGGAGGTGGAAGCATAAGGGAAGAAGAGGGAGTCTTCTTACAAGAATGACATATGGGAGGAATTATAGAAGGTACAAGAAAGGTTAAGAGGTGATCCTCGAGATGCTATTAGAGGATGTGGTAATGATCAGTGTGATGTATGCCATATTGGTGCTAGAGATAATATACCTCTCCATACTTCATAAGATACTTAGGAAATACTTTTGGGGAAGGTATAGCCTTGTCTGAGGGTGGAGGAGTAGAAGAATGCAAATTTCTAATATATTATCATAGCTTAAAAAAATGAATGGATGGATGGTTATCTATGTCATGGAATCAATAAATATTCTCATGAGTAGTCTTTATAGGTGTACTCACAAGTGGAGGTGTAATAGAAGCTAAGGGAGCTTGGTATAGGAAACAATCTATAGTCTAGTGATTGAAAACTTTATGAATGTCACAATAAGCCTGATTGGCCCATTTTATGGATGAAGGAGCCAACTATGGTAAAGTGGGTAAACCATCACCAAGAGAAGGTGGGGATGGTAGAGATATTAGATAAGGCTTGATTGAAGGATAAATAGGGTTAGAATCAAACAGAGACTTAACTAGAATGGGAGTAGGAATGGGATCTAAACTGGACTCTATCAAGGGAAGTTTATTTCTATAGAAGGCTAAAAAAGAGTCACATGCACCTCAGGGATAAGTAGGATATAGGGGTCATGATATCTAGCAAAGTGATAGGGAACAGTCATAACATGATCCATAAGCATACTCTTATGAGGTTCTTCAAAAACTAGAGGTGTCTCCACCATCTCTACCCTATGATAAATAGGAAAAATGCTAAAATTAGGAATGATATAAGATAGAATAAAGGAAGATATAATAAAAGATTAAATTAAAGAGGAAAGATAATGAATAATCATAGAATTTTGGGCCTAAACTAGACCTCCTAAGAATAGATCATCTAAGGTATAACCATTATTATAATCAAGTGTATGAGGATCACTAGTGTAGGTAGGGATGACCTTGTCATCCGATGTGGTGCGATGAGTGGAATGTTGAATCTTAGTTAAGACAATAGGTATGTCATCATAAGGTGGTTGATGAGAATGAGGTTTTAAAGATGTAGGAAGCTAAGAGATGAGATGAGGTGAGATATCAAATTTTTAATCTTAAGATTAATCTCATCAGGCTCATCATCATTATAATATAGGAGGTTAGGGGGAATATTCCCAATGAGTTTGGTATGAGAATTATAACCTCAAGTGGAATTGATAGGAAATTTAAATAATTTAGATTCATGAAATGGAATGCTTGGCAAGGGTTTAAGGGTAGGAATATTAAATACACCATGGTCTTGGAATTGTTTAAAATTTCAAGGGTTTGTATCACCTTGAATCCTATAGATGGATCCATTATGAGGAAGTTTAATGAATTGGCAAGTGAAAGAGGTAGCTTCCCTCATGCAATGAGACCATGGTGTACCAAGTAAAATGTTGTAAGATAGATGAAAATTGAATGTGATCACCTTCACATGAATGGTGATAGGTGGGATGGTAATGGGAAGCCACACATAACCTAAAGGAGGCATTTGCCTTCGATCATAGCCTTGACATGTGTTATGTGTGGACTTACTATTACACTTATAATATACAAGGGTTTTGATAAAATTGAAGGATGGAACATAAGTGCTAGAACCCTCATCAATAAAGGCATGCTTGACTTGGATATCACCAATTTGGACACTAATGAATAGAGGAAGATAATATGTATGAATAAAAATCTTATCAAGAATCATAGAAGTAATGGGTAATTTGAGGGAAAGAGAAGTGTCCATTATTTCATCAACCTGTATGGACATCTCTTCACGTTATTGAAATATGCTATCTTATTATCCATATAAGGTGGTTTTGCATACTAATAAGAGAGGATGAGGGATGTTCATTTCAAAAAAATTCACATAAAAAGGTTATGATGGCATAAAGAAGTCTGTATGAGTTTGAGGAATGGGATTTAGGATGGGAGATTAGTGAGTTTTATGATAGGATCCCAATCATCATAATCCATAAGAAGATTGGCAGAAAGAGGTACATAGTATTGAAGGAGGTCCTCATAAGGAGGATCCTAAGTGCATGTGAATTTATGTTTATAAGAGGTAGAAGGTTTAATGATAAGACAAGTCTATATATTATGTTGAGAAGATGGAGCAACTGATACAAGTTGGGATTGAGAATTGCTAGAAGAAATATTGATAGAAGTGTGAGTATCATTGGTGATAGGTAAGGAAGATGGAAGGATGGTAGAAATGGTATGGGAAGTGTTATCCAATGGAAGTGTTAGAATTGGTTCATCAAAAAATATAAGCTCATCTTACCCTAACTCATTTAAGTGAGTTGGATAATAATCTTGGATAACACAAAATGTGCATGATAATGGAGTAGTATAGATGGGTTAAAGTGTCAGGATCCTACTCCTTAAGAGTACACTTGACTACCTTTGTATAAGCAACTAAACATAGAATTTAACCAGAAGTAATATGTAACTAGAATTTAGAAACAACACAGAATATGAGAGACAATACAATCTTGTATTAACACTCTTCCAAAAGGAAATACAATGAATAAATCACACTCTTCCCACACCTCTTGGGTGTACAGTAATTCTCCCTCAAGAGTTCTCTCTCTCTCTCTCAATTAAAAACCAATCAACTCAATAACTGAGTTGTTGTTTCCACCATTAAGTGACAATCAACACAACCATTGTTGCCTACTTCTAGTCCACCAAGTAATCAAAGTACTCCAAGTAGATCTCCCTGATCTTGCTCGTTTTTGTGTTGCAGATCTCCTTGATCTTGCTACCCCGCAGATCTCCTTTGACCTTGCACACACACATCTGTAGATCAATTGACCTTACTTACCATATAGATCTCCCTTGATCTTGCACACCTATATATCAACTAATCTTACACTTGGAATAACCCTTGTCCTTGTCCTTGACAAGTCCTTTTGATCCTTGATTACAATACAGCCCCATGGGTCTCTTAAATAGATCCCATTCAAACAATAATTAGACTTCCCAATTACAATAATTAGAAATTCAGACTCAAGACTAAAATTAGTCTTTTACATGTAAACTAACTATCCATCTAAAATTAGACTAGTTTTGGAAGCGCATGCAAATGCACACACACACACAGGTTGCCGACGTCGGTTCTTATCTGATCGATGTCGGCTGACCCCTAACCGATGTCGATTACTGTGTAGCTAATTTTGACTGACATTAGTTGATCAGACTGACATTGGTTTCTTTGACACTCAGGAACCTCCTTCATTTGCATCAGTGAAGCTTTTAGCTACACAACCCAACAATCTCCCACTTGGAGATGATAGCTGCACCTGTACTTGTACCTGTACATCATCTAATTTTGTTTCCTAGTTTGTATCCCTCTTCAAGTTTAATCTTGAAGACCAATAGAATTTGAGTCAAGATTCAACTTCTCATTTGTTTTCAACTTTGTTAACATTTTTTTAGGGTTCTTATCCTTGCTAGCCACTGTGACTACAACCTTCTGCATCTCTGAAATCTAGCTAACCATCATACCACCAATAGTGAACACATATCTTGTGGTGATTCTCTTATCATCCAAGTAACCTTCCATATCTGAATCTACATACCCATGTAGAGAAGTGCTTGACCCTGCATAGCATGTATCCCTACTGTTGGTCCCTCTCAGATACCTGAGAATCCACTGAACTGCTTTCCAGTGCTCCTTTCCTGGATTGGCCATAAACTTGCTAACAATTCCCATTTCTTAGACAATATCAAGTCTAGTACTCATGTACTGAACTTCATCATGTGATTTAAGACATTGTTTTGTGAACTATCCAACCATAGGTGTGATAATCAGTTTTGCATCCTACATATTGAACCTCTCCACTACCTTATTCACACAATCCTCTAGAGACAAAATCAACCTATGACTTTCCCTATCTCTAGAAATACTCATGACAAAGAATTTCTTTGCTGATTCCAAATCCTTCATGGTAAACCTCTGAACTAATTTTACCCTTAGCTCAACAACTCCCTACATGTGTAACCCTGCAACAAGCATATACACTACATATAGTAATAGGATAATGTAGCTAATATTATCCAACTTGGTAAAATAAACACAATGGTCACATTGACATTGACTAAAGCCATGCTTTGTCATACACCTATCAAACCTTAAACACTATTGTCCTATAGCTTGCTCAAGACCATATAACCTGGCCTTCTATCTCACCTATCTATTCTCTTCTTTATTTAACTTGGGAATCCATTCATCTTTTAGTGATTTCTTTTAGGCTAGCAACTCTACCAAATCTCCCATTTGGTTCTCTTCCGAGGAATCAATTTCCTCATTCATGCCATGCTCCCACGGTTTCCTAGATTCTACCTACATTGCCTCTTTAAAACTTCCTAGTTCTTGACCATCATTGAGCAACAAGTAGTGTAAAGAAGGGGAATAATGAATTTGAGGCTTACTTACCCTTTCAGTCCTCCACATGGGTGTTTGAGACTCCTTGAAAACTTGTTGTCCACCCAAAATTCATTCTGACAGTGACCGATCTTGGTCACCTCTCAGTCTACACCTGATTGATGTCAGTTCCATGTGATCGACTTGACTACCAACATCAGTTCCCTGACTGACATCAGTGTCCACCTACCCAACATCACAAACTTTGGTCTGCACATGAGTGACGTCAGTTTCTGCCTTTTCGACATCAGTTCTCACTTGACTGATGTTGATAACTATGTTTTCTTGTGAGTGATGATTTTTACCTGTGAGCTCATTTTAGATCATAACCTTATCCAAATCAACACTACCCTGCTCATAATTCTTTAACATCTTGAGTTGATCTCTGTCCATCATCTTCTCCTTGAAAACCAAGGCTTTCCAGTTCTTAACTCTGTCAAAAACATTAGATTTCCTCTTCCTGCAATAAACCCAATCCTTTCTTGTAGCATAACATTGCTCACAAAAATCTCGATCTATGCATTTCAAATCTAAACTCTTACCTTTTGACTTAAGAACATTCATTCCCTTCTCACTCATGTGACCAAGCCTATAGAGTCACATCTTTGCATCTACATCTGAAGTAGATAAAATAGAAGGAGAATCAATAATACAAGTAGATAGATAAAGAGTACCTACTTTCTTACCACATGCTAATTCAAGTGCACCCTCAGAAACTTTCCAAGATTCTATTGTGAGAGTAATTGTGCAACCCTCATCACCCAACTTTCCTGCAGAAATTAGACTCCTCTTCAGGACTAGGACATGCATGACATCCTTCAACACCCATGTGTTGCCCGTCTACAATTTTAGCCGCACTTCCCCTTTGCCGACAATTTGACAAGGCTCACCAACCCCTAGATAAATCTTTCCAAAGTCTCCATGGACATAATCATGGAAAAATACTCTATTTGGGGTTGCATGGAAAGAGGCAATAGAATCTAAAACCAAAGATTCTACTTTATCCAAGGAACATATAAGAGCATCTTGCGCAACAATACCTGCATCATTTGCTTCTTTATTTCCTTCATGTTGATCTTCTACCAACCAAAAATCTTTCTTTACTTACCCTTTCTTTCCACAATACAGTAATTGATAATTCTTGCCATTGAATTTCTTCATTCTTAGCTTACTTTCTTCTACCATTGCTTTACTCCCACTCAATCAGAAACCCCTGAGAGTGACCTGTAATCAACAAACACTACCATGCTCTGATACCACCTATTAGTGAACCAAGCTCTAATACCAATTGTCAGTGAACCAAGCTTTGATACCAATTGTCGGGATCTTACTCCTTAAGAGTACACTTAATTACCTTTGTATAAGCAACTAAACACAAAATTTAACCAGAAGTAATATGTAACTAGAATTCATAAATAGCACAGAATATGAGAGATAATACAATCTTGTATTAACACTCTTCTAGAAGGAAATTCAATGAAGAAATCACACTCTTTCCACACCTCTTGGGCATACAGTAATTATCTCTCAAGAGTTCTCTCTCTCTCAATTACAAACCAATCAACTCAATAACCGAGTTATTGTTTCCACCAGTAAGTGACAATCAACACAACTGTTGTTGCCTACTTTTAGTCCACCAAGTAATCAAAGTACTCCAAGTAGATCTCCCTGATCTTGCTCCTTGTTATGTTGTAGATCTCCTTGATCTTGCTATCCCATAGATCTCCTTTGACCTTGCACACACACACACCTATAGATCAACTGACCTTATTTACCATGTAGATCTCCCTTGATCTTGCACACCTATAGATCAGCTAATCTTACACTTAGAAGAACCCTTGTCCTTGTCTTTGACAAGTCCTTTTGATCTTTGATTACAATATAGCCCCATGGGTCTCTTAAATAGATCCTATATAAACAAT
Source organism: Torreya grandis (assembly GCA_037957365.1). Classification (NCBI taxonomy): domain Eukaryota; kingdom Viridiplantae; phylum Streptophyta; class Pinopsida; order Cupressales; family Taxaceae; genus Torreya; species Torreya grandis. The sequence continues at coordinate 636,885 of JARHVA010001262.1, read as the reverse complement.
AATTAGACTTCCCAATTACAATAATTAGAAATAAAGACTCAAGACTAAAATTAGTCTTTTACATGCAAACTAACTGTCCATCTAAAATTAGACTAGTTCTGGAAGCGCTTGCAAATGCACACACACATAGGTTGCCGACGTCGATTCCTATTTGATCGATGCCAATTGACCCCTAATCAATGTAAATTATTACGTAGCTGATTTTAACTGACATCAGTTGATTAGACTGATGTCAGTTTCTCTGACACTCAACAACCTCCTCCATTTGCATCAGTGAAGCTTTTAGCTCCACAACCTAACATAAAGATCAATGAAAGAAAACACCCTTCATATATTAGTCATATTTACCACATTTATTTAAGAGTTAGGTCAAGAAGACTATAAAAATTATTGATATAAAGGGTGGGTAGGTCTTGGGGATTTTGGTGATTTAGAAGGGGATCGTTATAGATGGCTAAATGAGCATTAGCTTAATTTAAATCTTGAGATTTGGTTTTTATTTCATGGGATTTGAAAGTAATGTCATATGCTTGTTGGCATTGATGAATGATATAATCATGGTTAAAATTGAGACCAAGAATTAATTCCATAGCCAATTTATGAAGCTACCTATAGGTATCATGAGAATGACCCCATCTAGTATGAAACCAAAAAAAATTATTGGGATCATTCCAAGATTTCATAAGATGAGTGGGATCAAGTTTTCATGGGAGAGGCCTTGGTAGACATTTTATTAATTATATTGAGGATAAAGGTTTGTGAACATTGATATTGTTGGTTGAAGAGAAATGAGGATTGGTGATGTGGTTAGGAAGAGAAGTTTGTTCCAAAATTTGGTTAAGAAAAATAGCTTAAATAGTGTGAATGGTATAATAAGAGTTCATGACACCATCATTGGTATCATGATGATTCTTACTCTTACGTAACATGTGATTAATAATAAAATGTTAGGATGGCTTTAATTGATGCATAAGGAAATATTGATATTTATCTTGGTCAATAGCTTCCTCCAAAGTACATGCAGAGAGAGTCTAGACTTGATATTGAAACTTAGGAAAAAGAGAATTGGTAAAGAGATGTAAAAGGTTGTCATCTACCATATTATTTTCACATTTTTTAGAAAAGGTATTCCATAATTTTAAAAAATATTGGGCAGTTTCAATTTCAAGTTGCTTACAATTTATAAAATGGGCCAAGGTATTCTCAAGTAGATCACTAGTTTGGAAATCTTGGACTACCAAATTTACTAAATCTTCCAAACTAGTAATAGAATGAGTTTTAAGTTAGTTGTACCAATATAAAGCATCATGTGTGAGAATTTTTTCTAATATCTTGGTAGAGGAAAAGGTATTTAATTTAAACTAGTCTTTATATAAATTTTTGAATGTTTTTAAATAAAGGGTAGTATCAGTTGACCCATTGTAAGAAATGGTAGGGGTGATACCTCCTAAATCGATATTAGTAATTTGAGATGCAAGAGGCTCATTTTGAATATGTTTTATTGTCTTATTGACAAGAGGAGGTTTAGGGATTATATTACCATGGGAATCCCAAAGAGGAGGTGGGGGAACATTTTGATTATGCATGACCCATGGCATCTATTGAGGGTGGGTTTAAATATGGATAAGATGTTTTTGCATTTGCATCATTTGATTTTATTTATTATCTTTAAAATCATTCATTTGATTAATCTTTTTTAATAGTATTTGATGGGTTTGAGTTGCATTATTAGAATTATTTAAAGTGTTAGAATTGGTGGAAGTGGTTTGGGTACCACTATGAGAGTTAATAAGAGATGTAAAAGAGTTGTTAGTAAGTGAGGCACTAGTGGCATAATCTTCTTGTGTGGTAAAAGATGGACTAGTAGAGGGATGAGAAGGAATAACACTAGAGGCATGATTATCATGGGTAGTAAACAATGCAATAGTGTAATAATTGAGAAGAGTGGGTCTTGGAAGAGGCCCACTAGATATAGAACCTACCATGTTAGTGGAGATACTAGGCACGGAGGTAGAAGAAGTCAAATAATAAGAAGTCATGGTATGAGGAGTCAAAATAGAGGGAAGAGAATGGGAAGAAAAGAATCTAGTATCCCCAAATCCATGTGATAATGTGGGAGAAGGTGAATGAGGTTCCTCATCTTGACCACTTATCATGACTTGGTAAACAGTAGAAGGATCCTTTGCTCAATGTTGAGGAAACTCAGAGATGAAAAAAATGATTTCTGGTGTATACTCTTATTCAAGATGATCTTCAAGTGATAAGAGAGGGTTACAAATCAAAGAAGGAGGGGTCCTATATTTTGTTGTGTGAGTGGCTATATGAACATTACTTTTATCTAAGATAGGAGCCACAAGTTACTTATGGGAGAACCTATTAGGGTTGGTAAAACTCATCATATTCATTGAATTCAACTCAGTGTTATCTTCAAATATGAATTACATGACAAAGGATGGAGATTAGGAAAGGTAAAGGTGATTAAAAATCAATTAAATACAAAGGGATAAATAAGAGTACAGATTTGATTGGGTTGGCCTAGTACTAGAAATAGGGTCTAAAAATTAAGTGAATAAGGATATAGAGTCAATAAGGTCAACCTAGTACTATAACTTGGGATAGAAAATAGATTGATAAGGATATAAAGTTTATAAGTTTGACTTAATACTGTATCTTCAAAGGTAAAAAAAATAATGGGTTGACTAGGTCAGCTCAGTATTATATATAGGGAAATAAATAATCTATAAGAGACTGTGTTGAACAGATTAAAGTGTAATAAAAATAGCTATTTTTTTCCTATGAAATTGAAAGGAAAAAATGGAAGGAAAAAATAATTAGTTGGGTCAATGAGGATGATCCAATTGATTTAAACAACACAAAACCTTACACCAATGCTGACCAATGCAAGTATTTTCAATACAACATACAATGATCAAAGAGCAAGCAGTCAACTTGAAAATAAAATGTTAACTAAGTGGTCATCCTGAGTGTTGTTATATTATAAAGTGTTATTTTAAGTGTGATAGGGAAGTTGGCTAAAATTAGGGAACTAGAAAGAAATCTATGGATGGTTTCAGGACACTTAGGCTGAAAGGGATCTATGTTGGTAATGGTATTGGATTGGTATTAAGGCCTACCCCCTCACTTCATAATTTATTATTAATAAAGGTGTCATGTTCTTTGCCAATATATACCATTAACCATGTGTTTATACTTGGCCAAAAAACCAAGTCAACTTCCCTCTTGGTGATGAAATCCAAGTAGGCCTTGGGTAGAAAAATGTTTAAATGCATTTTAAAATTAAGTGATTTGTTAGTGTGTGAAATAAAGATAAAAATAGTAAAACTAAATGGTATATTTAAAAACCACCTAATTAGACTATGTGATCTAATCTAATCATGTAAACAACTAAAAGTGAAAGTGTAAAGTAATTAGTAGCATATAATTGTTAATTTCCAATTTGAAACATAATATAGTGTTAGTTTAGAAGATAGTTTATGAAAACATTATATAATAGAGAAAAAAATGTTGCTATTTTACTATAGAATCAAGGGTATTTAATAACTATGTTGACAGGGTTGACCTAGTCTTTCAAATAGAAGATAAAATATAGAACTAGGTCAACTAGGTGCACCTAGTTTATTGTATGATGGTAGTTTTAAAGACTATAAAATATGCAAAATAGAACTATAAGGAATAAATAAAATGAAAGAGAAAGAGAGAAAGGAACCTTGGTGTGTTGGAAGATTATGATGAATCTAAGATTTCTTGCTGAAGTTCCTTGAATGTTACTTGCAAGTTCTACCAACTAACTTGATTGGGTTGACCTAGTTCTATGAAACCTTGTTTACTAAAGCCTATCAAGATGACTAAGTGGACTTGGTCAACTTAATTTGTTAGTTGGATGTTCAATGTAATACTAAGTTGATTTACATGACTTATTTTTTATGAGGATGCTGACTAGAATACTAAGTTGACATGGTCAACTTAGTTTTTTTATCTGGATGCTAACTATAATACTAAGTTGACCTACCTAAGTTATTTTATTATCTAAATTTTAATTAGAAGACAAAGTAAACCTAGTCAACTTAGTTTATTATCTAGAATTGGATGGTAATATTGTGTTGACCTTTTTGATTTAGTAACCTATATCTAATAAATACCTGCATAGAAATGAAAAGCATGAAATAAAAATTGCAAGGGTTATATTCACATCAGGTTCAATATAATGTATGCAATTAGAAATACATCAAATCTAGAAATCGATCCTAGATTACATAAGATAGATCGTACTTACACCTCTGATTGGGGATACATTATATAATCAAGAACATGACCAATATGTGGATTTGTTAGACCTAATTGGGGGATATTTTATCACAAAAACATTAGTAGGGAGGGTTCCAAAACCTCCAGTCAAGTAAAACCATGCAATAACCCTAACAATGTCATATGTTTTCATATTCACTATACTAATAACAAGTAAAGTCTAATTTGTGATCTAGGAATTTGACTCAAGAGAGGATGGTTAGTATGGTGTTAGTTCTAAAATGAAAATAAAATGAAAGAAACACACTAATAACATAACATCTCTAGGCTTAAACACTAGGGAGAGCTTGGTAACAAAAATAAATGACAAACACAACTAAAAAGTAAGGAATAAAACACAAGAATTCTTTCACATTCCTTGGATGCTCCAAATTCCTTTGTAGTAATGGCTTGCTTTGTTTTGTGCTCATGAAGTATTTGGCAATGGAATCTTCGCCACCTCTATCTCTCCTTAGCACCTTTGGCTTATGGCTTGGCTTGGAAACAATTTGGCATGGTAACACTAATTGAAATGGATTATTAAAGAAATTTTTACATTATAACTTTGCACCAAAATAGATTAGAAATGATGTTCATGGCCTCTCTATTTATATATTTTTACAAATGTCTAGAGTCAACCTAAACCATCCATCTCAAGATTAAGATGTGTGGTTGAAGATTAATTCAATTTTTAGAATTAAGTTTTTAATTATTCTCATCATGAAATTGAAATAAGGGGATATTAAGAGGCATGAAGGGCATCATAAAAGGCATTGATGAGGCATGGAGGCCATAAATCCTAATATTTATGGCATTTATGGCCTAGGGATGTCTTCCCAATAAACGAGGTCACCTAATGATGTAGATATTCAATATCCATTTCCAAAAATAAGTATTCAATAAGTTTCCATAGAATTATTAGTTAGGCCTTGGTTTGGGTTAATTAGCTCTTAAACATGATTAAGCACTTTGTGCACAAATTACTCAAATTGATCAAAAAGCCTTGTTATTGGTCTAAAATTTGACTAGATTGGAATTGGAAGATAATATTAGATGCATTGAAATCGTATTCCAATTTAGGATGTTACTAAAAAAATTAATGAAGGCATACATCTTGTGCTAAATATTTGATATGAAAGAGCAATCTAGAGCTCTCAAGTGCAAAATTAGCATTTTGACTTGAAATGATCTAATTAAATTTAGCTGACCCATAAATTTCATTGCCCCATTTAGGGATACCCTAGCTTAAATCAACACTTGAATATGTCAATTTCACATTATTAGCATACTTTAGTGTTTTTAGACCAAATTATGCATTTTAGGTGGAAATTGATCAAAAGCCTGGTTGGAAGTTATCGATGGCTAGATTTAGGTGTCTACAATTTACCCCTATTTGGGAAGGTGTTGCAAGATATAAGCATAGTAACATCTTATTAAATAATGAAAAGGTCATGTATGCCTATAACTATAATGATGATAAACTAATTGTATGATGCCCCCTCGAGGGAATGATTTGCACAAGTAGGTCGGTAAACAATCCCTCGAAAAGAAAGAATCAACACAAGGGGACCAAAGAAAGGAAATATGATGGTGTGAAAACTTAATGATACTAAAAAATTAGTCAAAATCATTGAGAATGTAAGTGGGATGGTGTACAATGGTTTACCCAAAGGTAGTTATAAACATTATACCTTGATAGTGGCAATATGGTATGATAACACAATGATTTACCCAAAGGTGGTTATAATCATTAAGAAGATGAATTTGCCCTAGTTAAGATAGAAAAATAATATAACATGCCCCTATATAGGTAAAAAAATTAAAGTGGTGAAAATATAATGATTTGCCTAAAGGTGGTTATAATCACTGAGAAATGCAGGTGGGATGGTGTGCAATGATTTGCCCATAGGTGGTTATAATCATTGGACCTTGATTATGGAAAACATGATAAACTTGGTCGAGGATGATGATAATTAAACACAAAGGGTAATGATGAATTGGAACAACCTACTAATAGGGAGATGCATGTCTAAACTAATAAATGTTGAAATTCTCTCATGGTTAATTACTTTGGTTGGGATATGATTGGGATTGAATTGGGATATCGGTGTCAAAGAGATGCTACCATTACTGAATAGACTTCTTGAAGCTGAGGTTTTCTATAACATGTGTCAGTAGGCATCATGATATAACATCATGAGGACTTGGTAAAAATATGCATAAGGACAAACTCCCATAATCTAATACTTAATAGAAAACATAAAACCAATGATAGAAACCATGATGACAATGTAAACATATGAATATGAATGGATTTTAGTATAAGTGTGGGTAAGGAATCACCTAATAAACATACATAAATTGAATCAAGGCAATAGTGCTAAAAGCAAACAAACAGATAGACAAACAAATAAAAATAAAAAGAAATAAACAAATAAACAACATAATAGAAACCCTATGAACATTGCCCCTAGAGAAATAGGTGACAACTTAAAAAATGGATAAAATGGGGGAATAGAAGAAAAGGAAGGGGGTGACTAAGTTGTCTTTGTATGCACTAGGCAAGTGGACAATGGCTACATAGTTCCATGGATGTAATATCCAATAAAAAACTTCAAGACAAATGTAGTTCTCCTAGGGAATGGAAAAATGTGATAACTGATGAAAAAAATAGAATGGATGTGATAGAAGAATAGGAATGGTCTTTCAAAACATCAAGTGCATGAGAGAAAAAGGCCAAAAAAGATGGGGAAACTAAATGACAAATGAGTTGCTTGTAACTTAGTAGGGGTTCCCATAATCCTTAAGGTAAAGAAGTGGTCAATGTTTTTGATTTTTTCTAATGATTTTTGAAATGTTTTTAGATTTTTTGGAAGTATCTCAACTCAATCGAGAATGATGAGAAACTAAATGATTCAATCTCACAAAAAAATGAGAGCATGGCTTAGGTTGCTTGCAAAATAGTGAGATCACGGGGAAAAGGGGTGAATGAGCTAACCTCAACAAGTATCGAGCACTACCTACATAGTCCTAGAGTAGGATCTCAAGTCACTATAGTTCTGCCTTTATAGTGGAGGAACTCAAAGAGTGTAGTAGTCAATTCAAATAAAAATAAGAACAATTGGTAAAAAGGTATAGTATGACATAAGAAGTGGCAGGTTGGTATGTCAAGGCTTAATATTGCACCTAGTTTTCCCATAGGCAGTTATAACTAGGACATAATAACATATAGAAATGGTACTAATTTACCCAAAGGTAGTTATAATTAGTAGCAAGACCAGTGGTAAGAAAAGAATAAAAAACAAAAGATGTAATTAATGAAACTGCTATCACACTAACCCAAAATACAATCTCTATCTAAAGTAATTGAACCAACTGATGAAACTAATAAAATACCTTGATACCAAAACTACGTAACAAATGGAAAAAACCAAGGTCAAATAGCTTAGGCTTCAGAACACACTGGGTTGATAGAATGGAAGTGGAAAGTGGATACAACAAAGAGACGGATAAGGATGGTATTTGTACAAAGAAGAAATAGTGATAAAATGGCATAACTAAAATGGTCCTTATAAATAATACATCTTAGCATTCAAGCATAGTACCAATTAAGATGAATAATATTTATCAGCTCAAGAAGTCTATCTTTGTCTAATGTGGCAAGCCTATATGCTCCTGATCCATAATCTATAGTGATGATGAAAGGTCCTATCCATTTTGGCTTGAATTTTCCTTTGTGCTTTTTCTCAACCATGGTATTATTTTGGTTTTATTTGAGAATAAGATCACCAAGTTCAAATGTTCTATATATAACATGCTGATTATAGTGGCCTTTGAGTCAGTTCGATATGCTTGAATATTATTGAGCGTAGATGTATGTTTCTCATTAATTAGGTCTAGCTCTTGCAAGAGGGATACTCGATAGTCATGATCATCTAGGACATGCTTGAAAGAGATGTATAGTAAAAGTAATTTGACCTTAATTAGAAGGATGGCTTTAGTACCATAAAAAAATGAATATAGAGTGGCTCCTATGGGGGTACGATGATTGGTATGGTATAACAAAAGGGTAGGGAATATCTGTAAGTGTTAATCATGATTGACATCATTGAAAACCTTTTTGATAATATTGACAATAGTTTTGTTGGATGCCTTGACTTGGCTATTACCTTGAGGGTAATATGTTCTAGAAAAATGTTGTGTGATGTTTTATTTAGTACATAGCTAGTCTACATCCTTGTTCTTGAATGATCCTCCATTATGAAATATAATATCAAAGGGGATACCATAGTGGTAAATGAGATGGTTGAAAATGAATTTGGAAATTTGATTTTCAATCACATAAGTGAGGAGTATAGCTTCAACCCACTTAGTGAAATATTTAGTGATAGTAAGGATATGTTTATGGCCATCAGATGAAGTGGGGTTGATCTTCCTAATGAGGTCAAGTCGCCATGTAGAAAATGGCCATGGTGTCAACATCAGTTTCAAAATTTTTTTTGGGGCATGAATTAGATTAGCATGTCATTGACATTTGTCACACTTTTTTACATATGTAGTAGAATCTACATCCATTATGGGCTAATAATAACCAATACACAAAATATTTTTGGATAAGATTGCCCTGCTATAATGATCTCCATATACTCCTTCATGAAATTCTATTAACACTACTGTAAACTCTGCTAAAGTTCAAAAACAAAGTAGATTTCCATCAAAACTATGATGGTAAAGGGTGGATCCAAGTAAAGTATAATGAATGGAATGATGAATGAAGGCTTTGGTTTGTTTTTGAGATAGGTTAGGTGGAAAAACTTGTTTATGAAGGTAGTTTTAAGGGTTTAAGTACCAAACAGAATTAGGACCAATAATATCACAAATCATGGCAACAGTTGAAGGTCTATGAGCTGGTGCTGACAAATTCTCAATGAAGAACTGATACTCTCTATCTTTATCTGTTTGTCAAATCAAAGAGCCAATAGTAGCCATGTCATATATATTTTGGTTACCAACCCTTAGTATGTGTTCAAATTTAATATTGGCAATTTGTTACTTAAGAGTGAAGCGTGTTGACCATGGCTTTATATGGAACTAACTTGTCATCTTTAGTCTAAAAATGATCTGTGACTTGATTGATGATTAACTAAGAAGCACCATAAACTTGGAGATGAGATATATTCCAATTCACTACTTGTCAAATCCCTAAAACAAGTGCTTCATACTCAGCCATGTCATTTGTACAAGGAAAGTTGATTCTAAATGATTTAGGGATTAGATACCCCTATGGTATAATAAATAATAGGCTTGCCCTTGATCCATGTGCAGTAAATGAACCATCAAAATATAGTTTCTAGGGCTACACCTCAAGGGGTGTGTCAATGATGGTCATGATGGATTCATCAGGAAATTGAAACATGAGTGGATGTGTGTCTATGAGAGGTGCTTTAACAAGTTGATCTATAAAAACTTATCCCTTAATTGCCTTTTGATTGACATACTCTATGTCAAACTCATCGAGAAGCATGATCCATTTAGCCATTCTACCTTGAAAATATATTTTAGATAGTAGATACTTGAATGGATATACTTTTGAAATGACCATGGTCTTATTATTCAATATGTAATGGCATAATTTTTGAGCTATGAAGACCATGGCTAGACAAGCTTTTTAAATAGGTGCATAATTATGTTTATATGTAACCAAGGTACAACTTAGGTAGTACACAAAATCCTCTTTTACATCATCATCATGTTGAGCCAAGAGTGACCCTAGAGCATGGTTGATAGTTGAGAGGTATAACAAGAATGGCTTTCCTGGCATATGAGGTAATAGAACATGTAGATTAATAAGATAGTCTTTGAATTGTTGAAAAGCTATTTGGTAGTGATTATCCTAGTGAAATGAAACTCCCTTCTTCAAAAAGTGTGTAAATGGATGACACTTATCTGTTAATTGAGATATGAAGCATCTAATTGACTAGATCTTACCTGTAAACTACAGAGTTACTTTAAATTAGTTGGTGGTGGCATCTCAGTTATAGCATGGACTTTAGCCAGATTGAATTCAATACCTCTATGAGACACAATGAAGCCAAGTAATTTACCTAAATTTATACTAAACACACACTTATTTAGATTGAGTCTAACTTTTTACTCTCATAATCTTTCAAATATCTTATGTAGTACTACTAGATGGTTAGCCCTAATTTTGGATTTTCCTAAAATGTCATCCGCATAGTCTTCAATAATATCATGCATCATATCATGGAATATGATAGTCATGACCCTTTGATATGTAGCTTTAGCATTCTTAAGGCCAAATGGCATTACCTGATAACAAAATGTTCTCCATGGAGTGGTGAATGTTATTTTATGTTGGTCTTCTATTGCTATTATAATTTGGTTATATTTTGAAAATCCATCCATGAGTGAAATCATTTCATAACCTATCATGGATTTGATGATCATGTCGATATTAGGCAAGGAAAAATCATCTTTAGGACAATATTTTTGATGTCTTGAAAATTAATATAGTTTCTTATCCCTTTCAGCTTTTTACTAATAGGTACCATATTAGAAATGGACTCTAAGTAGTCAATGAATTGGATACATCCTAATTATAAGAGTTTTTCCAACTCTTTCTTTACCAATATAGCAATGTGAGGATGCATCTTAAGAAACTTTTGTTTTACTAGTTTGGCATCATGATTAACCACAAGGTGGTATAGAACCAAGGTGGGGTCTAAACCTAGCATGTTAGAATAGGCCCATGCAAAGATATCTATGAATTCTCTCAAAAATCTATAAAGATGTCACATTCCTCCTCAATGAGGGATGCCCCTAATTTTATCCATTTAGGTCTAATGGAGTCCTAATATTTACCTCTATTGTATCTTTGACTAGAAGGGTTGAACCATCTTCTAGGATAGTAGGAAATGACTTAAACTATTAAATTATGTTAGGGTCCTCCATTAGGACTTGTTCTTCAATGTATCCTAGGCATGATGATTATGAGTCCCCTATTGGGAGATCTAGCCATGTAACAAAAATAGTAAAAAACTATTGAATAATTTGATCAAATACTTATTATTGCTCAAAATTGAACTTAGATCTACAGTTAAGTTCATCATTGGTGGTCTCCTGGTCTAAATTTGAAGAAGAATGAACACCCCCATCTAATGGCATATAAAATAGGTTTTCACCAATAGACTTCCATTTATCTTTACTTTTTCCTTGGTTAAAAAGTGCCTCAAAGAGGTTTTCACTTTGAAACCTTAATGTTTTACTTATTTATTTTTGGCTAAAGGTGTTCACTCACTCTCCAAAATAGGTTGTAGGATCTAATGTGATTGAGAATCCTAATTTGTGATTGTCCTATGGAACATTGTCTCTAAGGCCTAAGAAATCATAGATTACCTCATCACATCAATTGATAGACTAGATTCTTGTTGGTCCTAATCTATCAACTGGGGATAATATAATGGCAATGGGTTGATATGAATGGCCAGTGTAAGGATACAAATGACATTTTTATCAAATAGGTTGGTTTTAGCGAGGTTATCAAAGGTGAGGCTATGATCAGACTCTACTTCATTGTTGGCATCATCATCACTAGTCATTGGTGATAGAGTTTGAATAAGATATGTGGGGTCAATCCCAGGTGGTTTAAATCTAATTCCATAAGGTCTTTCATACTTAGTCATAAAAATTGGCTTGATGGTTCCTTATTGATTTGGTTGGATCCCTCTTCCTTCATAATTATGATGCTCCATGATCCTATTGGGAATAGGATACTTTGCATTTTTACATAAATTAGCTTAGCTGTCATTGTATAACCATGATTCATCCCCTTTAAGAGGGTCAGGTCCTAGGCCAGATACTGGTACAAATGTGATAGGTCTCTTATCTCCATTTTTTTGTTACCAATGCATATGTGGGGTGACTTTAGGTTTCCCAAAGGTTTTTATATTCTGAGGAAGATTAGCAATATGAAATGTATCATGAGTCACATATTCTCCCAATCTATTATCTAAAATGGTGAAATGATTAGAAGATTCAAGAGGTGGTATGTGGGAAAGGGAATCCAAGGTATTAGGATCTATGTAATTATCTGGTGAAGGATCAATAAGTATGGCCTTTCTTTTCTCTTGCTTGGAACTTGGATTCATAACATAACGATAATTATAGATTTGAAATTCATCTTAAAGATGCTTGTTGTGTTCATATGGATGTAAATCTCCTAGAATATTCACTTCTATCCCTGAGTGGGAAAACTTGATACATTGGTGTAGCATTGACAGGACTGCATGAATCTCATGTAACTAAGGCCTGCCTAGAAGCATGTTGTATGATAACTCAAGATCAAGAATATGACAAAGTGTATCATCGGTCAAAGTTCCAATGATAACTAACAAACTAATGGTGCCTTGTGATTCTCTTTCATAATTATCATAAGCTTTGATGGCTATTATTTCTAGCTGGAGATCTACCATTATGTACTCAAGAAGCTTGATGAGCTTTAGTGACACTATGTTGAGGCTGGATCCATTGTCTATAAGGACACATTTTACTTTATGTCATCTTATATAAACCTCTAAGTATAATGGATTATTATGGAGTGGGCCAAGGGAAGACATATCACTTTAGTTGAATGTAACTTGTTGGGCTGGAGCTAGGTGTTCAACTAGAGCTTGAAATTTATCATGGGATATATCACTAGCAATAGTGGATTGGGTCAAAAACTCATTCAAGATATTTTTATGGATTATTTACATTTGTATCAAATCTAAAATAGAAATTTGTCCTAGTATCTTCTGCAATTGTTCCACAATATCAAATTTCTTATCTTGGTCAGTAGTGAATGGTTTATTCTAAGGTTGAATGATTGGTTGAATGATAGGCAAAGTGGTGGATGGTTGTGGGACTAGGATAGTAATCTTCAACCTCTAAGTTTTGATTGAAAAATTAGGATTAAATACTACACCATTATTACTAACCAATGTTGGGATTTATGTGGGACTAGATAGAACAAGTCTCAGTTGTTGATGCACTCGCATGTGAGATAAGGTCCAAAAGGGGAAGTCCTAGTTTTCTAGTTTTTTGTATGCATTCCTAGGTCAAACAAGGATTATCCATGTAATTTTATTGAATTTTGTTGTTTAGTAATGGCTGAGGATGATTATTACTTGGTCTAGGATTAATGGAGATGGTATTAATGCTACCCCTTGAAATATGACCTATAACCTTATTGTAGTCATGTGCAACTACATGGTAAGTTTGTTGGTTGTTACCATTCTAATATTAGTTTTGTCTATTATTCTATCATTGTGGGTTCTACTACTAATTTTGTTGATTCTACTGGTTTAACCGTTGATTTTGATACTATTGATTTTATTATTGTACTAGTCGTTGTTGTTATTATTGCTAATTATTTTGCTGCTACTGGTTGTTATGCTAAGGAAAGGGGTTTTTTATAAATCCCAAGAGTTTGATTAGAAGTGGAAGCACCATTATCCAATGTTATATCCTCATTATCCAACATATTCTCAATTAAATGGTTGATTTGGACACATCTTCATAGATTATGCCCATTGACCCAATGATAGTCACATTATTCATTTTCATGATACCAATCAAGATAAGGAATGCCTTACAAATAATGCTTTGGTATAGGATAAATAATTAGATTAACGGTAGCAAGATTGTGAAATACATATTCAATAGGTTCTCCTAGGTCACTAAATACATGATGTGCAAGCATGGTTCTCCTAAGAGGAGGGGTTTTTAATGGTACAGACTACTATATTTATTGTGCAGGTCTTGGTTGTTATACTTGTGATATTAGTTGGAGAGTTTTTTGGGTAGTATTAAGATGAAAAGGTGGCACAAATGATGTTTACACCATTTAGACATGATAGTATTCAGTTATTCCATTTCCCACAACATTCCTTTTACAGTTGAATTGCTTTGGTCTTTCTTGGTTATTAGCCTATACTGGTTATGAGTCTTTCACTTAAATGGGATGTTGGTGATTTCCCTAATTGGTACCTTGATTTTTATTAGTTGAATTAATATTGATAAATCCTTTATTGAAGAGCACCTAATCAACAAGCCTTTATTAATGATTTCCTTAAAAGTATGCACACATTGTAGTTCTAAATGATAAGCTATCTCACTATGAATTTTTTTGGTAAACACAGTGACTAATTATTTATTTGGTAAACTATGGGTGAAATGGCTTACAAGGGATCTCCATTAAAAATCTCACTAGCTTTTTTCTTTTCTTGCGTTAAGTCTACTAATGAAATCTCATGCTTGAGATTATAAGAAAAGTACTGTACAAACTTATCAAAAAGATCTTCAAAATCCATTGCTAAATTTTTGGTCAAATTTAAAAAACACTCCAAGGCTTGTCCATCCAAGATCCTTAGAAATAATAGAAAAATGTATATGTCGCTATATACCACTAGTTGACATGTGACAAAGAACTTGATCAAATGAGCCTTAGGGTTACCTTTCCCTTTATATTTGTCAATTTTTTGTGGTTTGTATCCTAGAGGAAATGGTATCTATAAATACTCCATGTTGAATGGATATGAACACATGTCATCCAATTTGAAATTTTTAGTTCACTTACTAGCTTGAATGACAACAATTACATCCTTTATCTGTTGTAATTCTTGGGATAGGAAACTAGAAGGAATATTGGTTTGAGGGAGAATTCGGGTAGATGGTTGGGATGTCATAAGCGGGACACTTTGACTAGGGTAGGGTGGAGATATCTATTAGGGTACATTGGTTTGGTTGGGGAATGGACCAGGAATATGCATACATAGATTAAGATGTACTTGAAATTGCATAAGTATTTATGTGATATTCTAGTTTGGGTTGGTGATAAATCTTTGACTTGGAGGATTTTGTTGTTGGGACAGAGGGATATAACTATATTATGTCTGCTATGGTTGAAAAGGGACATGCTATTGACTAATCAAACCTTGTTGATGAGTGGGAATTTGTGGACCAAGACCCTATCTCTAGATTTGTGGCACATTCTAAACCAATAGTTGCCTAGTAGGTACTTGAGAAATATGGGGACCTCCTTATTGCATTAATCCCTATGAGGAAGTGAAAGTAGGTTAAAAATTTGGCATAGATCACTGACCAATATTTGCACATTATTGACTAGTCACTACTTGGTTTTAGATTGGCATATTAGTCTATGACTGAAGAGGTATGTTCATCATTACTTGGTGAGATGGAACATTTGTTGCCCCTGATTGAGGTGGCAATGTATTTGTCCTCTATTGCATTGATACACTAGATTGTGCCTATTATTGTGGAATACTACTCATTACATGCTGAGAAAGAGTAGGGTTTATCACATTCTATCATTGAGGTGTGACATTAGCCAATGTTTGATTACCTAATCCCATAGGTTGTACACTTGAGGAAGCAGTCGGTTGAGGTTTGGGTGTCTAAACTCCTATTCCATAGTATGATGACCTATTTATAGGATTGAATATAAGTACATGTTGTTGGCTAATTATTTGTGTGTTAGTACCACTTTGATCTAGATTGGTTGTTATTTAAACATTGTCCACTACATTTGGCTCACTATTCTATGTAGAGGCTAAAGACACTTCTTTGATCATGGGCATATGCATCAAGTTATCTATCAAATTGGTTTGTATGAATGGGTTAGAACTCAAATTATCTTATCTAGTTAACTATATCAACACTTTTGTTGAAGGAATTAGGTCAATAAGAGGCTTACCATGTTCATCTGATTGAATTCATGTGCTAGATTTAGGTAGGTTTGATATGATGTCTACATTTGGTTAAAGTGGTCTTCTATGATGTTTTTGCCTCGATCAAATATATTAGGATCTTGGTACATTGTTTGGACTAGAGCCATAGGATTGCTAAAAGAAGCCTATTGATCCTAAATGATATTGTGGGGTACTCTTACTAGACTTGGTAAAATTTCATGGGGGATGTTTGCTAGAAACGTGTCCCCTACCTCTATGGCTCTAACCAAAATATTGTCTTTATTCTCTAGCAAATATTTCTCAAACAAAAATGGATCATATGTGGAAGCCATATTAGTAGAATATAAATGTTGAAGAACTATCTCATCCACTATAGGTATTATAGCTAGGTATTGTATAGTTTTCTCTTGGTCTTATTTTAAATAAGGTGTCATGTTAACCAAATAGCTAACCAATAGATCTTGGCTTTGTGCCCCTGATTGAGTATTATAAGAGGGATAAGAATCCATATCATAATCAATATTATCCACATAGGGGTCTTACACCATTTCTTCCTATGATACCACATTACTAATCCCTAGATTGTATATGAGTCCACTATGAGTGTAGGAATACTTATTGGGATCCATAGTCAATGTTTTGTGATAAAAGGTCAAAGAGTTTTATAAACTCTAGAAAGGATAATGTCTAAAACAAATGATGTTCCAACTTGGTCTAGATGTGTCAAAAGGATAAAAAGGTTTATGCAAAGTTTTGTGAGGAAATAATTTAGTGTGAAGTATCTAAAATTTCACTATTCACACAAAGATAAGCAAGTAAATAGACCTAAAATAAAAATGCCAAACTCTAAGTTTAAAGTGTTTCAAATCAATCTAATATATAAATATAAAATTTTATAGGTCTCTGGTCAAATGCGGCCTCAAAAGATAGGCTCAAAAAAGGCATGTGTTAGGACTCTTGGCCAAATGGAATCAAAAGTTAGACTTTGAAATAGATGAAAGTTTTAACCTAACATATTTGAAACACTTCTAATAAACACTAGACATTTAATTATTGGACATGAACTGAATCAACTAGGTATAAGGTATGAAATAAAAGGCACTTTTAGAGATAGTTTATTTTCTCACAAAAAATGGTTTAAAACTTGGTTCTTTTGACAAACAAGCTAGACAACTATGTAAAGTATAATTATTTTAGATAAAAGATCAAAAAAGTACACTTGGATTGATCTAAAAATGTAGGAACAAATTTGGAACTCTATGCCAGAGGGTCTATAAAACAATTTTTGAAATGTTCTGGGAAGTGTAATGATGTTATACTACCCAAAAAGTTTGTTTCAAAAAATCTCTAAGGCAAAGATGTTTTCCTATAATTTTGATAGCATAACAATACTTTTCTTGACTCAAAAATGTTGTGGTGTATAGAATTAAAGTGAAAGTCTTTAGTAAAAAGTGGATTAAGTATATCAAGTGATGATAATGATTATGAGTCTTAAATGACCTTCTACCCAATATTGAAAATTAAACCTAAGTTCCCTCAAGTTTAGTGCAAATGTCAAACCCACTTAACACATCAATGCTATGAACTTATAAAGGTGTAATTCTGAATTTGGATTATAAGTGAAGGACTTAAACAACTTTGGTAAAGGTCTAGACTCAATTGGGTATCATAACTACACCAAAGGGGGTGATATGACTCTCAAGCTTTTGATGAACTTTGAATAAGGAAAATTGATGATCTCATGTGGGCAGCATAATGTCTCTTTATTTAAAATAAAATTTAGACTATATGTTTGGTTTGGATTGTTTGTTTACACTAAGTTTTTGACTCCAAACAAGACTTTACTCTAGTATAAGACCAACTAATTAGACACTCTTAAATCCTAAATTGATAAGGTTGCTTGGTATTATTAGAATCCATCAATATACATCATTTGAGAGGATTTTAAGTATTCATCCAAAATTAAATGTGTATTATATAGTAGGCTTTTTAGATCCCCCCTTCTCTCAAATGATACTACTACAACATGGACCTTGAGGTGCACCTTACACCAACAATAATTTCATGGTAAGTGGTGATTTGTCTAAGATCAAATAATTTTACAAAAAATCTAGGGGAATCAATTGCATGACTTTCACGCCAAACAATGTAAAAGAAAAACATAGATTTTGGGTCTATATCACTTGGCTTGTTGCAAAAAGGTCTAGTCCTTTTTGTAACCACTACATCTTACTATTCACTTAGTGTAGTGTAATGTCCAAAGTGACAGTACATCCCATGTACAACTCCAAAGAAGCCAAATGAATTCAATGATAAGAAATGAAACCTCAGGTTAAAGCTTTCCTAAAGAACTTACAAGAGGTGATGAAGTCCCCCTCACAAGCCAAGTTTGCATAAAAATAAAGAAAACATGAAATAAAAAGACTTTAGGGTCATTATCAAGGTCACTCAACCTTTGATGAGTTTTTAGGGCGTGATTTAGATTACTTTCTTTCTAAGCCTTCGAATAGGCTACTTGCAATAGGAATGGCACTTTTAATTCCAAAGGTTCCCTAAAGGGGACAAATGGAAGAGCATACACACAACATTCCTCTTTTTGCTAAACAAAAAATAGATAAATAATTATTGCAAACAAAAATTTACAAGTGTGTTCAATTTTAAGTCCAAATGAAAGATTTGGTGGTGTTCATTTGACCCCTTGGTCTTAGTTGTAACTTTGAAAATATTCACCACAAACATCTAAATTCTCTTGTTAAACACCAAAATAAGGTTCCTAATTGATTTTTTAACCATGAAAAATGTGATTTAAAACATGTTTTTAGCAAATGACAAACTTGGTCCTATAACAAAATTGTTAGCATATCATTTAGATTTGAATCTCTTTTTGGTTTGAAATAATGACTTTTAGAAAAAGAGATATTGGGTCTGTGTTTTAAGAAAAACATAGTGACTGACGTCAGTTTCTATAACCGACAATGGTGACATTTTCTAACTAATGTCATTTTATCTAACCAACACCAGTTATACCAATGTGACTGATGACAGATATACAACCAATGCCAATTTTACTAACTGACATCGATTAAGTTATGCAACCAATATTGGTCTTGCTTACCGACGTCAGTTACTATGTAAAATCATGCCAAATAAAAATGGAAAAATAAAGTTAGAAAATAAATTTACAAGAGTTTTAAAGGTCCAAATGAATATTTTAAAGTTGTAAAATGATCTTCTTCAAGTGTGAGATGCATCTAGTCCCACTAGGCATGCCATAATGTGATCTAATAATTTGACTCAAGAGAGGATGGTTAGTATGGTGTTAGTTCCAAAATGAAAACAAAATGGAAGAAACACACTAATATAATAACATCTCTAGGCCTAGACACTAGGGAGAGCTTGGTAATAAAAATAAAAGACAAACATAACAAAAAAATAAGGAATAAAACACAAGAATTTCTTCAGCTTCTTTAGATGCTCCAAATGCCTTTGTAGTCGTGGCTTGCTTAGTTTTGTGCTCGTGAAGTCCTTGGCAATGGAAGCTTGGCTACCTCCATCTCTCCTTGGCACCTTTGCCTTGTGGCTTGGATTGGAATAAATTTGGCATGGTAAAACTAATTGAAATGGATTCTTGAAGATATTTTTGCATTATAAATTTGCACCAAAATAGCTTAGAAATGATGTTCATAGCCTCTTTATTTATAGATTTTTTGCAAATGTCTAGAATCAACCTAAATCATCCATCTTAAGATTGAGATGTGTGGTTTAAGATTAATTTAATTTTTGGAATTAATTTTGTAATTATCCTCATCATGACATTAGAAGAAGGGTAAATTAAGAGGCATAGAGGGCATGAATCCTGTTATTTGTGGCATTTATGGCCTAGGGATGTCTTCCCAAGAAATGAGATCACATGATGATGTAGCTATTCAATATTCATTTCAAAAAATAATTATTTAAATTTTTTCCATGGAATTATTAATTAGGCCTTGATTTGGGTTAATTAGCTTTTAAGCATGATTAAGCACTTTGTGCACAAATTACTCAAATTGATCAAAATGCCTTATTATTGGTCTAAAATTTAACTGGATTGGAATCGGAAGCCAATGTTAGATGCATTAGAATTGTATTTCCATTTAGGATGTTACCAACAAAAAATAATTAAGGCACGTATCTTGTGTAGAAGATTTGATAGGAAAGAGCAATCCAAAGTTCTTGGGTGCAAAATTGGCATTTTGACTTGAAATGATTTGATCAAAGTTAGCTAGCCCATAAATTGCATTGCCCTATTTAGGGATACCTTGGACAAAATAGACACTTGAATAAATTAGTTTCACTTCATTTAGCATGCTTTAGTGTTTTTAGGCTAAATTGTGTATTTTGGGTGGAAATTTGTTAAAAGTCTAGTTGGAGGTTATCAGTGCCCAAATTTAGGTGTCTACATAATCTAGTGCTCACCAAATCTTGTGGCACAAAGTGGGGGTAATAAACAACAAAACTAAACATGTATAGAAGATATTTTCTCATGTCAATACATACAAAATCCTAATTCATGGAATAGAAGTATAAATGCATATATATCTACTCTTACAAAGGTGGAACAAAGTTAAGAATATTTACCTTTGAAGATGAACCCATCAAGCCTCAATATATACCTTGGCCAAGGTGATTTTCAAGAGGTTTTTATGGTATGTAAGTATGACAAGGATAAATTAGATCTAGGATACACAACCTATTAATGTATCCAAAAGAATTATCCATAAGATAAGATCTATATATCTAAAGAAAGTATGAAACCCTAACCTTACTCCTCAAGTAGAATGGTGGATAAGTAGATGTGTAATAGCTCTTCTTCTCTTCTCTAAATAATGGTGAAATGATATTATATATAGGTAGATTTAAACCTAAGCCCTGCCAAATTTTTTGGCCAATAGGGTTGACCCAGTTAATCTAGTAATTTTATAGACAAAAAATCACTAGGTCATGGTCTAGGTCGGCCAAGAGCTAACCTATAACCGAAATGATTTTTACCAATAAGAGTACGATGCCGACCCAGTCAACCTAGTACTATAAACTATCAAAAGGGGTTTTAGGCTAGGAAAAGGGGTATGAAAAGTTGTAAAATATTGTAGGAGTGTACATGAGAGAAAAACAAGCTTAGGGTAATGGTTTTTAAGAGACATGTGTGTAGATAATAAGGGGAAAAATGGGTAACAATATTATGAAACACCAATGGTCTACCTACCCCTTTATTGGTACACCCTTTAAGGCATGCACTCAGAGATATCGAGACTCAATGGATTCCTTCAAGCTAATGAGCATCAATAATTGATAAAAGTTTGAAAATATTATGCATATATATTACCAACAAGGGCATGATCTTGTAATATATCATTATGAATAGGATAGAATGGTTGTCACTCAAAAAAAAATTGACATCAGAGGTTGACATTTGACCTGTGAGGCCAAAAATGTCAACAATACCAAAATTATAAATTAGCATGGCATTTTATCTCCCTCCTTTGTTTGAATTCAAAAACGAATATGAAGATTACATTTTTCCTTTTATTGCAAATCAAGTAAAAAGTGTTCTTCCTCCTCCCTCTACATTTTTTTCTCAAAATAATGTTTAAATTTTAGATAAATAAAAAGAAACCACATCTCTTAATCCTCTCTCATGCCATGAAATTCCAAGTTCCCAAGAGAGTGATATTAACCTTCATGATATCCAATCGCATATAGTCGCTTATTTAGAAACAGAAGATCCTTTACTTAATATTTCCAAACCACATGATGATCATATCCTAAAATACAATGAAGGTGGTAAAGAGCCTATTACTCCTATGTTCCATATGGATGGAAAATTATAACCCCTAATAAAATATTCAAAATATTTACCAACCCCTCATAGTGATGTGCTATCTCTAATGAATAATATGGAAGATATTCAACAACACATGATTACTCTTAAGTTGTAAGTTTCTTCTCATGAGGCTACTTTTAATGATAATATATTAGAGGACCAACCCATTACTAGAGATTTTTTTGATTATGCATGTCCTTCCACCTTTATTATGCCCATGTTCTCTTCCTTTAATGGCAAAGGAGATCCCCCAAAGCATTTTAAATAATATATATACTTCTTTGAACATTGGGATAAATATGGAATCTTGTTTTTAAAATATTTCAATATAAGCATAGCTCAAGAGGCTCTTAATTGGTTATACACACTCCTAAAAGGTTCCTTATCAACATTTAAAAATCTCAAGGATGTATTCTTATCTAGTTTCAATAAGCACACATTACACAATCTACCATTGTAACATTTACAATCCTTAACTCAAAATGAGGAGGAATACCTTTGAGATTGTTTTTAACAACCCAAGTTACACCCTTTGAAGGATATTGTTAAATTTTGCTTCAAACTTGGACTAACATGGGAATGGCCTAAAGGTTGTGGGTTACCTATAGTCTAGACCAAACCTATAACTTATGGGGATAGCTCCCCTAATCTATCAACTTAAACTATTATTCTAAGACCTATTTTTATTGGGATGAAAAGGGGATAAGATGAAAACTTGGAAGGAAAACCTATACTTGGGGTGGTGATGCACCAATGTTTGTTTATCCTTTATTGACTGATCCTTAAACACACTTATGAATCCAATGGAAAACTATAAACTGACTAAGCTTCTTGACATAATCCTAGACATGAATACTTCATATGGAGGTCAGGTAGAACATTTGTAACTTGAAAGAAAAGAATCTAGGTTTGTATAAGACACTACTAGCCAATTCACTCTTTAACACTAATATTACCTATCAACACTTCATACAACCTACATAAGATGATAGTATGACATTAGGTTAAAGAAAGGACATGAAAAAGAAGATAAAGCTCACACTTTATGAAAATAAACAATCATAACACACACTAACACTCATATATAAGTATAAAACTATTCTTTCTCTATTGATTCAAGGTGAAAGGTACAATTTTGGTAGATATTTGCTATAGCCAATCAAAACATGAAAATAAAGAGCTCAATGCCTAAAAATATAGATTTTTTTTATGAGAGAGACAATCTAGGCATAGAAGAGGCCATGAATAGGCCAAGGAGGCCATGTAGTGGTTACATTGGTCTCCATTACTATCCCCATGCATTAATTGAGTGGATAGTGTATAATCAAAATATTTTCACACTTCTATTGATTAATTGTGCTTTATATCTTGTAGGAACCCATCAAGATTCAATCTCTCTAAGTGTATGCCTAAAGGGGTACATTGAGAAAGGGGTGGGCAGAGCTTTGGTGATTCATAGTATTATTGTCCCTTTTTGCCATATTATTACCAATCCAAATAGTTCCTAAAACCTTTCCCTAAGTTGTTTTTCCTCCCTTGTATAGTTTCTAGTCTTTTCCTCTTTTTATCCTTCATTTCCTTATTTGGCACCATTTTGACCTATTTAGCATACTAGGTTGACCTAGTTAACCTAGTATAGTTTGTAGACCTTTTCTCTCTTTTTGTTTGTTCACCTCCTGACTGACCTAGCACAGACCTAATGAGTTAGCTCAATAACATGTTAGGTTGACCAAGTCAACCTAGCACAACTGACATTCTTGAACAATTTTAGGGAAAGATACTCTTATAAATAGAAGGTCATTTCAGTCATTATTCATATATGCAATCAAGAGTTATTATTTGCTTTTGCTTCTTCAAAATATGCTCTTCCACCATTCTACTTGAGGATACTTAGCTTAGGTTTCTTATTTTGGATAATCTAGTCTTGTGGATAGGTCTTGGATGCTTTTGCCTAACAAAGTGATTTTTATGAACCAAAACAACCTCTTGTAAAGCCCCTTTTGATAAGGGAGAGATTAAGTCTTGATGGGTTCACATTTAGGTAAGTATATTCTAACTTTATTCTCCTCTCTTTTAGTATATAGAAGTAGCATAAGTTTTGGCTTGAATAATATTACTCTTCATAGTCTATGTATTAGGGTGTTACTCATACTTAATTTATTTGAAGTTCCTTATACATGTTTTGATTTCTTTGATTTACTAACCCCAACTTTGTGTGACAATATTTGGTGTGCACTAGATTAGATTTACTTTTCTTGTTATTAGATTAGTGAAATATTAAATCATAGGAATCTTTTAGGGTTCTTATATAATTGTGTTAGACTATAGGCTTTGGAACCCTATCTCACATGGTGTGTTATGATAAGTGATCTCCTAATTGGGTCTATCAAATCTTCACATTGGTCATGCCTCTGCTTAACAATTATATGCTCCCCAATCGGAAGTGTAGGTGTAATCTATCCCATCTGATTTAGGATTGATTTATGAACATGATGCATTTTTAATTGCATAAATTATAGTGAACATGGTGTGAGTCAAATCCTATAGGATTTATTTCATTTCTATTCATCATTATTTTTATCATATCTTTACTATGATGTATTAACCCTATTGACCCAATTTATTTATCTTTGTGCATAGGTTTGTAGGAATAGGTAACTGGCTCGACTAGTTTGACCCAGTACAGGTTTTAGAACTTACAAAATTTCATTCATACTAGCTTGAATTAGTGTTATTTTTATTAGTTTTTAGACTTCCAATTTAGTCAACTAAGTTGACCAATTTGACCTAGTGCATTTATATTACTTTTTCAATAAGTTTTTATATTTCTTAATCGACTAGATTGACCTAGTTTGTTAGTTTTTGATAGTTTTCTCCAAGGTTCTTAATCAACAATCTTCTCCTTTTCATCTCTAAAGAATTTAGGTCAGTTTTTATTTCTTTGTATCTTTTTTTTCTATACTTTCATTTCATAGTTTGTAATCTTTAAAACTACCTCTGCACAGCCAACTGGGTTGACCCTATGGACCTAGTTCTATGTTTTATGAAATAACTAGGTCGACTTGACCGACCTAGTTCATTTTTAGACTTTACTTCCATAATATAGGTACGACCCTGTCAACCCTATTCTATATGATTATCCACATAGTTTCTCAACTATACCTTGTTTCAAAGTTGGAATTAACCATATATGTTAATCGCATCTTTCTTTTCAATTGTTTGCATGCTTAGAATAGATCACATAGTTTAATTAGGTGATTTTCAATTAATCATTTAGTTTCACTATTTATATTATTTTGTAGACATGGTATATTTTAGATAAGCACCTGTCACCCTTATAGATATGGTGTGTGAAGTGAGTGGGTAGGCCCCAATACTAAGCCTATTCATTTCCACTACAATCCCTTTCATCCCAAAATTACCTAAAACTATCCTTAGATTGATATCTAGTACCTTACTTATAACCAATTTCCCTTTACACTTAAAATCATTCTTAATAATCTAATCAACATTTTAGGTTGACTAAGTAGCTAGATTTACTTTTCAAGATGCTTGATTTCTCTTTGATCAATTTTATGTGCAAAGTCTTACATTATCTAGTGTTACTGCAAGATTTTGCTTTATATTCATCAATTGGGTTAGCTAACATCAATTTAGTTGACTATGTGTTTCTTTTCTACACTTACTTTCTTAGACTAGATACAAATTATCTTTTTTCATTTCTAAACTTGTTATCAATATTATCCTCTTCCTTGTTTACTATAATAGGTTGCCTTTGTTGAAATTATAATTTTTCTAGATTTTGTGCACTGCACTAGATCAACTCGGTCAACCTAGTATAGTCTACAAGCCCTATTTCCTACACTAGGTTAATCTGGTTGACCTAGTTCTATTTCTTTCTTTACCTATTTTTCAATCTAATTTTCCATTTCTCTAGTTTTGCATCTTATTCATCTCTAGTTAGTTAGAATGATGTCTCCTATCAGAATACTTTTGGACAACCTAAATACATTTAGATACCATATGATATGTTCATTCCTCCCTCTCTTTTCCTCCCAAGAAAACCATCACCCTTGGAGCACCTCTTCTCATCCTTCATCTATGAAATATAACATGGTGCAAATAACACCTCAAGATAAATTTGATGGATCTAATCCTTTCCATACTTATCAAGCTACTTCTCAAAATCTCTAAACTAATGTGGGATTAATTGATACAAATTTCTTAAATAATCCCACTAATGACCCTTCTATTGATCCTCCCCCTAACACTAATTTGGGGAGTGATCCAACCAACACTAAATCACCTCCTGATATAACCCAACTCTTATCTCAATTCATTCAATAAATGAACATCATGTACAACTTTATTACCAACCAAATGATGCAAATTTAACAACACTTAATCAATATGGCTAATCAACCTCAAACTATTCATCCTCAAGATAATCCTAATGAAATTCCTCCACCTCTTAGCGATGCTTAAAGTAATGGTATTCCTCAACCCATAATGAATAAAAGATGATTCAAACCATTAAAAATGAGCCTTTATATCCCTTCATTATATCCATTTATATTGGTAACATAACTCCAACTATCAAATATGATGGGACTAAAGACCCTGCTTCATTCCTAAAAGCCTTTGGTAACCTTTATAAAGAGTGGATCCCAACTAATGCATTTACCACAACTAAACTATTAGTCAAAAAATTTATTGGTGATGTATTAGAATGGTATAATCAACTTCCTCAACATTGTATTTGGTAACTAAAATATTTGGTCAGTCCTTTGGTTAAAGAGTTTCAACAAAATGACCTTCCTAAAAATTGTCTTAGTCACTTCATAAATGCTAAATAATATCCTAATGAATCAAATCATGACTTTATTAAAATATGTAAATATTTAGCTCATAAATCTGATCATAATTTATTCAAAATCTTTATAACTATTCTTATTCCCACTCCTCAATACAATGTTTGAACCTTTGCTCCTCAAACTCTTAATGAAGCTCGTGACCAAGCTAAGCGTCAACACTTTATTATGAATTAATTTGAACCCAATCATAAACTTCTTAAAGGATATTTTCAAACATATAATTCTATCACTATAAATACTTCCCAAACTAAACCCAAAGTTGCCAAATCTGATGTTCCTTTACCATTTCATACACATTTTTCAGTTCAACAAATGCAACAATTATTACTACCCTCAAAAGTTTTAATTTATCCCAATGTTCCTCCTAAGTGGTATGATCCAAATCTATTATATTGGTTCCATGATGACATTGGGTATTCTCATGAGTCTTGTAGGGGACTCACTAAGTGTGTCATTTACTATATGCTTGGTAACTCATTCAACCATGAGGTTATGATCAAAATTCATTGTCAAGAGTATGTTGGTGCATCTCAAAAATGACAAAACTTTAAAGCCTTTACTTATAATATTCCAAAATCTTCTTCAAACAATAATCAATCAAATGTCAAGGATGTTTGTACCATCAATGCCAATTATGACCTATATTATAAAAAATCTCAATATGTCAATGCTGCTAAGGTTAATTATCATCATAAATTGACCCACAAAGATCCTATTACCAAACCTAAAAAACCATCTTTAGAAGAACAACTACTTAAATATACCACTACCATTCATGACTATTTGGAAGTAGCTAAGGAATAACTTCTTCCTTTAGATCCTCCCAACACATCTATACCTCCTAAATCTAATTTTATTTATAAACCTTATATTAGTTATTATAAATCACATTGGAATTTTCTTGAAAAAATCAACTATATGCCTTGTAAGATTCCTCTTATGGAGTTGGTTCGCACTTCACCTTATCATCACTAATTTCTTATGTAACAACTTCAAGAAATTGAAGATCCATTTTCCATAGACAAAGAACCACATTCTATTGATTCTCAATAAACTAACGTCAATACCATTAAGACTATGTGTCCTTCTTCCAAGCCTTCCATTAAATTTCTTAAAGAGGACATGAAGAATGATGAAATTATTTTTTGTGTTGATGATCTACCTTTCTTTATCAAAGTAGCCATTGATACCACCCTTATCTAAAAATTTCTAGTTGACAAAGGTTTTGGTATTAATGTCGCATCCTTATGGATCATTAAACAACTTGGTTATAAAAAATATCATCTTACACAAACCCATCTTACTTGTCATGGATTTGACAAGACTAATCAAAAGCCACTTGGTTGTATTTGGCTTCCATTGACCATTGGACCTAAGACTATTCAAAATAAGCTTATCATCCTTGATCTTTCTTTATCTTATAACATTCTTCTTGGTCATCCATCGACTCATCAGATGAGGGCCATTGCCTCTTATGGTATTCAGTGTATTAAATTCATATATAATGGAAAACATTACAAACATGAAGTTGATCCCAACCATGGAGTATCCAACTTCCCAATCCTAAGCCTCAATATCAAATTCCTACAATTTCTAAAATCAATAGTGCTCCTTTGCCTGAGTTCATCAACATGAATATTGATATTCAAGTTACTCTTGTGAATTTCGATGATGATGAGCCTAATGATTTATAGCACACTTGAAATACTGATGTAGGTGAATTTAGGGGATATTATTAAATTATTCTATTTTTTGTACTTTTAAATTTTAAAATTATTATGTATGTTAAAAAAATTAAAAAAGGTTAGAAATTAAAATTTAGTCGGGTATCAGGTTAGCAATAGTTTTAAAGAATATAGAATGTTTGAATTAGCAAGTTGTGTAGATAGTGTTAAGTGAATAAATAATCTTGGATAATCCATATCTAAAAGTCTAAATTTGGTGTCACTTCCTCAATGAACCAATAAGTTTCATCCCAGACAAAAAGGGGAAAAGCTTAGCATACATTTTAAAAGTGTATTATTTTTATAGGTTAGTTGAGTGTGTATTTAAAAATATATATTATTTATATTATATCTATGTGGAAGTATTTTTTGTGTGAACTCATGGTTAATTATAAAGGAGTAAAAAGGAGAACTCTAGTCTTCCATCAAAGAAAGTGGTAGCTAATGCATGGGTATGGATATCTTATATATTGCATGATTAAAGGAATTGGTAGATGGTGGTAATTGGTATTTTATTTATTATTCCTTCTAATAGAGAGTGGTGCCATTCCATTAAAAGATAGTTTTCATGTTATAGAATGAAATTGATAATTTTATAAATAGATGAAACATGGTGATGTCAAATTTATATTATTCAAGTGACAAATAAAGAAATGAAAGTTTGGTAGAAACATTGAATATTCTAATACTATTTCATCTATGTAGTATCTATTTTTTGATTGCTTATTTTCCCAGATAATGATGTTATGATTTCCAACTAAGTCGACTCAGCATCAAAATGATTTTTGAGTGTAATTTGTATAAAGATGCATTGGAGAGCACATATAAATTAAGTGTTGAATTGATAAGTCTTA
>JARHVA010001262.1:327500-605000 GCA_037957365.1 Torreya grandis | reverse complement strand
CTTGCTTATGCCTATAAGAGAAAGAGGTTTGGGAAGTCAAATCCATCTACAATAATTATCAAGAGCTCAGGCACTCAGGAGTTTTCTTTTGTAGGTTAATTAGGTCAATCAACATCATCAATGTTATGAAGCACTATCAACCATCATATTGAGATACAAATCATCATCACCTCTCAACCAAGATTTTAGGTACCATTACTCTATTGGAATAAAGATAAATTCCACCAATAGGCTAACTACATGAACCACTCACCCAATCAACTTTTGGTAAAATGTGTGCTTATTTATCAATATTCACATGATTTTATTCCATTTTAAAATCAATATAGCCCTTACCCATCTCCTATAATTCATATGTGGAATATTACCATCTTCTATTTATCAAACCCAAAATACACAGTCAATTACCAATGGTCAGACCCCAACCACTGATGGTCAGGCATAGCCATTGATGGTTACCCCAATCGTTGATGGTTACTTGTGGTAGAAAAACCACATAGCTAATTTCAGCCACCCACACCCAATAAAATCAACTTTTCTATGTTTCCAACCATTCATAAACCTCTTATATATTTTTAAAAGCCTACCATGACCTGTTAGCACTAGTATTATTTAGCTTATCACTAATTAGATCATTTCTAGTCTATTTTTATAGTAGTCTTTCTTGTATTTGATTTTAGTACCTTTTGATTATTGATGAAAGTACCTTTTTTTCTAGATTTATCAACTTGATTGTTTAAAACATGTGTCTTGACAACCCCTAAGGAAGTTCTCATTTTTGGGATTTAGCTATTGCTAGGCAATCCACCCAACTATCTATCTAACAAACAAGTTTGCTTTAGTGATTTATTATCTATAGGTCTTCCTCCCAAGCCAAAGAGGATCTCTTCATAATATTTTGATTCAATGCATGAAATATAAAAAGGTTTTTCAACCATACCTGTATCAAGTTTCTTTTCTCTTTTTTTTTGAAATTAAGTGAAAATTTACATGAAACATTTTGGCATGCCCAGTAGGACATAGAGTCTTTACTCACATTTTATTTGCATTTATATGCTCTTCTTTATATCTATGCTCATAATTGAAACTAAAATTTATTTTGGCCTTATAATCAAATTCATCCATTTATTAATTTAACATTAATTCATTTTAAATTAAATCATAATATTCTCATCATAGCATCACCTTTGTTGCACACACTGGCCAGACCACTTTCATCAATAAAACATCAAAATAATTTGAGACAAGGCCCGACTGGGGTTTCATCACCTAAAAATCACCTTACCCATTCTTGGCAAGCCTACTTGGAGGTGATTACAAAGGGGAGAACCAAATCAACTCTTTGGTTGAGTATAAAGTCTAGACATCAACATATATTGGCTAAGAACCCAACACCCTTATCACTGTAGAACTATGAAGTGAGGGGGCATGCCCCAATACCAAGATACATATTTATTCCAATACATTTTTTTTTGAGCACCTAAACAACCAAAAATGAACCATATACTTCTTATATAGTACTTGATCTACAAAACAACTTCTATCACATATTCTCATAAACTAAGGCATAAGCCAAAAGTGAGATTAAAACTAACCTCTAGGCTTAACATAATTCATAGTGTGTGTATTGATTGCCTTGATCATTTTATTGTCTTCTTCTTGTTTGAGTGGTGACTTTGTTCTTGTTTTATCTCCCATTTTTCTTGTATGGTTCCCACTCATCAACAGTAAAGAGACCTAGTAAAACAAAACCCATCACTTAAATCAACCTCTTCTACCTGCTCATCTATGGAGTACATCTCTAAAGTAGAAGATTAACCTTGTCCATTACAAATCCCTACTTTCCCTTGAGTATTTCCCTAAGGAGACATGGATTTTACCACTTTTCTAGACAATAATCTAGTTTCCCTTCAGCACTATATTAACACCTCTTCTCACCATATCCCAATTTCAACTCCACCTCAAGATTCTCCTTATGGCATGACATCCCACCTTATGAAGGGTATACCTATTGCTATGATCACCACCCAAGCATCTTCATCTACTAACCCCTTTGATGCTATAGCTAAAAACTAACCTATCCAACCAATCATTACCCTTACACCTTTTACCCCTAATAATGACTCCTCTACCTTGGGGACAACCCAACCATTGACCTATCATGCTCCACTTGTAGCTGGAGCACCCACCACTAGCACTACCAACCTACCCTCTATCAAACCTAACCCATCAATCAATACCCCTTTACCAAGTTTAGGGGTATCTATCCCTTCTAATTCACCACCCATTAGCACAAAGGTTACTACCTTACATCTTGTCACCAACCCAACTACCACCCATGTCCAATCCACAAGGATTCCTCAATCGTTACCCATTACACCCAATCTAGGATACATACCTAACCTACAAGGGTATGTACCCACTACCCAACCACCATCATCCACCTACCCTACCCAACCTCTAGCATCCACATTCTAATATGTGATAATCTCTCAACCACCAGATAATTACTAATATGTTTCCCAACCTCAACCACAATATTAGCCTTACAATCATTTTGGTGCACCACCTCAAACTAACCTAATTAAAATACTCATGGACAAGATGACCAACCTTGAATCATCCATTTAAATGGATCATAACATCCTATCTTATGATCAGATTTGTAATGAACCTATTCATCCTTCTGTCCCCATCAGACCTTACCCTCCTTAATGGGAGCTTCCAAAATTTACCAAATTTCAAATCAAGGAGGACCCCTAGAAAAACCTTAGGGGTTTCAGGTATTCATGTTACATGATCACTTATGATGAGGCCCTTCTCCTTTGAACCTTCCCCATGTCTTTATCTGGCCCAACACTTGAATGGAATAGTTCCCTCACCAATCATTCCATTTTTTCTTTCACCCAACTAGCACAAGTCTTCTTAGATCACTTTTCCATTAACATTTCCAAGAAGGTCTCTATCACAGACTCTATTCTATCAATAAATTTGATGATGAGGCCATTACTAATTTTGTCACCCATGGGAGAAGCTTGATTAATCATCTTTCATTTTCCCTACCTCAACCTAAACCTATAGAACTTTTCACTTGAGCTTGTGCCAAACATATATCTTCTACACTATGTGTCCAAAGCTTCATAATTTTTGATGAGGCTTTTAAAAACTCTACCTTTCATGTTAAAATCCAAAATGGACCATAGATAAGGGTAAACTAAAGTTAAAAAATAAGAACTCTACCTTCAAGACCAATGAAACCCCTTCCTCCAAACCAAGCAATGAAGACCAAGAGAACCATTAACGTTATCATCCTTAAAACTACCCCTCCACCCAATCTCAATCAATAAAATTCTCCCATTAGCTCCAACCAAAATATAAGGAACCCAAACTGAAGCAACCAAAAACAATTAACTCCACTTGGATAATATTATACCTAAGTTTTAGAGAAGATGCTAAAAGCTAACCTTATACAAATTCCACCCATCAAACCTCCCCAATAGTTTTATTGTTCTCATCTATCTCCTACTTGGTACAATGATAATGACCTATGTGCTTTTCATCAGGTAATTGGACTTGATGCCAACAAATGTAATACTTTCAAGAATGTTTTTTAGAGTCTTATAGATAAAGGGGAACTCATGTTGGATAATCCCAATGCTCCTCAAAATCAAGCTCTTGACATCTTCAAGAAACCTTTTCCTAACCATGCCCCTATCAAAGCTAAAGACAAACAAGCTAAATATTCTCATGATGCCCATATGGTCAATATGGTCCTAGATATGTCTATCACCCAACCTAACTTCATTTCCCCCACTTCATCTACCAAGGTGGTGAAGTCGCTTTCCCTTCCTTCAGAGCACCCCTTTAGATAGCCAAGCTAAACAAAAAGACATTCCTAGACCACCATCTCTCCTAACTATGGGCCAAACCACAACTATGGACATCATTCCCAGGGGAGTGAATTTTTCACAAACACCCCTCATAGAGTGGCCACCTAGCTTGAACTTACCTCCCTTAATTATGGAAATTAATGAGGCTATCAACCCTCCTTCTCAACCCATAGGTGTTTCCTTAGCACCTGCTACCCTGGAGGCTAGACCAATATATAAACCTTTTTCTAAACTTGTTCAAAACCTAGGTATGGCTACAAAATTGGACATAGATCAAACCCCTTTTTGGAAATAGTTAGGGCTTCCCCTCATAAAAAAACCTAAACCTTATATCAAGCCCATAACCAATCAATCCATCATCTCTTCACCACCTCTTAGAATGATCAGAACTTCTATAAACCCCTCACCTTCTTAGCCAACTTACTAACCATTTTATCCAACCAACACATCACCAAACAAACCTTTAAAAATTCTTGGTGCCTTCCCTACTAATAGTTTGGTTCACCCATCCTTGAAGGTGGAATTAACCCCACCTTAGCCTATACCCAGGTCTTGACCCACACCAATCAAGAGGATGAAACCATTGAGGGGCTGCATGACTAAGACCCCACCCCCTCTTCCTTTCCCTTTATCTTAGGGCCTCACCCTTCCACTTTGCTTAAAAATAAACCCCCTTTTAACATATGTCACCCACTACCATTGATTACACCAACCCATTTATTATTCAGTGTGCCGATCCTTCCTAGATTACCAATAGTCAGACCACCAAACTCAACCACCCCAACTACCAACATACCCAAACCAAAACCATCAACTAGAAACACCACCTTACCCAAACCATCTATCACTAAACCTATTACCACCTACACACCCATCTTATCAACCAAAAACATGAGCCCAAAACCTTCCTTACCTCTTATAGAATCCTATACAGCCATTCTCCAAATATTAGTGTAGACCTCTTGCCTCACGTTACCTCATATCAAACCTTTTGATCCTCTTAGTTTGAAGCTAACCTAGTATAGTGACCATCAGATCTATTCCTATCATAGTACACTTGGGTATGATATGGATAATTTAAAATCTCTCTATGCCATTATCTACCAATTTTATGATGAGGTTGATCTTTTGATAGATTGTCTTCCATCCATTATTTTACCCATTCATGCAACAACGATTTGCCAAAAAACACCTAATCCTCTACTCTCACCTTAGAGTGACCTAGAGTCTACCCAACATCATATCTCACATTTCCCCTCTATCCATACCATTAATATGGTTACATGATCACAATAAAAGGATCAAGGGAAAACCAAAATGTCAATCCCATAGACATACCCACCAACTCATCATCAACCAAAATAGATCCAAACCTCTATATCTTTAGCTAAGCCAAAATTTACCATCATAGACATCTCAGAGGATAACCCCTCCAAATCCATTAGGAGGGTCATTCTTAAATAAATTCACTAGACCCCAGCTAAGATGAGCCTCTATGAACTCATTTCCACCTCACCTCACCATCATTAGGCCATGATCAAGGCTATGTAATCCATTGAAGTCAAACTAGGGGATTCCTAACCTATAGAGGTCTTTATTAGTTCTCTCCAACTCTGCACCCTTATTACCTTCAAGGACTCATCTATACCTTCTATCCACCCTGAGGACCCAAATCCCCCTCTTTTTATTACAACCCACATCAACCAAACCTGCAACAAATGGATTATGATCAATAGGGAGCCAATATCAACATCATCTCTTCCCATACCTATGAGCAACTCACGCTACTAACCAATATCATGCCTAAAACTTTATCCATCCTTAGATCCTTTAACAACACTATGACCACTACCTTGGGAATTGTTAACCTTTTTATTCAATTAAGACCTCATATGCTCCCTAAATTCTTCTATGTGGTTGAAGGTGAATTTTATTATAATGTTTTACTAGGGAGACCTTGGATCCAGGATATGTGTTGTGTACCTTCCACCCTCCATCATTAAGTCAAGTTTGAACATGAAGGTCAAGTTGTTACCATACAAGCTGACCCTAGCCATTTTATAGCATGTAATATGACATACCGGCCTAATGATGTTCTCTTATCTCCATCCAAAGTACTACAAATAACCACCATCAAGCCCTCACCCATGGAAGCTAAAGCCATTACTTCCTCCCATTCCACTGAGGCATTTATAAATTCATCTATCCCCATAGACTAGATACCCATCACTGGTGATTTGGAACCTACCTTCTAATGCCTTACCCTTGGATAATATTGTCTCCTCACCCTTGATTCCCTCCTTACTCCCCAAGAATATGGTAAACTCAACCACCAACCGAGTTATGATCCCAACATTAGAGCCATTATAAATTTGGGGCCTTTGAGTTATCAAACCCACTTTATCTATGGGGGAATTGACAAGACACTTAACATTGTGACCACTCCCTCTCCACCTCAACCATTCACCTCAACCTTCTCTTATTTGAACAACCTAGACTTTTCCAAACTATATCTTAATAGGTGTACCTAGAAGGGATTTGATTTAGGATGATATGAGCACAACCCACACAAATTGACCTTGATTAAGACCTAAAAATTTCAAGATAAACATGGCCTCCTTAGCTTCATTCTACCCAATAAGAATAAATCTAAACAAACTACACCTACCATTGTTGAAAAAGAGACCCCTTCCTCACCAACACCCCCTCCACCTATAGGTGCAGATGAGGACATCATCCCACCTAATTTTTTTTTCCATCAACATGATTACCCTTGGCCCCCTGACTCATCAAAAGGAAGGGACACCCATATCCATCCCTTTGATCCATCCAAAACTCATGGGAGAAGACTCTCTTATCATTAACATTGTTCAGTGGTAGGATGATGATGTTATTCTCACCTACCTTGGTGCATTATATTCCTCCATCCATAAATCCTTACCTCCAAAAACCTAAAACATGTTGAATGAATCTACCATGGATATTGACTTAGGCACTTTGGATAACCCCCATGTCATTAAACCTAGCCAAACCCTTACCCCTAAGGAACTACAGGACTTCTCTACCTTCTTCTAAGACTATAGTATTGCATTCTCTTAGTCATATACTGATATGATGCATGGTATTGACCATACAATTACCACTCACAACATTTTAACCAATCATGATGCCAAACCTATTAGATAGAAACCTCACTCAATGCATCCTCACATAACTGTCCTTTTCAAAGAAGATCTTCAATGCCTCCTTTCTATCAAACTTATTCAACTCATTGATTATACTCAATGGGTTTCAAACATCATTCTTATCACTAAAGCCATAGGAGGGCTAAACATCTATGTTGACTTTTGTGACCTCAACCTCACCTACCCAAAGGATTAATTTATTCTACCTATCATTGACCAACTTATTGATCTTATAGCAAGCCATGAGATGTTTTCTCTCATGGATGGATTCTCGGGTTATACTTAGATTTTGATTTCCCTTGAAGATCAACATAAAACTATCTTTATCACCCCATGGGGGATTTTTTGTTATAGAGTCATCCCCTTTAGTCTTAAGAATGTTGGTGAAACCTACCAATGTGCCAAGACCTATATTTTTCATGACCTTATCCATACAATCATTGAAGACTATGTGGATGACCTTCTTAGGAAGTTAAAGCTTCACAAAGACCATTTGGCCATTCTCAAGATTATCTTTGAGTGACTTATCCACTATCACATCCACCTCAACCCCAAGAAATGTATTTTTTGGATCTTTTCAAGCAAACTTCTAGGATTCATCATTTCCCTTCAAGGAATTGAGGTTGACCCAGCCAAGATTAAAGCCATCTTCAAGATGCTACCCCTAATCAATCTTAAGCAACTCTATAGTTTACAATGGAAGCTCCAATCTATTTTCCATTTTATTTCCCAACTCTCAAATTGGTGTCAACCCTTCTACCACCTCTTGAAAAATGAAATCTCTTTCAAGTGGAATGTTTATTATCAAAAGGCCTTTGATGTACTCAAAGAGTACCTACTATCTCCACCTATCCTTATACCTTCTAAGGATGACCACCCTTTCTACCTATATATCTCTACCATAAACCATTCAATAAGGGCAATGCTTACCCATCAAGATGAATAACATAAAGAGTAATCCATCTATTACATTATCTGCATACTTATTGTATATGAGACTTGGTATACACATACCAACAAATTATTTTTGGGTCTAGTCTTCATGGCCACCAAAATTTGCCACTAACTTCTTAACCATAAAACTTTTTTCATAACTAATATCAACCCCCTCAAGTATATGCACTATAAACCATATCAAAACTAACGTATGGCTAAGTGGCTCATTTTTTTATCTAAGTTTGACCTTGAGTTCCTCTAGCAAAAATAAATTAAGGGGTAAGTCATTGCCAACCAATTGGTTGACACACCCCTAATAGACAGCCAACGTCCCGCTTTTGAATTTATAGATATGTCAATCGTAAGTCTATCTCAAGAGGATTTTACCAATCATGTAACCATGTTTTTTTATGGTTCTAAATGTCAACATGGTGGGGGGGGGGGTGGTATTATCCTTATCTTGCTTATCAGTGAACCACTTCCTTTGTCATTTAAACTTGAATTCAAATACATAAACAATGTGTTTGAGTATGAAACCCTAGTAATAGGTTTCCAAACTACCTTAGCCTTAGGATTTAGAATAATCAATATCTTTGGTGACTCCCAATTTGTGGTCAACCAAGTCAATGACATTTACCAATGTAAGAATGAAATGATGCAACTATATAGACAACTAGTTAAAAAACTCCTAGCCTCATTCAAACACTACCATATTCAAACCACCCCATGATTCACCAATAAGTTTTTTGATACCATGGCTTCTCTTGCCTCTCAAATTTTTTCATCACCCTCAAACACCAAACTATCAGTCATTGTCCATTGCCTCATTGAACCTTCCTACACCAAATTAGATACTCCAGCCATCTTTAGTGTGGAAGAGATTATGTCTAACCTTTGTTATCATCAAACCTTTGACTACATTCACCTTTGCATAGTTCCATCTAGCCTCTCTATGAATTCCCATTAGGCATTTATTTAGACCACCTTTTATTACACCATTATGGGAGGAATTATTTACAACCATGGTTTTGATGGCCTCCTGTTCCATTGCCTTCATGGTCTAGAAGCCTCTTACACTATCAAGGAGACACATGAGGGTATCTATGGGGGGTACTTTAGTGGACTCATTATGGCTAAGCACATCCTTTACCTAGGCTATTACTGACCCATGCTTAACCAAGATTATTTTTATTATGTGAAAAGGTGTGTCAAGTGTCAATAACACACTCATTTACATCACACACATAGCAATGGGCTTTACATTTCTATAGACTTTTGGCCCTTTTCATAATGGGGTTTAGACCTTATCAGTGAAATCAATCCCCACTCTTCACAATGACATCATTCTATCATTACCATGACTGAATATTTTACCAAATGGATAGAAGTTATTCCCTTTATCTTGATAGAAGCTGAAAAGATTATTAAATTTATTACCCATCACATCATCTATCATTTCAGTGTCCCCCATAAGATCATCATCAATAATGATAAATCCTTCAAAAACAAACAAGTTTAGGGCCTTTGTGATGTATTTGGTATTAAACTTATCTTTTCATCACCTTATCACCCCTAAGAAAATATACAAGACAAAGCCTCTAACAAAACCCTTAACAACATGCATACCAAAATGGTTAATGCCTTGAGTTAGGATTGGCATTTACACATCCCTTTCACCTTATGGGCATATCATACTAGCATCTAAACCCCTACAAGTGATACATATTTTTCTCTCATGTTTGGATCCAAGGTTGTAGTGCCTCTTGAAGTCCAAATACCTTCTCTTTTCATATCTTTGCATGGTTTTATTTCAAAAAAAAACTATCATCAAGAATGTTTAGCTCAACTTGAGATACTTGATGAGCATTTTTTGGCCACCCTTTCCCATCTCCATGTCTATCAAGAATGAATCAAACGTGCCTATAAAAAACACCTAAAAATCCATGAATGTAATATTAGAGATCTTATCCTCAAGGAAAACCAACATGTAACTAATATGAAGAAAAGAAAAAGAGGCAAATTTGCTTTCAATTGGCTTGGACCCTACATCATTACCCATAAGTATAGATCAAGAGCTTATCATTTATCCTCTCTCAAAGGTAAACCAAAACTTGAGACTCTCAATGCTTCACATTAGCATCCCTTTTATTGTTAGATAGGGATCACAATCATCATTTGTCTAACTTAAGCTCATCCCTTGCAATGACATTCATTTCCCTCTTTTTAGGGGCAATCAAATAAAATTGAATCATGTGATTATCCATCACAATTATAGCCTAATATTGAAATATGGATACCATGGATCTATCCATGACATGATTCTCATAGTACTTCCCATCTCTTTGAGATTAGTTCCTATGGTCATTGTCACCTATACCTCCTTTTCATGTCATCTTAGTTTTGCCTTCATAAAGGCAATCCATTGAGCATGTATGAGCAAGTATATATCAATAAAAATCTATAAAAAGTAATATCAAATAGAAAAAACAAATCATGGGCCATCCTTATCATTCATAGACTGCTTCCTTGAAATATAGTTATTGAAACTTATTCTAAAATTGCCAAATGTAAGGTGGACTACTCCCTTGAAGGATAACTATTAGAAGTATTTAAACTAAGCATATAAAATTAGACCATTCCCTTGAAGGATGGTTGAGTAAATCATTAGTCAAAGCTATCAATTTCTTGGAATATTCCCACATTGATCAACTTCCATGACCCTCCAGCAAAATTTAAAGAAAAAACAAGAGCAAAATCAATTTTTAAATCCATAATCAGCTCTCTTAAAATCAATAATCTTGGACAGCCACAATCAGCTCTCCTTAGTAGACTTCCCACATAAATCAATATAAAATTTATATATGAACATATACTTGTGTATACTACCTCTTTGGACACCTATAAAAAATACATACTAGTCTCACTAAAGGTCCCAGAGTCACCCATTCTCCCTCCACATGTCATATGCACGGGACTATGAGCTTACTTGACACAATGTAATCAGGATCCCTATCTATCAGCTTAAGCATGCTAATAAGAAGAATTGGAAAGGATTATTTTTATTAAGCTAATCCAACTTTGGGTTTTATGTCAGTCTTTACCAATGAAAAGGCATCGTGTTCATTTTATTATTTTATGTAAGCCTATCGCTATGTGCATGAATAATAAACATAACATCAAAATAATGCACATCATGAACTATGTCAACAAGTAATAGCATTTATCCATCAATGAGTCAAACACAATGTAAACATATCAAAACAAACCATGAACATCAATCAAATTATATGAGCCTATAAGCATGTCATCACACCATCAAAAGCATAAACCAAATCAATGAGAAAAACATTAGGGCATATACCATTTCCCATTTCACCCATATATCCATAAATAAAACCATAACATGTATCCATCCATAACATATCCTATCATAACCATGATCGAAATTAGATAATCATAGCTAAATTTATAGCATCACATACCTAAGCTACTGAGTGAAACACTATAAACATAAACTGAAACCATAAGCCATAATCATAAACCATAAGCATCCATCATACATAAACATCAAAAAACATATATCATATACATTGAATCATCAAAAAATAATACATGTAACAATGTATCAGCTCTCTCAAAAAAATATACCTCTCACTACATCAATGCATAGGTAAATATTAAAATAATACATCATAATAATGTATTTGACCATAATCATGGGCCTATACCTAGTGGTGGTCCCTCTGGGACCCCTATCTATCTCACTATAGAAGCCCACTAACCTAGAGTAGTTATCAATGGCCCACCAGCCAAGCTTACTTTGTACTATGCATACCTCATATCTTAGGGCAATTGGTCTAATACCATCACCTCATAATACTAAGCTCTATTATGGTAGATAGATAGTGTGCTCAGGGTACTCTATTCAGTGGCCCCCTACTATTACTACACGTATCCCAGCCCTTTATCTAAGTAGATCTCTCTCACCTATAATTGTGGAAAGTTAACCTTGTAATGCCTAAATCTA
This sequence comes from Torreya grandis, assembly GCA_037957365.1. Taxonomy (NCBI): domain Eukaryota; kingdom Viridiplantae; phylum Streptophyta; class Pinopsida; order Cupressales; family Taxaceae; genus Torreya; species Torreya grandis. The sequence continues at coordinate 592,962 of JARHVA010001262.1, read as the reverse complement.
GCCCTATAATGTGGCCACCTATCCCTATAGATAATGTACTTGAGCATGGTCCACAACCAATGCTACCCTTACTTTGTCTAACCTATTTAGCTAGATCTATAGCCATCAATGCCTCCCCTCCATCATCTCCACCCACATTTGTAGCTATATAGATAGGTTGGTACTAGGCTATGTATCCATCTATATACCCTACATCATCTATGGGAGCCCTAATAGGAAGCTCTTCAAAGCCACCAACTAAAATTATCTGAATAGGTTAGGGCATCGATAATTGAACCTCTAATTCCTACCTCCTATATCATTGATGTGGACCTAGTACATCCTATAACAAGCTAAACTAGCACCATAATAGATCAAAGGGAATAAACTCAATGTCACCCTCTTAGTGTCCCACTATCCACTTGTAGCTCTATATAACGAGGGTCTCCCTCTTGTAGTTAGCTAGATAGGGAATTATAGGTACAATCTCTATGTGATGTCTATAGCTACCAACCCTACTTAGGGTATGTAGGCCCAAACAACAAATTTATAGTCCTACCCCCCATACAAACATAAGAAATAAAAATTCAAACCTATCTACCAAATTATTGCACCCCCTACCTCATTTCATGACCTCCTCTATTGTCTGAGCCCTCATGTAGGTGCTTGGATGCATCTTCATGCTCTTTGTATCCTAGACCCATAAAATCTACCAAATGCCTCTAGCCAACAATAAATGCCCACCTCAGCATGAACCTTCCTCATAAAACACCAAAATCTCCCAAAGCTTGATCAAATAAAGCATGGTAGTAAAAATGATAAAGTGCCTTTTATTTTTTTATTTTTACCCCTAGACTTTTAGGGTTTTCCTTAATTGTTGATGGTTAGGGTGACCATTGATGATCACCTTCTAGGGACCCTGACCATCAATGATTAGGATATCTCAAAACCCAATTTCACCTTTTACTTATAACCTCCACATTTTAATAAATTTACCTCAAGCTCTTTTCTACTTTTGGAGATGAATTTCCCCCACCAAATTGAACATCTCATCACCTCACCATTGGGCTCTTTTGGCCCATCTAGTGTGCAATTTTGTGACATTTTTCCTTGGTCCTTTGATTATAGCGAAAATATTACCATGTTGACCCTTTTGAATTTTTACACCACCTCATACATACAGACCCACTTGTGTCTCATTGAGATCAGTTCCTACCTCAGATACCTGTGACACTTGACCCATTTGTGTTTTTATTAGGAGCACTTCCTACCTTGGATACCCACTAGATATATAGAGATTGCTTAGGATACTTGTGTTTACGAGTGTTCCCAACCATCACACCTATAGGAATTCATGTAGTTCACTCATCACTTGTCTTTCTTAGCCCTAACCCTTATTTAAAAAAATATTGGCAACCCTATTTATGTATGATCTTGGCTATCACTCCTTTTTATCATATTTTATGTACAAATTTTCATCTTAGATTCTCGACCTCATGTCACCACCTTGTGAATCACCATTTAACACTTATCAAATCCATACCCACTTTAGCTTCACCTCATTGACTCTTGGTTTGATGGGGAACACATCCTCTTACTCTCAGGGCAACCATACCTTTGACCCATACTCCATTTTTATTTTTGCATCTCATTCATGTAAGCCACATAATAAAAAATGGCAAAATGTAGACATCAAAAATATACACACTTATGATTTTGAATGTTAAATATACCCCTAGACCTATCTTAGGCCCCCTTTAGGACCAACCTACATCTATCAGGCTTAAACCAACCAATTTATACTTAGTTTCACTTAAATGAATAACCCTGGTCTTCATCACCCTATCCTTATGGACCCTGACCATTGATGGTTAGGGTGACCATCGATAGTAAGTCATGGGGACCTATGACTATTGATGGTTAGGATCCACCTTCTCACCAAGAGCATGTAATATCTACTAACCCTTTTTTAAATATAACTAGTCTAATTTATGTTATGAGATTTTGCATGCACAAATTATATTTAGATGACCTAGTTACACCTTCAATTCCACCTCTTTATTATGCCTATAAGAGAGAGAGGTTTAAGAGGTCAAATCCATCTGTAATAATTATTAGGAGCTCAATCACTCAAGAGTTTTCTTTTATAGGTCAATAAATGTCATTAGCATTATCGAGCACTATCATCCATCTTATTGAGAGCCAACTCATCATCACCTCTCAACCAAGTATTTAGATATTATTACTCTATTGGAATCAAGCTAGATTCCACCAATAGGCTAACTATGCCAACCACTCACCCAATAAACTTTTGGTAAGACATGTGCTTGTTTGTCAATATTCACATGCTTTTATTCCATTTTGTAATCAATCTAACCCTTGCCCAACTCCCATAATTCATCTATAGAATCATGCCATCTTTTATTGATCAAACACAAAAATATATAGTCAACCACCGATGATTGGACCCCAACCATTGATGGTTAGGCATAACCACTGATGGTTACCCTAACCACCGATGGTCACCAATGGTAAAAAAACCAACAAGTTAAATTTATGCACCTACACCTAATCAAATCCATTTTTATATGTTTCTAACCACTCATAAACCCCTTTTATATTTTCTAAAGCATACCCCAACACATTATCACTAGTATTAATTAGTTTATCACTAATTAGATCATTTCTAGTCTATTTTTCTAGTAGGCTTTCTTGTATTCTATTTTAGTACCTTTTGATTATTGATGCAAGTACCTTCTTTCCAGCTTTATCAACTTGATTGTTTAAAACATGTAGATTGAAATCCCCTAAAAAAACTCTCACTTCTGGGATCTACCTATCACTAAACAATCTACCTAACTATCTATCTATCTAATAAACAAGTTTGCTTTAGTGCTTTTTTATCTGTAGGTCTTCCTCCCAAGCCAAAGAAGAGATGTTCACAATATTTTGATTTAACACATGAAAAAACAAATAGGTTTTTCAACCATACCTATAGCAAGTTTTTTATCTCTCTTTATTTTAAACTTAAGTGAAAATTTACATGAAATAATTATAGTAATAAGCTCTATAAAAGAGAAAGATCCAAAATATTTTGAATTTTAAATATGGTGATGACAACAAGAGGTAGAGGAAGGAGGTAACCAAGACAAGCTATTGGATAGGTAATAGTAATGAAAGAAATAAGAAATATCATAGCTAGATTATAGGATCTAGAAATAGCTCAGAGAAGAGGCACTAACATGGGTGAATTCAGTGATAGAGAAGAGGAACCACCAGAGGAAGAATCGGTGGAAGAAAAAGAAATAGTGAAAGACAGAATGATTTGAACTATTATGGGTATGAGTGCAAAGCCCAAGATAGAGGTTCCCATGTATGAGGAAAACCTAAATGTGGAAGATCTCATTGATTGAATTAGTGAAATGGATAAATAATTTGAATATGAAGGAGTTGATGATGATAAAAGGGTTAAATTTACCATGACCAGATTGAAGAGTCATGCATCCCTATGGTGGAATGGAGTGCAGGAATAAAAAAGAATAAAAGGAAATCAAAAAATCAAGAGCTGGAATAGGATGGTTGTCAAATTAAAAAGGTAAATTCATGCCCAAAGATTATCAAGTTAAGCTTTTTATAAAATTGCAAAATTTTAAACAATAAGAAATGTTTATAAAATAATATATTGAGGATTTTTATAAACTAATAATAAGATCAGGGCATGTTGAATATGATGTAGAAAAGGTGGTAAGGTATACAAATGGCTTAAAATTTGCTATTCAGGATGAGATGAGTCTTATCATTCCTAATTCAATGGAAGAGGCATACAAATATGCCTTGAAAGCAAAAGAAAACTAGTAAGGAAATAACTTCAACATGTAAGGGGTAGAGGTAGAACCTATAGAGGAAAAGGACAACAAGGAGGAAGAATTCAATTGTAGACACATCAAGGAGAAACTAGTAGCTCACAAGATAGAAACAACTTTTAGAGATAAGAATTTACCCCAATAGGTAGGTATCCTTTTATAGGAAGAAGACCTTTTAATAAAGATAAAGGGTTTAATAGTAGATGTTTTAAGTGTGTAAAATTTGGACATAGGTCCTTTGAGTGTCCTAACAACCCATCTAAAAGTTAGAGAAATATTTATCTTACCCAAGTTGAAGATGCAAAAAGTGTAAGTTCACCTCCTCATGAAGATGCTCCAGAGATAAGAGAAACATTACTAATGAAAAGGGTTTTGTTGGAACCAAAAAAATAAATCAAGGAGCCTCCTCAAAGAAAAACCTTATTTAGGACCACCTGCAAAGCAAAAGGTAAAGGTTGTCAGGGAATTATTTATAGTGGTAGCACTAGAAATATAGTATCCATAGAGATGGAAAGTAAATTAAATTTAAAGAAGGTGAGTCATCTAACTCCTTATAAAGTATCTTGGTTACAAAAAGGTCATCAAATTTTGGTTAATGAGCAATGCAAAGTATAATTTCAAATAGGGCGTTATAAGGATGAATTTATTTGTGATATAATGCCTATGGATGTTTATCATGTTATCTTAGGTAGGCCTTGGTAGTATGATAGGAAAGCTATACATGTTAGCAGGCAGAATATCTATACATTTGAAAATAATGGTAAGAAGTATATTCTAACACCTCTCAAAGAAGATGATGCAGTAGAAAAATAAAATTATAATTTGAAAGTGTTAGTTATCAGTGGAAAAGAATTCTTTTAGCAAATGAAACAAGAAGAGGTAAGTCATGCTCTTATTGGTAAGCCAAAGACTATAATCACTACCACTAAGTTAAATGAATTACCTTTTGAAATTCAATATTTTCTCAGTGAGTTTGTGGATATTGTAGTAAACTATTTACCAAATGAATTACCTCATAAAAGGAGTATTATCCATCATATAGACTTAATACTAGGGGCTAACCTTCTAAATAAAGTAGATTACAAGATGGCTCCAAAAGAAAATGAAGAAATCAAAAGGTAGGTTTAGGTCTTATTAGATAAAGGACTAGTGAGGGAAAGCTTAAGCCCTTGTGTGGTTCCAACTATACTTTCACAAAAGAAAAATGAAACTTGGTGGATGTGCACAGACTCAAGGGCTATAAACAAAATTACTATCGGGTATATATGTCCTTTAGCAAGAATAAATGATCTAATGGATTATTTGAGTGGTGCTAAATATTTTTCAAATATAGACTTAAAAAGTGGATATCATCAGATGAGAATAAGATAAGGAGATGAATGGAAGACATCATTTAAAACAAATGATTGTTTGTATGAATGGTTGGTAATGCCATTTGGATTGACAAATTACCCAAGTACTTTTATGAGGCTTATGAATGAATTACTTAAGCCATTCATAGGAAAAAAATATATTGTTTATCTTGATGATAGTTTGGTCTTTAGTAAATCAAGAGATGAGCATTTTGAACATTTAAGATTGGTTTTGAAGAAGTTTTAGGAGGAAAGGTTACTGATTAACCTTAAAAAGTGTATTTTTTCAAAACATAATTAGTCTATCTGGGTTTTTTTTATTTCACAATAAGGGTTAAAGATGGATAAAGATAAGGTAAAAGCTATAGAAGAATGGCCTATACCCAAGAATCCATTTGAGGTAAGATGTTTTCATGGCCTTATTAGCTTTTATAGTAAGTTTATCAAGAATTTTAGCAATAGTTGTGCCCCTATTATAGAAACCATTAAAGGGAGAAATCAACCATTTATATGGATTTAAGTAGCTAATAAAAGCTTTAAGATGTTGAAAAATAAAATCACAGAGCAACTTATGTTGGCACTACCTAATTTTGGTATGTTTTTCCAAGTGGAGTGTGATGCAAGTGGAACTGCCATAGGAGTTATGCTAAGTTAGGAAGGTAAACCTATGGCATTATTTTTTCAGAAACTTAATGAGGCTAAAAATAATTACTTATCTTATGATAAAGAATTTTATGCTGTAGTGTAGGATTTGAAGAAGTGAAGGTAGTATTTAATTCCAAAATAATTTGTTTTATTTACTAATAAACATGCCTTATAGTTTATTATCACCTAAAATAAATTAAATCAAATGCATGCTAAGTGGGTAGATTTTTTTCAAAGTTTTTCATTTTTTATTAAACATAATAGTGGCCAATCTAACAAGGTTGTTAATGCTTTGAGCATAATTTTTTTGGTTCTACAGGAAATATAGGTGAATGTTATAGGATTTGACACATTGAAGGAAATGTATGCAAATGATGTAGATGTTAAAGAAGCATATGGAGCTTGAAAAGATATTATAAGTATGGATAGAAGACCTTGGATGGATTATATGTTATAGGAAGGAATGTTATTCAAAGGCAAGTAGATTTTTATTCTAAAAGGTTCTATGAGATAAAATCTTATTGAAGAAAAGCATAATGGCAGCCTTACAGGACATTTTGGATAGTATAAAACATTAGCACAGGTAAATGATTTTTATTATTGTCTAGGTATGTCAAATAATTTAAATAAGTTCGTTGAAAATTGTAGAGTGTGTTAGTTTCCAAAAAGGAAGAAGTCAAAACACAGGGTTATATCAGCCATTACCCATTCCCAATAGACCATGGGATTCTATAAGTATGGATTTTGTTTTGGGTTTACCAAAAACATAAAAAGTGAATGATTCTATCTTTTTAGTAGTAGATTTATTTTCAAAAATGGCTCATTTTATACCCTATTATAAAACTAGTGATGCAACTCACATAGCTGACTTGTTTTCAAAGAAGTAGTAAGATTGCATGGTTTACCTAACAATATTATTTTAGATAGAGATATAAAATTCCTTGGGAATTTTTAGAGGACTCTTTAGAATAATTTGGACACAAAATTGACATTTATTTCTACATACCATCCTTAGATAGATGGGAAAATTTAAATAGTTAATAGGAGCTTGGAAAATATCTTGAGAAGCTTGGTAAGTGACCATCCCAAACAATGGGATCAAGTTTTCGCACAAGTTGAATTTGGATATAACTATTCTCCAAAAAGAATAACAAGTATGAGTCCTTTTCAAATTTTATATGAAATGCATCCCAAAGGAGTTTATGAATTGATAAATATAGGTAAACAAGATAAAATATGTGCTGAAGGGGAAGAATTTGTAGTAACAATGCAGGAAATTTAAGAATTGGCAAAATAAAGGCTACAGGAAAATTTAGGAAAGTATAAGCAAAGAGCAAATTTAAAAAGAAGAAAAGTACAATTTGAGGTAGGATATTTTGTACTTTCACATATGAGAAAGGAAAGATTCCCAAAAGGGGAATATAATAAGTTGAAATTGAAAAATATTGGGCCTTGTAAAATTCTCAAGAAGTTTTCAGTAAATGCATATGAAATGGAGCTTTCAATAGATATTGGAATCTCGCCTATATTTAATGTTGTTGACATATGTACTTAAGAGAAAGGTGATGAATAGGAAATGATTTCCAAAGATGAATTATAATAGGAAATTTCATGGAAGCAACAATTACCAAAGAAACTTCTAGATTAACCTGAAACTATTCTAGATAAAAAATTTGTCAAGAAAACTAGAAGCAAAGACTACTTCCATTATTTAGTAAAATGGAAAGATCATCCATTTGAGGATTCAACTTCGATGTTAACTTTAGAAGTCAAAAAATATGGTGTTACAGTGGAGAAACTTATGAATAAGAGTTCATGAGTGATCATTTCTTCTACCTTGGTGTTTGATGCAGGTGCATTTTAAGGGGTATTATTAAATTATTTTATTTTTTTTAAATTATAAATATTAAAATTATTATGTATGTTAAATTTTTTGTAAAAGGGTATAAATTCAAATTTAGTCAGGTATCAGGTTGGCAATAATTCTAAATAATCTAGAATGTTTGAATTAACAAGCTATGTAGATAGTGTTAAGTTAATAAATAATCCTAGATAATCCATATCTAGAAGTCTAAGTTTGATGTTACTTCCTCATTGAACTGATAAGTTTCATCCCAGATAAAAAGAGGAAAAGGTCAGTAGAAATTTTAAAAGTGTATTATTTTGTCAGGTTGGTTGAGTGTGTATTTTAAAATATATATTATTTTTAATATATCTATGTGGAAGTATTTTTTTGTGTGAACTTAGGGTTAATTACAGAGGAGTAAAGAGGAGAACTCCAATCTTCCATCAAATAAAGTGGTAGCTAATGCATGGATATGGCTATCTTCTATATTGCATGATTCAAGGAATTGATGGATGGTGGTAATTGGTATTTTATTTATTATTATTCCTTCTAATAGAGAGTGGTACCATTTACTTAAAAGATAGTTTTCATGTTGTATAATGAAATTGATAATTTTATAAATAGATGAAACATGGTGATGTAAAATTTAGATTAATCAAGCACCAAAAAAAGAAATGAAAGTTTGGCAGAAACATTTAATACTCTAATACTATTTCATCTATGTAATATTTATTTTTTGATTGCTTATTTTCTTGGATAATGATGCCATGATTTCCAACTGAGTCAACTCATCATCAAAATTATTTTTGAGTGCAATTTGTATAAGGATGCATTGGAAAGGACATATAAATTAAGTGTTGAATTGATAAGTCTTGGCTGCTTTATTGGATAGATTTATATTATGTAGGTCATATTATGACACCTTTGCTATGTAAATTTTAGTAAAGTCAGATCTATTATAAATTCTATAATTTTATTTACTATATATGGCATTTGGTTATGATCATTCTTAGAAGTGAATTGATTTACATGGTATTATGTGTGTGTGTGTGTGTGTAACATTTCCAAGATATGTTTGTAACATAAAGTATTGCACAATATTAAAGTGGTAGATTAAAATTTTTACATTTCAATTTATATATTTCTTAAGGAGATCACAAAAAAGTTTGTGGATTACTATTTCTATCTAAGCATCATAAGAAATAAGATAATCAATTTAGAATAACTACCATTTATTTTAATAGAGAGAAGTTTAATAAAGTTGTTGCCATGAGATGTTAATATAGAAAAGAGTTTTATTGAATGGACTAATATAGTGGATCCCTTGAGTTTATAATGTTTGATTTATTTATTATATTTCAATAGATGGGAGTTAAATATTTTCCACTAGTAAAGAAATAATAAAATCATATGTAAAATTTAAAATGAAATTTAAAGTTTTGATTTGTATTCTCTAGAGGAACGGTGAAGGTTTTATTTCCTTTGGATTTTTTTTTTTCAAATATTCACCTGTTGTCTAGAGAATGCAAAACAAAGTTTGATCTAATAATTTTTTTTAATAAATTATGCATCAAATACTAAGCTACCCCCATATATTGTAGATTAGCTTCCTCCTTGTCTCTTACCCCAAGATCATATTGTTCCTATCATGGATGAGATTACTAACTTCCCCCACCATGCAATGCTCAAGATCCATCTTTACCTAAATATGCATTCACTTGAAATGTTTTTTGAGTGGATAAATTATTCCAAGATCCTCTCACCATATCCCCTCATACATTTAAAAACATTGGGATTTCACCTTCTAAAACCCTCCTAATTCTCAAGCATGTATGATCTCTCTAACATATGATGATAACTATATCATAGCCCAAGCTCACTCTAGAGACTTGGATGTTCATCACTATCAAAATATTTTAGCCCAAATTCATTCCTTCAATCAAGATGTACATACCATATCTACACATCATGACTTAGATCTTGAGGGTCATGTACCTCCTACCAATCCTCATCTTGTCGATAATCTATGGGTGGTAAAACAACTTACACCTTTTCAAGATATAGATGCTCCTACATATTATCTATAATTTCTTTATATTCTTCTCCCAACATTGAATTTATCCACACTTCCATCTCTTCTAAACAATCCTCTTCATCTATGTCCGAAATTACATTAGATGACAAGGCAACCGATGTCCGTCATATTCATTCTGAATATAATCATGATGGAAATAAAATTCTATATCTTGAAGTATATGTTGAATATTATGGTCCTCTTCCTACCTTGCCTAGTGATGAAGATGTTCTTGAGTTACTTCATTCCCGAGAACCTCAACTTCCTTGGAAACATCATAAACTTGGAAATTTTAAAAATAAAGCTCCTTACTTCAACAACTTCATTACTAGTATTGATCCTAAAACAAATCCAATTTCAGCCTTACCTAATGCACCTTACCATTTTCAAGATGGAAATGCCATGCTTATCAAGGAAACAACTCATGTAAAATATGGTACTCCATCTTCTCCTTGACCAATCATAATTTATAAAGAACTCTCACCATCTAAGCATGATAACTTTAGCCTATTCTTTAATAAATATTAAGAGGTATTCACTTGGTCATATCAAGACATGCCTAACATTTACCTTAGTATTGTGGTTCATAACATCATCACTTATCTTGATGCTAATATAGAACATCAAAAGGAACAAAAACTCCCATATGAATTTGCTAATCTATGTCATAAGGAAATCATTAAATTACTAGATGCTAAATTCATTAAACTAATGGATAATTATGAATAAATTTTTAACATTATTCCCATTTTAAAGAAGGTCACCATGGTCATCCTCATTTTTATTGATTTTTCCAACCTTAATCTTGCTTTTCCTAAGGACAACTTCCCCTTACCTTCAATAGATGTCATCATTGATTCCATAGATGGTTATGGAATGTTATCTCTTATGGATGATTTCTCAAGATACAATCAGATTCATATCACTCTTGAGGACCAACATAAGACTAATTTCAACATGGAATGGGTCATATATTATTACGTCAAAATGCCCTTCAGACTTAAAAATGTCAGAGCTACCTAACAACATGATATGACTCACATATTTCATGATCTCATCCATAAAATTACTAAAACTTATGTGGATGATCTGATTTCTAAATCCAAACATCATAAGAACCATATTTTTGATCTTGCTTTCATATTTGACCATCTCCTTAAATACAAAGTTATAATTAATCCTTTTAAATGTGTTTTTGGAGTCACATCTGACAAATTATTAGGATTCTTAGTCTCTCTCCATGGCATCAATGTTGACCCAGCTAAAATTAGTCCTATTTTTAACATGCCAATTCCTTGATCTATTCCTAATATTTGAACTTATTTTAGGTAAACTTGGGGAAATTAGATGATTTGTCCCTAAAATAACTTATCACATTCATTTCATCAATTCCATTCTCAAAAAGGTACAACTTTATAAAGGATAGATCCATATCAAAAAGCCTTCGATAATATGAAAGAGTCATTACTTCATCCACCTACACTTTATCCACCTTCCAATGATAAACCTTTAATTTTATATACTTCTTCCACACCTATTTTAGTTGGGGCATGTTTTCCCAATAAGATGATATAGGAAGAGAGTATGTTATTTAATACATTATTTGAGGCCTCATTGATTATGAGACATGTTATACCAAAGTTGCTCACTATCTATTTTGTGGCTAAAAATCCTTGTCATTATATGATATACCAAACTACTTGTGTCATCATTCATTCTGACCCCCTTCTTTATTTCTTCTTCAAATCCTTTCTTCATAGAGATAGAATTGGAAAATGAATGGTATTACTTATGGAATTTGGTCTCCCCATCATCACACAAAATGCTATTAAAGGGAAAGTCATAGCTAACCAACTTATCGTAGCTCCCAATTTGGTCACCTATTTGCTTCAAGATGATCCTCCTGATGACAATATAGTTTTCATCAAAGGTATTAATAAATCTATATCCATTAAATACTATTTCATATCTTTACTACTGATCTTGAATCCAATAATCTTATAAAATCTTCCCCTCACTCTAGTACTACTAAATCAAAGGTAGTTATCAAGGAGCTCTCTAAAATTAATGTTGACTTACATGAGGATAATTGGACCCTCCACTTTGATGCTGCTAAATGACTTCAAGGAGATAGGGTAGGTTGCATTCTCATTAGTCCTCTTGATAAGATCATTCTTTTAGGTTTTTGCTTTACCTTTGATGTCACTAACAATATGGCCATATACAAAGCTCTTATCTTAGGCATGAAAGCTACTCTTTATCTAGACATCCAATATATTCATGATTTAGGAGATTCTTAACTCATTTGTCATCAAGTTAATGGTGATTATCAATGTAAAATTGAGAACCTCATTACCTATCATAAAATTATGACCACTCTTGATAAGGACTTTATCTCTTTCACTATCGAGCCTATTCCTTGAGACCAAAATTCCAGTGCTAATTCTCTTGCCTCTTCAACTTCTCTCTTTTCATCCTAATCAACTTCTTTTTTATCCTTCCTTTATTATTCAAATACAAAAATCTCCATCATCTATCCAACCACTTGATTCACTTATCTGTCACATTGAGGCTATGACTCTTAGACAAAGCCCTTAGTACTAAGATATCATTCAATACTTAGAACATCAAACTTATCCTCTTGATTTAGATTTTCATGAAAAGATACACATTTGTAAACACGCTTTCAAGTATGTATTTTGACATAACATCCTTTACTATCATAGTGTCTAAGGTAGCTTGCTCCATTGTGTTATGCAATATGAGGTCCCTCCTCTACTCAAGCATGTACATGGGGGCATTTGTGATGGTCACTATAGAAAACATGCTATAACATGTAAATGCCTATGTATGGGTTACTTTTAGCCTACTCTTGAAAATCATACAATTGAATATGATAAGAATTGCAATTCTTGTCAGATTGATAATGATCTTATCCATTCACCTCCTACTAAACTTCAAACTATAAATTCTCCTTGGACATTTTCCACATGGGAATTTGTTCTCATTGGTAAACTTCCTCATTCCCAAGATGGACATGTCTTTATCATCACCACTACTAAGTAATTTACCAAGTGGGTGGAATCCATGCCCTTTTTTAATGTTACCAGTCTTACCATATCCAATTTCATTCTTAACCAAACTATTTTTCACTTTAGTATTCCCCACACTATCATTTTTTATAATGGTGGTGATTTCAAAAAGGAACATGTTAAACAACTTTATACCAAATTCAATATCAATTTTAAGTTTTCCATGACTTATCATCCATAATGTAATGGTCAAGTTGAGTACACCAATAAAATTATCAAAAAATTCTCCAAAAGAAAATTCATGAAACCATGGATTGGCATATTCATCTTTACCCTGCACTTTGGGCTTATCAGACTAGCATTCATACTGCTACTAGAGTAACTCCATTTTTGTTAGTCTATGGTTCTGAGTTTGTCCTTCCATTAGAAGTTGAGATTCCTTCTCTATGTATATATATTCATGGTATTATTCTCAATGAATAATTATGTGAGGTTCACCTTCATACCCTTGATCTTCTTGATGAATGTCATCTTTCTACATTACAATATAACCATCAATATAAGGATTGCATCACATGATAACATAAAAAACATGTTAAAGTCTACACTTTTAATGTTGGTGATCTTGTCCTTAAATTATACTACACCCATGATAAAGAAGGAAAATATGCCCAAAAATGGTGAGGCCCATATTTAGTTAAACATATTCTTGGTTTAAGCACTTATCATCTTCAAACTAATGAAGGCCATGTTTTCAAAGAGCCCACCAATGCTCAATTCCTTAAAAATTACTTGGCCTAAACATTTCCTTCTTTTCATGTTTTCTATCTATATCTATCTAACTATTTGTATAGGTTACTTAAGCATGGGTCTCTCCCTCTGTAGTAGTTTCTTTCCTTTAACAAACCTTTAATCTTCCCTTTTGGTCTTTTGGTTTCTTGATGTACCATAGTCTTCCTTATTTTCTTGTATTTTCTCTTGATTTTCACACCCCTTAGGTATTTCTTTTTTGACTTACTTTATAAGACTGTGGATAGGACCTAGTGTCCCTCAAAAAATCACCATATTTTAATCACTTCCTTCTCTTTTTGATTCTTGCCAATGTTGTTTTGGCATCCTTTGGGTTTTTCTTTGTGAGTTACTTTATACGCAAGCTCCCTCACTTTTGATTTTGTCTTGCTTATTATCACCCTTGTGGGTTTTTATTTTATGAGTTGCTTTGTAAGACCATAGATAAGACCAGATCCTCCTCATAAAATTACCATTTTTTCATGTTCTTGATCCTTATTCTCAACTTTAGCTTTTTACTTCTTTTGGGAGATAAAATTTGCACAACAATCTATATTAGCATGTTTTCCTCCATTTCCCTCTTTCTTATGATAAGGAATCACACTTTACTATCATTATATCCCTCTTTTTTCCCTTTGTCACATTTTTTTGCAATTTGAAGAAATTTAAATTATTCCATGTGTCATTCCTCTTGGTTTCCCCTTTATTTCATCTACCCATTGGATGAAACAAGTTCAAAGTTAAGATATCACTTTTATTTTAGCTTAATTTATGAGACTCTTAGACCCCATAATATTTGAAGTTTCTCTCTCTTAGCCACCTTGTCCCAATTTTTCAAATAAAAGTCATCTTTAGCACCCTTGTTTGGTTTTCCAAATCCATATGGAAGAGGAATAGAAAAAACCATCAAAATAAAGTTAAAAGGCAAATCATTTGAAAAAAAAGGTAATGATATCTAAAAGGCAACCTACAAATCTTAAAATTTAAAATCACACCAAAATATGTAATTACAAGCACATATCCTATCTCTAATCAAAGATCAAACTCCACAATTAGCTTCATATAGAGCTGAAGTCCTTTGGGGTGTGTTAGGCCAGTGGATTTGAGTAAGAGATTTCAAAAAACTCTTTGGTGCTACCTACTTTATCATGTACATACCCAATCTTTATAATAGATCGATGGCTCTATAAGGGGCCCTAAAGAATGGGGAAAATGTCATGGGGAGGTAGGTCCATTTTACTTTTCATGCATATAACCTTCATGGGATGATCTATATACACCATTTTTTGACCTTCATGGTCCTTAAGGTTGACAGTCATCTTATTTTGACAAACCTAATTTGAGTGTCTTGAATTTGATAAAGAGTTCTCTCTGTCGTGGTTTTTCCTTCATTCTCCTCTCCACCCATTTCATTTCCCCCATTGATAAACAAATTGTGATTCCAAATTTGTTTTCTCTTCTTTATTTACTTCTTCTTCACCTCTTAAAAACATGCTAGTACTACTTTGTTTTAGTTTTATCTATCCTTAGAGTGAAACAACATGTTTGAGTAACTTTAGACTCTTACTTTTTTTATACCATAGAATTTACATTTACTAAACTTACTTTAATTTCCTTTTCCCATTTATCATGATTTTTTTGTCTTTCTATTATGAAAACCTGAGTTCATACCCTTTTTCCATTATTGAGTGAGATGTGGCTTATTATTGCTCACTTGACAATGTTATTTTCCCTTTTATGCATCCTTTTTCCATTGATGATTGAGATGTAGATTGTTATTGCTCACTCATCAATGTTGTTTTACCATTTTGTATTTTTAGTTAGTCTTTGTTACCATTTGTTTTCATTTTATTTTATCATCTTGTTTAACATGTATCCTTGGTTTTATTTGGTGATTTTGCCTTTTTAATTTTAGGATAACTTATCTGAGTTTTTTGATCTTTAGTAGCCTTGGATTTTTGGTTACCTGATTTACTCTTGTTTTTTGACTTGGTCATTTGTTCTAACATAACACCTATCACCCCAGCTCTACAAATTTTCCATGTACATCTTATCATCATATCATAAGTTGTCTTGGATTTTCTTGCATTTGTTTGTTTTTTCTCTTTAGTTTTATATTCTTGGGTTTGTCAAAACCAGTCTCTACACCCTACACAATCAAAACTAACAACACAACAAACAACCATCCCATGATAAAAGGTAACTAGAGGTATGTATTGCATTTAATTTTTAGTTATTTACTTTTTAGTTTAGTTTCCCTTTCAATCATTTACTTTCAATTATTTTATGATTTTAAAATACTACAATTTTTTTAGCATCAACATTGTGTGTGTCCTTATGTTCTTTCTTGAAGCACCATCCCCTATTACACCTTAGTAAAATGTGATGAGCTTCAAGTGGGGCATATGTATACACATAATACATATAATAATTTCACACTTTTATTGATTATTGACACTTTACATCTTGTAAGAACCCGTAGAGACTCAATCACCAAAAAAAGGGGAGGGCAGCCATTTGGTGCTTCCCAAGATCATTGTCCATTTTTTACATATTATTACCATTAAAACTAGTTCCTAAAACCTTCCCTTAATATATTTATCCTCCCTTACACAGTATTCTATTCCTTTTTATCTTTCTATTCTTCATTTCCTTGCTTGGCACCCTTTTGACCTATTTAGCATATTAGGTTAACCTGGTTGACCTATTACAATTTGTGGGCTTTTCTCTCTTTTGGTTTGTTAGCCTCATGATCAACCTGGAATAGACCTAGTGAGTTAGCCCAAAAATGTGCTAGGTCAATCGGGTCAACCTAGCACAACTAATGTTCCTAAATTTTTTTAAGGAAAGATACTCCTATAAATTCAAGGTCATTTTGGTCATTATTAATATATGTAATAAATAGTTATTATTCACTCATTCTTCTTTAAAATCTACTCTTCTACCATTCTACTTGAGGAGACTTATCTTAGGTTTATTATTTTGGAGAATCTAGTCTTGTGAATAGGACTTAGATGATTTGGCCTAGAAAAGTGATCCTTATGAACCACAACAACATCTTATGAATCCCCTTTGTCTAAGGGAGAGATTGAGTCTCAATGGGTTCACATTTAGGTAAGTATATTCTAACATTTTTATCCTCTCTTTTAGTAGATAGAAGTAGAATAAGTGTTGGCTTGAATAATACTACTCTTCATATTCTATGTATTAGGTGTTACTCATACTTTATTTGAAGTTCTATATACATGTTTTGATTACTTTGCTTCACTAACCCCCACTTTATGCCACAAGCTTTGGTGCACACTATATTATATTTACTTTTATTGTTATTAGATTAGTGAAATGTTAAATAATAAGACTCTTTTAGGGTTGTTATGCAATTGTGCTAGACTATAGGCTTTGGAACCCTATCTCAAATGGTGGGTTGTGACAAGTGATCCCATAATCAGGTCTAGTGGATCTTCACATTGGTCATGCTCTTACTTAAAAATAATATTCTCCCTAATCAAAAGTGTAGGTATGCTTTATCCCATCTGATCTAGGATTTATTTATGGATATGATGCATTTTTGATTGCATATAAATAGGTGCCTTGAGTGGACTCTTTGGAGTGTTTATGTCCAAATTTAATTTTGAAATTTTAATATTCCATGAATTACATATTTATCTCATTCCCTCTCCTTTCATCAATTACCAACATTAAAAGTAGTTTAATGGATCCCTTTTCCATGCAGCATTAAGTGGTTGCATAAAACTACAAATTGACTTTGATGAATAAACCACCAAAATACTTCATGATGGTGAATAATATGGGGTATAATTACCTCAAGGGGAATTTAAATATGTCCTAATTTGGGTCATTAACTCCATGATGATTTTTTATGTCCATTAATACCTCCTTTCTATTGATTAAGTAGGCCTCATCAGCTAGTCACTCAGTTTTTTATCCATCCACTATTTGGATGATTGAGATAATTAAATTAGATCTTAAAACTATCTGATAGGATTGAATCACTCTTTAACTAACTCTCTACTTTAGTTTCTAGACACTTCAAACATCTCTCACTTGCAAACTCATCTTCCTTGCATGACCAAGCATCTAGACTAGCCTTTCAAACTAGCTGATTAGTGAAGGTTAGCAAAAAAACTTATAGGTAGGTAATTAAACATTTATAACTTATGGGGGGTGAAATTTTATTAAACCAACACTTACCCTAATTTAGAACTTATGACTAAGTTATTCACCTCATTTATTGATTAAAACCCTAAAATCTTAAAGTTTATGGAGGTGTTCATATATTTTCTGTATAACTAAGTACCATGAACATGGTGCCCTCTAAGTGGAAAACATTATTTAGGTGTTTTTCAAGTGGTTCCCATATATTTGGACTCACTTTTCCTTAAATATCTCTAGTCAAGTTCTTATTAGTGTTTTAGGGGGTTTAAGAGTGTTTAGGACTCTTAATGATGGTTCATAGAGGTTAAAGCATAAACCTCCAAACAAATTAAACTAAATGCATGTAGACAAACCCAATCACCTCTCCTAAAGTTATTAACCTACCATGTAGAGGTTAGATACAATTATGAGCATGTGAAAATGTCTATCAGGTGAGAAGCATGATTTCTAGATAGCCTCTAGGTGTCTACAAGCTAGAATGACTAACTGTAGCAACTCTCTTACAATCCAAAGTGATCAAGTGGTTCCCAAACAACAATATTATCTCCTCCATAAAGGTTTGAAGTGACCTTATCTTTTATTTTACCTTTTTTCTACCTTCAAGTGACATTGTCTCAATGGAGGTGTTAGACCAACATGTCTAATCACATAGTGCATGATTTTTGGCTTTTACATGGGGTTGTGAGGATATTATTCACTATATTTAACATTAATATCATGTTTGAGGTTCTTTGGAGTAATAGTGTTAGATTGATCAATCCATTTACCTTCTTTTACGTGCATACAATATTTTGTCTAAACACCTAAGTTTATCTACTTGAATAAACAATCATGAAAGCTCCTATAAGTGACTATTAAAAGATTATTTTTGAACTTTAGGACCCATCCTCTCTCTTTAATCTCAATATATATACAAATAATTTTTAGTTATTTGTTTACAAGCTCAAATTATCCTTCTCAAGCTTGGTCTATACAAAATGATTCCTACACATGCCAACGAATAAGTTATTTTTATGATTAGAAGACCTCAAAAAACCATAAATATTATTTCTTGGCTCAATAACTTTATATAAATGTATTTTTAAGCATGTTTCCTTATCCAGGTACATTTTAGGGTTTTAAGAAGGGTTTTCGAGGTCCACCATATTAACGATGGTTCATATAGTATGGAACTTCAAACAAAAACTTATTTTTATGAATCTTTACTCCATTTACCCCTTAAAATTTCCTAAAAAACTTAGGATCTCATGTAAAAAGTGTGTGAAGATAGGAACATTAGAATGTGTGCTTTAAACTGACTATTTAGACCATGTAATCCATGGAAGATTTTGTAACCAATCTAATAAATATATTATACTCCCCTTATCCAAACACTTCTCTAAAGATTTTTATTATCTCTCCACACCTTACCATGACTATCAGTGTGTTATGAAGATCTAGATATGCCTTAAAATGGTAGCAGGGTTTAAGGCTAGGTTTAAAGTCTATCTCCTTTAGCTAACACTCAAGGGTATTTGAATTGAATCCTAAATGTTATTTGTCATAAATAGTATATGAATACATGAAATAACACATTTTGTTTCCTAAAAACCCCTTATGAATTCTAGCCTACCTTTCTTATTCTTAAACCATCAAATAATTCACCTAGTCTCATAATTAACTGCTAGAAGACTGGGCTAGGTCTATGATAAAATAGTGGATGTATCCACTAATTTTATAAAATTTAGGAGATAATTAAAACATTAAACCACTCATAATAACAATTTTTTCCAAATTTTAAATATTTATCACACCTATAGAGGCTTCAAAATAAAACAACTCTCCCATGATTGGTTGTAGGTCTGCCTGCAAGTCTAGATGCTTGGTAGTATTAGAGGGGTTGAGGAAGCCTTTTTCCCCTTTGTTACAATTCTGATGGAATTATAATTTTTATAATTTTCCTTTAGTTTTAGTAACATCATTAGGTACAATTCTTTCATTTCCCATTTTTTTGCATACTTTCACCTCCTTAGACTAGCTCTTATGCACATTCTGACTTATATAACCCTCAGGTCTGGGTTTGGTGTCCTTTTTCCTTTGGTGGGGTTAGCACCATGTTTTATCCCCTTCCTCAATTTTAATCTTACCTATTTATTTATAAATACTTTACCCTACTTTTTACATGATGTATATTTCAAGACATGTCAATAGTGTTGTAGGTACTAATTTACATACATTGACTATTTACAGGGGTCTGTGGGACAAAACTCTAAGGGAGGAAAGTGTTTTGTAACTACTAAAAACATATGTGACACTTTCAAATTATAATCCATATCCTTGAGATATCCACCTGATTATTAATTTCTCTTCCTATGCTCAGGGTGGTCTATACTTGGTGATTTTGAAGGGCCTTTGCACAGTAGGTCTAGATGATATCTTGTAGGAGGTCATTTAATTTATTAGTAGGATAAATGGCCATATAGGTTTATATCTTCCTGACCTTATGTTTCTTTAAAATCCCAAGGAGTATGTAATCTTTAATCCTATGATTTAAGATTAGGAGGGGTGGATTAGCTATGAGGAATAATAGTGGGGTTGTATGGTACTTAAACATGGAGCGTAGGGTCTTAATTGAAGTGGAATGGTAATGGAAAGTTCATGAAATGGAAAAATTTCTCCCATGGATTGAAATGAATTGTGGGGACACACCCAAAAAAAACCATAAGGACCTTGGATACCTTAATACATATACCAATAAATACATAATGTTTTCATTTGGATTATACCCTTTGAGGAGATATCTTAGCTCTCCTCATCCAAGTGCACAATTGAAACACCTCTAAGCTATGGGTGAGCCTAAGAATGAGTTTAATCTCTAGATAGGGATAGCTCCCTTGATGTACCACTTGTATAACAATACTACACCTATGATTTTGATGGAAAAGGGAGAGATAAAAATGAAATAAAACTATCATAAAAGAGGTGATACACAAAATTAGTTGATGAATACTAACAAGCTACATGTTACATATGATAAAAAGGGACTAACCAAACATACACTTCTCCAATCTACATATTCTCACATCAATGTTTCATTATGAGGTTACAAATGAATGCTTAAGGCTAGGAGGACTATACAAGAGGTCTATAATGACACTATTGAATATACTAACTCACTCAACTTTGACACTTCCTAGAACACTTCACATGACCTACAAGAAGAAGCTTTCCAACTGCAGATAGGTGAGAGAATGAGACATGTTATGGAAAAAAGAATCATCACTAATAAAGATCAATATTCCAAGTAAAAAAATCTATTAAAAGTCATGGAAGAGGTAAATATCAGTAGTATTTATTGATACATGGTATGAAAATGAGTAGGGCTTCACCATACTCAGGTGGAGCATGAATTACAAATGCCAAATTGACTAGTTCTTATAGAACTTGAGAGAGAGAGAGGATAAGAGAGAAGTCAAAAGGTCACAAGAATACTTGTAAAGTTGAGAAAAGGAGTTGAATATTCATGATAATAATATGTGAAATTAACCATGCAAGGTCATGAAGCACAAGTGTAACCCCAAGTCATGAAATTCATGAAATGTGGCATAGAAGTTCTCATTCTAGCTCAAAAATTTGCCTTCATAATTTAGCCCTATTTGAACATCCTAAAAATAACTATGGATAGGTATAATGATTTTAATGAAGGGTAAGGGTTTCAAACATGCCTCTCAATGAATTGGTTGTAGTATTGGTCATATGAAATCATCTAGAAATGAATTATCACTACCTACACAAAAACTCCTCTTTCAGCCACCCCTCACACTTGGACTCAAAATTGGTTTTATTTTTCCATAAAAATCCATGGGAGGGAGTGGATGACACTTGGAAATACTCTCCATGAACTTATACTTCTTAGTAACACCTTAAAAAGCCACCCACTTGAAGTTTTCACTCTTCTCACCATCATGCTCACTCTGCCAATTTTGACTGGCTAAGATGAAGCTATTTATTGGGATACACAAGAATTTTTTTTAAGAAATAAATTAACATGTGTGGTTATATTAAGTATTAATATTCCCATCCATGTGACTGGCATCTTTATACTCCTTCTAGAACCTACAAAACATATAAAAAGGTTAATAAAACCTTATTTTATACACCATCTATACAATTCCATATAGTCAAAAATCATGGGGAGTATCTTTAGAGAGTCATATATAAGGTTCAAGAAATTAAATGGTCACTCTAACCCATATAGATATCCCTCCAACCTCATTTTCCGAATTGGGTCCTTATCTAAGGGTTGTGACCTCATTCTACTCTTAAGCTTTGCTCATGAAGTTTGGACATTAAAATTTCAAAAAAATTACAAAATAATGATCTTCAAGGCCCTTATAAAATTATCCAAACTTCATTTACCTCCATACAAGTCATCAAAAGAGATATGAACTTCCAAACTTCTCATATCAAGCTTGTCTTCTCCATTTCTTGTAGGCTTAGACTATCTCTGAGCCAAAAGTGGTTTTCTTGATGCTTTCTCTACAAGGTAAAATTTTAGAAACATGTGTAATACCCTCATAATCATTATATAATATGTTATAATTCTTACCCAAGTCTGGAAAGAAAGTTGACTCCTCATTTGGATTCTAGGCCTAAACTTGCCCTTTAGGCTTGACTATAACCTTTGTGTTCTAGACCACCTTGTTTAGATTCCTATTTATATAAGATGTTTCTTATGTTTTTTTAGGTGTGTTTAAACTTTAAAAACCTCATTAAAAGGTCTCAAAAATCCTTTGGTCCATCCTTTAACCCTACTTTCCAAAATCTATCAATTTATGCATAAGGAGAAGTACCCTCTATTTGAGATAAAATAGAGGGTACTTCCCCTATTTAATCAGACAATTTGAATGTTAGAGAATCTTTAAAAAGTGGTGAGGATTTTATATGCAATATTTGACTCTTTTATTATGTCTCTATACCCCCTATCTTCTTCAAGATCTGAGATAGACTCTTTAAAAAGGTAGACTATGTATATGATAGTCATATACTGACTGTATATTGATTTTGAAAAGGGTCGTTTATGCTATGATTATTTGAATGGGGGATCATGAGATTTAAATTAATTTTTATAACCCATTCAAATTACTTTCTCATTGAAACTCTTATTAAAACCCTTCAATAATACTTTTGAGTTGACTGCTCAAGGTGTGTACTATGTTTCCTATGTTTCTTATTCAATAGTGAATCCTGTAGGTCTCATGATTGTTTGAGACTTAGATATAGTGTTTTAAAACCCTCTTATAGTCCCATAGTACCATTTATTACTTTTTTTGATCTATTTTTTCATGTTACTTAGTCTATGCCATTACTTAGGACTTCAAATCTACCCACTATATGACATAGTCAAATAGAGTCAACTATGTTTGGAATAAATTAGATCCCATAGGTGTTAGATGGGGTCATATCATACATATTGATCTATTTATATAAAATTTAAACATAATTATGTTACTTTTACCATTTAAGACGTTTTTCCATGAAGACATTCCTATATACCATCACTTATACACCATTTTTAATCTACTATCTATCTATAGTCAGTTGTAGGTCAGTATTTCAAAGCTTAAGACACCTATAGGTGTATGTGAGATTAAAAAAATAGTATATTATCCTCCTTATATTATATTTTAGGTCATTGGTTCCCCCTTCAATCATTAATTCCATAAAAAACATGGGAGTATACCTTGGTATTACAACATTAGTTGAATGGGTCTCTTATAGCTCAGACATATAGATGATACTAACTAAAATTAGTGTATAAATATGCAAATTTAGGCTTTCCAATGACCACCCTCCATTTTTCATCTACCTCCCAAAGTTTACATAGTCATTCTCCCATGTGTATACTACAAGTTTTGATCACCAAGATGCATCAAATCCCTTTGAAACCTTATTATGAGATATCTACAAAATAGCAAAAGGTACTCTATTTTGATCTTTCGGGGATTTGATCTTTGAATCATTATTTTGACCTTAGAACATGTTTTATAACCTCCATTTGTCAATATATCTTCTTAAATAGGTATGTTATGATCTAAAATACATTAGGACCTCATATATGAATTCCTCCACATTCTTTATCAGCTAAAAGGACTCCTCAACTCCTTGTTAAGCCACCTATAGGTGGTTATTTCACTGTGAAAGCAATATATGCAAGTGTGTGAAACGGTATTGTTTCAAAATTTTAATGGGTTCTTATACCTTTGAAATCCTCAAAACATATTTCCATCATGAAATACCTAAAACAAGGTCCAAAACTCCATTTTGGTATTCTTGCAATCCTATTAACACCACCTGTAGATAATCATTTTGATATATATGCAAATAGTGTGAATATGAGAAATATACATTGTCTTTAGTATTTCATGGGATTTAGATCTATAAAAAATATTACAAATAGACTTCTCCATTATTTAGGGCCTTGTTCATCTTAGGTACCCCTTTTTAACATGGGATTTTCCATGAGAGCACTTGTAGGTGCATTTAAAGTTGCATATAGGTAACAAGCATGAAATAATTAATATAACTAAATAATATGCTTTTATAACCAATTGATTCCATTTCATAGTGTTTTAATGAAATATAAAGATGTTGAAAAGCCTAAAACACACTCTCATACTCTATTTCAATGTTGGACTCTTTTGTAGATGTTGACACAAAAGTATGTTCATGGCTACCTAACTATATATATTGCTTATGACTGCCATCACAAAACCTTTGTACTATTTGGGGTGTCTAATCTAACTTCTCTTACAACAAAGAAGTGAAAAACACATTTAGAGTCTTATTTTATCCTCTATAGATGTTATCAGAGCTAAAAATCCATGACTGTAACTAAGAGCAGGTAGAAAGTTGACTGTGAGTATGACAAGACTGTGTGTTTGATCAAAACATGGAATTATGAGGCCAAACATAGAAAGGAAGTAGTCCATATTTATAGGTTCACCTAATTATTAGGCTCACCCATAACCTATAAGTGTTTCAATTATGCCATTTAGATGAGGGGAGCTAAGATATCTCCTCAAATAGTGAAAATCCAAGTGTCAACATACAACACTTTAGGGGCCAATAAGAGTCACACATAGAAGATGAAACCTAAAAATTTCTAAATAAACTTAAGATTTACTAGGAAACCTTAACTTCTACTAAAGGGTATATGAAGAGGTTTCAAGGAAAAATGGTGGTTTCAAGTCTTGTGGGGATATGATAAAGTTTTTGAACCTACAAAGAAGGATGCAATGGTAACATTAACATAAACATAACACTCCATTCTATGCCTATGTTTAGGAACCTTGATTCTAACATCAAATGGTATGTTGCTTGTTTGTGTTAGTTAAACCCACATCTACATGTTGCATTACTTGGAAACACTATGATTAGAAGGTTAGAGACCATTTGAGTGTTCAATCTAGAGTGAATAGGCATGAACATCTTTAAAACACAATGATTAGACATCCAAACATTAGTCACCTTCAGATGCATACAATGGATGTTTTCCCCTATCATTGAAACCTACATGTATTCTATCGACATAGGTAGTTTAGATGTTTCTCAACCCCACATGACCACACACATGAATCAAAAGTTGAGGACACCATTAAAAACCTATTAAAGACTTGAAGAATTAGGAAAAATCACTAATTTGATCAAATACACCAAAATTTCCATAAAACTAACCTCCTTATTTTGCCTTGTATGGATGATTTTGATGGCCATAACACTTAACTTCTTAATAAATGTTCATAGATCTCAAGGAACCAATCTTAAAACTAATGCCCATGAATTAGAGGTGATCAAGTTTACTTTCTCTGGCCAAGAGATTGTGCCCTCTTTCTCTTTCTTCCATATGGTTTGAGCATAAACCTGAAGTGATCTCCAAGCCTACCAATGAGATCAATGGGAGATATGGATAGGTTTTGATATTTTCAAGCACTTAAATAATATTATCTCTTCCACACATGCCTGTATTGAACTCCTCTTGCATACCCTTAAATCCACTTGAGCTAGTTCATATTGTACAAATTTGTACCACTTAGAAAAATATAAAAATATACAAATTCCTTATATTTTTTCAAGTTTTAGACCATAATCCATTGTTAACAAGTAGGAAAATGGAAAATAGGAGTTAGTTGATTCATTAAATCTCATAGTAAGAATTTGATAAGTTGAAAGGCTATATTTTGGCATGTGTGGGGCCCATTAGTGGAAATTAAGTCTTAAAATTTATGAAAAGGGGCTACATGATGTATGAAATATATTGGTTATGGTCTAATGGGGCTCATGAAGGCTCTTGAAGGTGTTAATAGTGGTTTTAGTGGCCTTTTAGGGTAAAATGGGGTCATATAAGGTCAAATATCTCACTTTTAGAACATATACATGATCTTGAGGGATATCAAATGAGTATCATTTCAAAAAATATGAAATACTTTGGAACCTATTAAGGAATTTAGTTAATCCCCAATACATCTTAATAAACTTCTCAAAATCTTGGAAATGAATTGTACCTTACATGATTTGAGTACATAATAGGTGTTCATAATGACTCATTAGCTACATTATCAACTCACCTCCACTATGGCACTTTTGGATTGTTGAGGCCACTTCAAAGCCAATTATGTACATTATTTCATGTTCAAAAACTATTAAAAACACTTGACACAAGCTAAAACATGAGGTGAGGGGATTAATTATGTATATCATAACATAATAAGACAATGAACCTTTTGCATATGAAAAGACAACTAATGACTTGTTTTGAATTTCCATACTTTTGCCAAGATGTATGACAACCGTGAGGCCTAATGGTGAACTAAGGTTCAAAGGGCTTTAGTTTGACCCATTTCTAGGCTTGAGACTAGGAAGTGGTCAACAAATGTACTATTATTTTTAAGTATATATTTTTATTCTTTAAACTATACCCCCTTGAATTTATAAATATAATTTATATTTAGTAGGGGTATTCTTTTTACAATTAGAGAAAGAGCATTGAATAATCCATTTGATTCATTCAACATTTTATATTGGGATGTGAATAAATATGCATGTATTTGACTAATACCAAAACAATATTACCTATTTCCACACCAAAATGCCAACATGTTACAAAAATAATTCCTAAGTCAATATAACAAACTAAGAATGGCTAGGAACAACTTTAAAAACTTGCTACAAATAATAGTAGCTACTAAGGAATAAATATTAAAAGTTTTAAATAAAGGAAAAGATTACACATATAGAGTACCTCCCACAACTAAACCATATGCTTCTACTAAAAGACAACCACTTTAGTTAAATTATTTATAAGATATACCACATGATATATTTCATTCACTATTGGATAAATGGATGACAGACCTTCCACCTAATTACTACCATCCACCACACATATTAAAAAATCTAAAATGACAGATCTTTTGAACTTATCATGGTATTAACAAACATAAAGATGATGATTGTTTTGCTTTCAATCAAAAACTTACACATCTTATTGATTATAGGATCTTTACCTATTGGGAATACACATAAAGGTATCTTTCCCCTACTTATTCTAATTGATTGAGACATACCATGTTTCTCCTTTCAAAGAATCCATGGTCCATCAACCTTAAGAGAAATCCACCACTATTCAAAGTCTTTCTCCTAGTGTATGCTATATTAGGACTGATCTCTACAACATGGATCCTACCAAGGAACCATTGGTTGATTGATCTATTAATAGAGGGACATGTGGAGAAGGCAAAAATCAGATTTGATATGTCCTACTAGCAAATTCACACAACATATTTGGGTACCCAAATCGACATGTAAAAATATAAATCAGATAGATACATGTGATATTTCTACAAATTCATTAATTAGAGTGATAGAAATAAAACCAATAGTTTCATTACCAAATGATAATTATAGTCAAGCTTTCTTATTTATAAAAGGATTTCATGACATGCATGATTTCCTAATCATTACTACATTAAAAAATTAATGTTTTTCCATATTTATAAACAAACATTCCATACCCAAATAATTATTATGAAAATAAATGCAAGTAAAAAAATCTTCAAATAATAGTACACCTCCATTTAAAGTCAAATATACCATGCGAACATCATCATAAATATATCAAAATGGTGCCAAGTTTATACAATATAAAAATTAAAAAAAAACATATTTTGGGGATATCCTAGGGTCTTTACATATACATACTCCTTGGAAGTACCACGATTTTCATATCCCATATCTAGTGTTCAAAGCAATGGGATAATTGTCTAGACTTTGCCTTTTCCTGGAAATAAAAAAATCAAATATTCTAAAAATACAAAAGAAATCAAAAAATTTAAAATTCCAAATTTTTAGCATGTTATTATGTTTTCTCCATGTTAGAAAATAACAAATCATTCCTTTCCTATATACACATGTTTCACGATTCATTTGAGTGTGATATAGGCATACATAGATACATGATATAAATGCTTATAGATGTTGGGAATTCCATCCACTCATGTCCTAAGTCCATTAATATCATCTGTCTCTTTAATCATAATACACCCAAGTTATATTATTCTATGATAACTTTCCATTATCATGTTTGAGCTTACATACTTATACATGATTATACCTTTCACAATGTACTTGATATGATATGTACTTAACATGATTTGAAAACACATATGTTTAGGAACTAGTATTCTATGTTCATGTTGGTTGCATATATTCCATGATTTTATTTATGCACTTCCTTGATTTTGTTCCTTTCTTGTTATTATATTGTATTGTATCACATGTTTGAGCATTTGAATATGCTCCATTGATTTTGACCCCCATGTCTTTACTTTCCTATTTATACATTTGAATATGTCATTGTTTGGTATATGAAAACATCTTAATATGTCATTTTATGCTTTGTGGAAATTTGACTACGTCATATCCATTTGATTATGTGACATTTGAACATGACCCTTGTATGAGGTTTCCTTGGACTATTTTACTCTTGCTTTGTTTTTTAGTGCTCTTATGTGTGTTATTTAGTTCTTTTTAAGCCTATATTATAACTCTATAGATGTTTCCATGATCTATATCATGATTATCAGGACTTGATGTGATCACATACTATGTACCTCATTGTTATATCTAGATACACATGCTACTCTTATATGCTACGTGATCCATACAAAGCTTATACAAGTATCTTATCCTTTTTAGGTAAGGTAACTAATATGTTCTATTTCCTCTCACCTCAAAAGAAAGGGAATATTAATTTGAGCATGTAATATAGGCACGACTTCCATATTTTCATAGTTTTATATTTAAGTGGGGGCATGTCAAAAAGGCATGATCTTCACACTTATTCAATACTCAACATCTCCAAATTATAGTGGGGGCATGTTATGGAACATGTTATCTACATTTACACCAATTTTCAAATTTTCAAGATTAAATGGGGGAATGTCATAAAAACATGTCCTCCACACTTTCACTAATTTTAGATTCACCATATTTCAAAGTTATATTATTTAGATACATATTTGTAGTAAAATTATACACATTGGTACTATTATTATACCCAAATTTTAGATTGAGACATATATTAGGTGCATATTCCATTTAAAAGGAACCAAAAATTATAGAATCAAGTCAATTTATAGATTTAAAATATTATTATGGATTGTTATTATACCTAGGATGACTATTATCAAGTTGATCTACTATAGTAATTGGTTCATCTTTGGAAGTTTGTGTTTATTAAATCACTCAATATTACCAAGATTATAAGTTATATTTGATTAAATAATCTAAATTCACCATAATTATAGGTTGTATTTTATTAAATAATCAACCCTTACCAAATATGTAGTGTGAGTTTATTAAATCATTTACACACACCCCAAATAATGCATATATTTGGGTTGCATGATTGAGATGTAACAAGTTCAATGGCCATGTTAAAACTCACCCTTACACTAAAGTTAGGGTAATGTGTCCTCCAATATCTATATATATGCACTTTTATGTTTATAATTATCCTTCTCTCATATTCAATGGTTCATAATGAGGCATCCTTTCAAATCAAATTGCTAAAAGGCTAGATGGTTACATTGATACACAAGTGTAATCTTAACCTTGTTCTTTCTAATTTCAAGAATTTCAAATTATTTCATTTCAAATTGCATACACTTTTTATATACTATAACATGCTCTTGGTTTTAGGTCAGTCACCAACAAAGCACTCAAGTTAGGCTCACATAGATATTAGGTGTGTTATACACACTAGGTGTACATTGATTTCCTTTAAACTAGTAATTTAATTAATAGAGTAATGGGGGGAATGTAGAGATTAAAATTTTATTTTATATATTACCTCAATATTTTACAATTAGAAAATATCTATCATTATTGTACCTTTTAGTTCTAGATCTACCCATTACCTAAATGCTCATGTTCATTATATCTTTATGCCTAATTAATTATCTCTTAGTCCTGCCATTATTTTTATGATGACCATGAATTATATACCATGTAAAAATATCTAAACTTGATTATTATACTTTAGTGCCAGTTATGGACCTATACCTATTTTTAGCTTTGTGGACACTTGCATCCTAGACAGACACCTGCATCGATGGAAGTTTCCACTTTTATTACAAAGTATCCAATGCCAAAAAGTCATCCAATTTACAAAATAAACATATCTAAAGGTTAACTTAAGTTATTTAATGCACAATATTTATAAAAAGAATTGGTATATTTAAAATATCAACCCTCATTCATTTCTCACCTCAAAACACTTGAAACTCATAAGGAAACATACCAAGAAGCACTTAATAAAGCATTCAAGTGATAAAATATATCATTTTCATTCATATTTATACATAAGTCATAGGGGTAGTATTTACACATGTTTGAAACATTCTAAGGGTAGTTCATGAGACACATTTTCTAAGTTACAAGTTAGGTAATTGTATTTATTTACTTATCACACATTTCATCTTTATACACACATGCTAATATATAGGGGATAAATACATAAGTCTAAGGCCCTATTCAAAGTATTAGCTATGTAGGCAATGCCATTGATAGAGGGGTCCTTGGGGTAAATAGACATTATGAGCCCACTAAGTCATTTCTATGATAGTCACTCCAAGGGTGAAGAGTTAGGGTTTGATATGATAAAGAGTGAAAACTTATGCACATGATTTGAAGACATCATAAGAAAGGTGAAAAAAACCCATAAGGATCTAATTGGTTGCATCCATACCTAGTTAGTAGTTTGTATATGACACTTATGTTAAAGTAAGACACCTATGTCAACATAACTGTCTAGATCTGACACAAGTGTCTGAGGCCACAAAAAAATATTCCTAGAATCTTATGACTATTCTAGGATCATCTTGAATCCTATTCTAAATCAAAACTACATGTGCATAGTAAAATAACTAATTATAATTTATTTCTAATTCATTTCAATATCTATCAATAGTTGTACTTTACTATTGTTAGACATCTCAATTGTATAGATTTAGAATACTATTTATTTGAGTTTTCTATTGATTGGCCTACTCATTATATTAGTTCACCATCTTTGTGTAAAAGATAATATAACCACATTAACCCTAGATGAACCCATTTATCTAACTTTAGGGTTAAGAATTTTTATGAACCTAAATATTATACATCTAACATAATGAGTAGGCTAATTGATAGAAAACTTAGACAAATAGTGTTCTGAATTTATATAATTAAGATTAATAAAATTAGTAAAAGTAAAACTACTGATAGATATTGTAATAAATTGGAAAAAATGATACTTATCTAGTTTTAATACATGCATGCAGATCTAATATAGAACATGCTTGAAGTGGACTAGAAGATGATCTCAGAATAGTCATCAGATTTTGGTAATATTCTTCCTTTGGCCTCAAATGTTTATGTCAAATATAAATAATTACATCGACATAGGTTTATGAATTTTATGTAGGTGTCTTATACAAAATACTAAATGGATCTAGATGTGACCAATTAAATAATTGGTTTTTATCACCTTCTCATAATATCTTAAGTTTGTGTGCACAAGTTATCACTCTTTGTCAAAATATCAATACCTTACCTCTTCACCCTTAGAGGGATTATGGGAAAAATGAGTTAGTGGGTTTACGGTGTCAAGCTACCCTAAGGAACCCTCCATCAATTTTTACTTATACATAGAAAACTTAGAAGAGGGCCTAAAAATTATGTACTTATCCCATGTGTGTTGACTTGTGTGTGCACAAAGATGCAATGTGTGATAAGAAAAGATATGTTATGACCTAGATTGTAACTTGCAAAATATATCTCATGACTTATCTTAAAATGATTCAAAACTATGGAAATATTGATCCTATGAATGATATAAAAATAGGGATGAATAAGGCTAGATTGATCATCTGAATGATTACTTGAGTTGTTCTTGGTATGTTTTTGATAAATTAAGGTGGCAAACTAGGGGCTGAACCCTATACAGTCAAAAAATACAAGAAGGCAAACAAACAAAAAATGCCTTCAGAGAGACAACGGCATAGCCGAGAATAACAGACAGAAACAAAACACAAGCCACAAGAAGACTAGAGTCAGAGAGGTCTCCCTTACATAACTATTGATTTAATAAGATCATTGAGTTTCTCATTCTCTGCATTGTTAGCATACCCAGTATTACCCACCACTTCCATCATAGACATGTTCAACATAATTGTATTACGAAGCCCTTTGGTGAAGACCTTCTCTAGCTTCTGAATGTGATCCTTCAAGGCCCTAATTTTAGCTTTCCAATTAGTCTCATTCTCAATGCCCTCACCATCTTCCTCGACATACATTTTCCCCTTATTGTTAGTAGTTCCCATAGTGTCAGCACCCTACTCCTCAGTAACCTTTACGAAATGCCCTGTAATGATGACATTATCTACTCCCATGCTTCAAAATAATTTTCTCTTAATTTTCATGATGGACCCACGTGCCTCAACCTCATGATACAATGAATTATTAATGATTACCAAGATAGTACTAAGGTTATCAAGTTCTGAGATCCCCGATGGCCCTCTCCACGTGGACCGCCTCCAAAAGCTATCCTTGTCATCAATACACCTCATTCCTAACAAGTCATCTCCTTTTGAATGATCTCCCTAATGTTTAAGGGAATATCAACACCTTGTCTCCACACCCTCCAACCTAAAAATTATTGCCCAAGGTTGGCACAAGCATCAGTGACCCTATTGCATTCTCTATAGGTATGGGAAATCTCAACTTCAGAAAACTTTTGTAAAAGAAATTGGATATCAGTAATGATGTCTTTTAGCTTATTTCCCACATTTGAAGCTTTATTAACGGCATATATGACCATCTTAGAGTCTCCTTGTATATTCAAGTTCCTTATTCCTAGGGATATAACTAACTTTAATCCCCATAGTAAAGCCATTACTTCAACATAGTTGTTGCTCTGGCATCCAATTCCACTAGCATAGACAATAGACATCCATCCTTTATCATTCCTTATAATTCCTCCTCCACTAGCTTTACCATCTAACTTGGATGCCCCATCAAAGTTGAGTTTCATCCAATTAGGTTTAGGGGGGATCCATTTAGTATTTAGTCTCTATAGTATTTTGAAGTTATTATACCCAAGGATCTAGTTTAAAACCTTCCATTTGGCTGAAATTTGGATTTAAATTTGATATAGGGATTTCTCTGCAACACGAATATGAGCTGTTGTAACACTTTCCATAATGGTCTTAGCAAGGGAGTTAAACACTTGAGAAGCATTTCTAGCAGTGTCCCTAAAAATTCTGTGTTACGCTTGTTCCATAAAGTCCAACTCAAACATGGTAGAGCTCACTTCTATAATTCCATAAGTCAAGGATGTGTGAAGTTTGGGTTCCAGCTAATAATTACTTCTTTAAGGTCAGAATTGTAGACCCAATCAATACCAAAGTTGTTAAGTATTGTGCCCCATAATTCCTGGGCAAACTCACAGTGGATATGTTATCTTATGAGTTACAAGTTTTTTCTAGGTGAGGAATGAATGAAAGTTGGTATTGTATACATATTGATCCCTTTTAGAAATATCTCACATTAAAGTACATAGGCCAATATTTAGGATACATTTTTTTCATAAATTGGAGTTTTAGGCACTAGACACTTTATAGGAAAATTAGATGCTTGGATTGATGTAGGTATCTATCTAGACGCGAGTATCCATGAAAATAGAAAAAGGTATAATTTTAGAACTATAAATGAAGGATAATAATTAGGTTTAGATCTATCTACACAATATATAAGGCCTTGTCAATAGAATGATAATTGTCAGACTAAGAGATAAACAATTAGGCATAAGGAGATAGTGAACATGATCCTTTTAGTAGAGAAAAAGTGTAGAACTAAAAGTTACAACCATGATAGGTATTTTCCAAATACAAGACTAAGGCACTAAAAATCATATTTTATTATCTACATTTTCCACCCTTTAATGTAGTAATGAAATTGCTAATTTAAAGGAAAAAAATGCATACATGGGTGTGTATAACACACCTTATCTTTGCATGAACCCAATTTGAGTGATTTTCTAATGACTTACGTAAAAAAAAGAGAAATTTATAGTATATAGTTAGTGAATGAAATTTGAAATTGAAAGAATTTAAAATTCTTGAAAGTAGAATGAGCAAGGTTAGGAGTACACTTGTGTGTTGATGAAACCATCTTTCCTTTTGGAAATTTGATGTGAAAGGATGCCTCATTATGAAGCATTGGACATGATATCAGGATAATTATAAACCTAAAAGTGCATATATATAGAGATATTGGAGGACACATACCCCTAACCTTGGTGTAAAGGTGAGTTGTAACATGACCATTGAGCTTGTTTCATCTCAATTATGCAACCCAAATATGCACATAATATGGTGAGTGGGAGTGATATAGTAAACTCACACTATATATATAGTAGGGTGGATGATTTAATAAAATAAAAACTATAATTATATTAAATTTAGATGGTTTTTTATTTGATATGGTAAAAAGTTTATTTTTATAGGGACCAGGAACTAGAGTATATAAAAGTGTAGTAAAAAAGAGAAAGCCCCACGAGATGAAAGACAAAACCATAAAATAGAAATAAAAACTAACTAACCATGTATAAGACAAAAAAAATAAATTAAAAAATAAATCTATTCCAAGAGGGGGAATCCCTCTATAGGTACCTTTTTAGTCTCTATCACATTCTCTTGTGCAACCTATATATTCTTTATGATTATATCTATAGTTTTATTTCCTAAGCTTTTTGCATTCTCTTTAGGTAGGATCATTTTGGGTCTCTTATAGATTTTTTCCTTAATAGGGTTCTTCTTCATGGGGTATTTTTTAGGGATCTTAGGGGAATAAGTCTCTACCTCCATGATAGGTTACTTTAGTGGGGGGGGTCCCTTTAGCCTTTTCTAGTTGAGATAAATAGTGAATCATTTTGGCAACCTCCTTGTTCATGGAATTCCAATACTAGATTACAATTTAGATGATTTAATCAAATATAACTTATAAGTTTGGTAAAATTTAATGATTTAATCAACTCAACCTTCCAAAGGTGAACTAACTACTGTAGTTGATTAACTCAATAATAGTCCATAACAATCCATACTATGTATGATAACAATCCATAATAGTATTTGAAATATGTAAAATGATTTAATTTTACAATTTTCAGTGCCCTTTGAATGTCATATGAACCTCATATATGTCTCAATCTAAAATATGTGTATAATATCAACATTAATGTATAGAATGTTACCAAAACTATGTATTTGAATCATATAACCATGAAATTTGGTGAATATTAAATCAATGCAAGTGCTGATGAAATATTTATATGACATACCGACACTAAATATAGAATCTAAGAAATAGTTTAAATGAGAACATGTTTCTTAACATGTTGCCATTCTAATCTAGAGATGTTAAATATTGAATAAGTGTGGAGGTCATGCCTTTTTGACATGGCCCCACTAATATTTGAAATTGTGAAAATGTGGAACTCATGCCTTTATGACATGACTCCATTGATATGCCCCCTTTTTGAGATGAAGGTAAGTATAATCTGGTAGTTACCATACCTAAAAAAAATAAAATAACTATATAAGTTGTGTATGGATCATGTAGCATATAGGAGTAGTATGTCTAGGTATTTATAGTAATGAGGATAGATTATGTGATTACAAAGAGTAACAATATAATCTCCACAATAAATCAAAGATACACACACAAGAGAACTCAAAAGCAATTCAAGAGGAAAATTATCCAAGGAGACTCCATACAAGGGGCATGTTCAAATATTAAAAAATTGAAGGGAAATGACAGTCAAACACACATAAACAATAAAATGACATATTTAAATATTTGTGTACAAAAATTAATGACATATTCAAATGTATAAATAGACAAGAAAAGGCATAAGGGCCATAATTAGTGAAGCATATTCCAATGCTCAAATAAGAAATACATTGCAATATAATAGAAAACAATGAAACAAACTTCAAGGAAGTGACAAAATGGAAAACTAGGATAAGTATAAGAAATTAATATGAACATAACATACTGATTCCTAAACATATGTGGTTGTAATAAATGTTAAACACATATCATATCATTTATAGTGTGGAAGGTATAAACATGGATATAGGAATGTGTAATTATATAATCTAAAACATGATAATAAAAAATGATCATAGAATAATATATCTTGGGCGTATCATGATCAAATAGGTAGTTGAACCCAAAGTACTTAGGAGGTGAGTGGAGGGAAGGCCTAACATATATATGTGCATATATATCATGTATATGTGCATGCATATATCACACTCAAATGAAGTGTGAAACATATGTATATATAGGAAATGAATGATATACTATCTATTAACATGGAACAAATACCATATGTATTATAAAAAGTACAACTAGAAACATCATGATTTTTTTTGGAATATTTGATTTTTTTGAATGTTTTTATATTTTTAAGGATATTTGATTTTTTAACCTTAGGTTGGATCATTTTCATTTTTTATATTTATGAATATTAATTATAATGAAAGGAGATGACTCCTCCCACTCAGAAGATAAAGTACTATATGATGCATTTATAGGATCCTCTTTTTGTCACTAGTGCTTATGCCATATCATTTCTAGTTATTTAATATCACCTAGCAAAGTAATGCCATCTACCTTTGCTATAGGTTTATCATTATGTTCACTATGTGGTATGTAGATTAGTTTATTTTGGAATTTTAAGTAAGACACATATTGATGGTATCAATGGTTGCCTTCATTTTGGTTTCTTAATAATGTCCAAGGGAAAATGTGAAATCTAGCTTAGTATCCATTTCCCATATGTTGGTATTTATCAGTTTAGGTCCACATGCAAAAGGTAAGTAAATATATCCAAGATATTTTGGGAAAATAGAATCATATTTTACTTACTCAATAGTATGGACCAATGTAGGTAAGTGTGAGACATTATAAAGAGTGTCCCAATTGTTTGCATCAATTTGAAATTGTGAGAAAATAACACCATCAATGTTTGCAGTAACTATTAGATTTTCATGAATTTGTTTCTTTTAAGATTTATTTTGTGTGGAAAGATTATAATTATTTGGCCATTTTATTTCTTAGACACAACTTATATGCACCCCACAACTTTGTATTTATGAGTATGATTTTACAATGCTTTATATTTATTTGTATTATGGCTAGTGATTCAATGATAAAAATAATATAATGATCCATTTTTAGGAATGAGTTTTTTTACCTAATTTGTGTATATTAGGAGGTAAATATATCATGTAATGATTAAGTAATGTAGGAATAAATAAATCTAGAACATCCTAGTTTGTTAAGATCTAGATAATTTGTTGTGAAGGTTTTTGAGAATACTCCACATTTTTTACATGGTGTATTTACATTGGTCCCCTATACGGTTGACATAATGTTTTCAAACGATAGGGATGGATTGAATAAAAATAATTTATATGTTCATCTGATAATTTTACTCACCCTTATCTAAATGTGATTTTGTATTATCTAGTGGTGAATTTAATGTGTATGTATTAGGGCTTATAGGTGTGAATAGGTTATGCAAAATATATTCAAGTGCATCAAAACTAAGTTTTTAAAATTTTTAATTAATAATATCATGAGGAAGTTAATCATCTCTATCATAGTAAAATAAAAAATTTCCATCTTGTTGTTCAATATTGATCAATAAAAGAATCTCAAAATTTTGACTTTATTATGGTGTTGATATCATTAGTTATTTTGGTAATGGTTCTTTCTATCGATGTGCATTCATGTACACCTTAATGGTTAGTGATTTATTTATTTCTTGAGGTAAATAAATCATTTTTATTGACTCACCACTTTCATATGTTTGTATATTTTCAAGGGGAATACATTTTTGAGGTGGCACCCCTTTAGGTATTCCTTCTATGTTAGAATGTATTATTTTGAAAATTTTTAAAGGTTCATCATTAACAGATATTGTGAATAATGTCCCATCATGTATAAATTGCACACATTGATGTAATGCAGATGGGATAGATTCCATGGCATGTATCCATGGTTTACCCAAGAATAAGTTATAGTGTAATGACCAATACATTAATTAGAGTATAATTAGAATTATTTTTGTCTGTAATGATATATCTAATGTGATTTGGCTAATTGGAGGGCTACATGAATTATCAAATCCTTGTACATGCATATTAAAATTTTGAATAATATTGATGCTACTATCCATGGTGGTTAAGAAATCCATGCAATGAATATTTAGGCCCAAGTCATTATCAACTAACACCTTTTTTATTCCCTTATCATGCATACTCACTTGTGTGAACAAAGGAAAATCCTGATGAATAATATCTTTTGATGCAAAATCTTTTGGATTAAAGGTAATAAGATTTGCATTATTTTTTAGATCTTTCATAATATCTAAGAAATATGTTTGTTTAATATCACTTGGTACTTGGGTGTCACATAATGATTTTTATAAAATATTCTTATAGATAATAGATCACTTTAGGATTTGTAGGATTGAAAAGTTTACATGTGTGCTGGTAAATTTCTCAATATGATAATATCCTTTTGATTTGATAATAATATTAGGATTAGGAGGAACCTATTGTATAGTAATATGACGTGGGATAGGTTGAGCACCCTTAAAATTTTTGGTAATGACAACATGGACCATGGAATCTAATATAAGTTATGGGTGAATAATGGGTGAAAGATGGTAGATGTCACTTGAATAGGATCTAAGTGGAAAAAAGGGATGGGAATATGTTGTATGCAATAAAAAAATCATCATGTCTATAAATCAATCCTAGCTTGAATAAGATAGAGCATACTTACACTTCCAATTGCGAATACATTTGTTAAGTGGGAGCATGACCAATATGGGGATTCATTAGACCCAATTAGGGGATAACTTGTCATAATA
This sequence comes from Torreya grandis, assembly GCA_037957365.1. Lineage (NCBI taxonomy): Eukaryota > Viridiplantae > Streptophyta > Pinopsida > Cupressales > Taxaceae > Torreya > Torreya grandis. The sequence continues at coordinate 553,674 of JARHVA010001262.1, read as the reverse complement.
CACCATGATAGGAAGGGTCTCAAATCCTATAGTCTAACACAATAATTTAATAACCCTAAAAGAGTCCTAGGTTTAATGTTCACTCTATTCTAATAAACAAGAAAGTAAATCTAATCTAGTACACACCAAAGCTTGTGTCACAACATGAGGGGTTAGTAAAGTAATCAAAAAATTTATAATAGAATCTCAATTAATCTAAATATGAGTAAGACCTTAATATATGAAATATGAAGAGTAATATTATTTGAGACAATACTTATGTTACTTCTATCTATTAAAGAGAGGAGAATAAATTTAGAATATACTTACTTGAGTGTGAACCCATAGAGACTCAATATCTCCCTTGGCCAATGGGGCTTCACAAGAGATTGTTGTGTTTTGTAAGGATAACTAAGAAAGGCCAAAACTCCAAGACTTATCCAAAAGACTAGATTCTCCAAGTAGAAACCCTAAGCTAAGACTCCTCAAGTATAATGGTGGAAAAGAAAATTGTAAAGAAGCATGAGTGAATAATAAATATTTATTTCATATTGAAATAATGATGAAATGATCTTGTATTTATATGTGGATGTCACCTTAAATCATTCTAAATATATTGGTTATATGAGGTTGACCCAATTGACTCTATATGTTTTTAAGGGATAATCACTAGGTCTTGAGCTAGGTTGGCTGAAGGGATAAAGAAAATCTAAGTGAAAAATACCCTAAATAATAAAAGGTTGACCCAATTGAACCTATACATTAATCATAGGTTGAAAATTGTATAGGGTTGACCTAGTACAGTGAATTAGTGAAAAGGGATTAAGGTGAGGAAAAGAGGGATGGAAAGAGGAAAAATAATAGAGTGTGAAAGGGAAGATTAATATCTTAGGGAATGGTTTGAGGATATATTTGGACTGGTAATAATGTGGCAATAAGGGATAACAATCCTAAAAAACACCAAAGGTCTACCCACCCCTTTCTTGTTGCACCCCCTAGGGCATGCACTCAGAGAGATTGAGTCTTGACAGGTTCTTGCAAGATGTAAAGCATTAGTATTTGATAAAAGTTAAAAATATTATGTATATACATATTCCCCACTCAAATATCATCATGTGTCATTAAGGTGAAATAGGGGGTGGTACTTTGAGAAAGAATATAGTAACACACAACATTGATGCTAAAGTAAAAGTTGTAGTATTTTAAGGTAGAAATAAATAAAAGTAAATGACTAAAAAGTAAATAACTAGAAAGTAAATGATATGTGTACCTTGACTTACCTTTATCTCAGGATGGTTTTCTACTATGTTATTAGTTTTGAATGTGTAGGGTGCAAAGGTTGCTTTTGACAAACACAAGAATACAAAACTAAAGTGCAAAAAAAAAAAATGCAAGAAAACCCAAGATAGTTAGTGTTATGAGGATGGGATGTATTTGGAAAATTTGGAAAGATGGGGTGAAAAGGACTATGTTATACCAAATGAGCAAGTCAAACAATAAGAGTTAATTAGGTAACCAAAAATCCAAGGCTACTAAAGACCAAAAAACTCAAACAAGCTATCCTTAAGTAAGAAAGGTGTAGTCAAATAAAATGTGAAAATTGGTAACTTGATTGTGAATTTTGACTCCTAACCCATAGGTCCCTCTTGTTTTATCTCATAATCGTCATAGGCTTCTTTTCCTTGATTCCGAATCATCCATAGCCTTCTAGACACGATCCCATCTGAGCTAGATTTCTTTTCCCTTTACAAATCCATCCCCCTAGGTCCTGTACGCTCAAGACTATAGTACCCAACTTGGAATATAGCATTGGGTCCTCTAGTGTACATTATGACACTCTTATCTAAGTGTATTTTTACCTCCAATGGTTCAAGATAAAAAATAATTATATTATTTAGCTTAAAATGGAATGCATTACAAGGGCTATTATATAGCTAAAACTATAGCAAAATAATATCCTAAAAATAAGTATGGCATGAAAATAATATACCTAGAATGGATGTCATGCGTAAAAAAATTAACAATAAAATAATAATATGCCTATGGTGAATTAATAACCTTATTAAAATCTAAACTTCTCCACCTTAATTAAGCATAGCTTGAAGTGAATAGGTGAGAAATTTTATAAATGCCTCAAATTTGTCATGTGCAAGTGACTGAGTGAAGACATCTACATGGAGTTATTCTATCAAGCAATATTAGAGCTAGATTTTGTGTTGTTGTACATGTTCATGAATGAAATGAACTTACACTTCAATGTGTTTTATGCATTCATGAAAGACTGATTTATGAATAAGTTTAAGAACACCCTCATTGTCACAATACAGGATGGTAGGTGTCTTTTGTGGTGTCCCAATCCTTCTAATATGTGGCATAACCATATCTCTTCATAGATATCTCCTCTTATAGCATGATATTCTACTTTAGTAAAAGATCAAGAAACAAAGTTTTGTTTCTTGCTCCCCCAAGATATAGAACCACATCCTAAAAAGAACACATATATAAAAGTGGATTTTATTTCATCAATATTTATTGCATGATCTGAGTCAGAATATCCTATCAAGAATAAATTATCATTCTTATTATATTCTATGCCAAAGTCCATTTTACCCTTGATTTATCTTAGTATTCACTTTGATACTTTCTAGTGAGACATCTTTGTCTCTTATGTGAACCTTGAAAGATAGCTTACTACATAGCTGATATCTGGCCTAGTATATTTTAAGTAAATAAGACTCCCAAGAAACTGCTAATAGAGAGTTGTATTTACTTGCGATGATGGATCTATATGAGACAACTGAATCCTTGTCTCCATAGGTGTAGAAATGGGATTACTATTTGTCATCCTAAATTTATCAAGCATTGTCTTGGCATATTAATCTAGGACACAAAGATGTAGTGTTCCTTTTTCCATACTTCTAATCTAAGATAATAGTGTAAAAGATTGAAATCTATCATGTCAAATGATTAGTTAAGATCTTTTTTGGTTGCATATATCATCTCCATTGAACTGCCAATGATGACTAGATTATCAACATATACTACAACAATTACAATCTCTCCCCTTTATTATTTTAGGTAGAGATTTGGATCATAAGGACATCTCTAGAATCCATGTTGGATGAGATGTTCATTGATCTTTATGTACTAGGCTCGAGTAGCTTATTTGAGACCATATAGAGATTTTATGAGTTTACACACTTTTCCTTCATTACCAAGTGAGACAAAACCTTCTGGTTGTGTCATGAAAACTTCTTCTTATAGATCTCCATTGAGAAAGGCACTTTTTACATCCATTTGGTGGATCTTCCATCCAAATTGTGCATCCAAAGCAAATATCATTCTGATTTTTTTGATCTTGGCCATAGGAAAAAATGTCTCCTCATAATCTATGCCTTCCTTCTATGCATAACCCTTTGCTATGAGTCATGCCTTGTGCTTGTCAATATTTCCATCTACTTACTATTTTATTTTGTAGACCCATTTATATCTGATTGGATTCTTCCCTAGTAGAAGATCTTCAAGCTACCATGTTTTGTGTTTCATTAGTGATTAATATTCTGCATCCATGGCATCCTTCCAAGGTTTAGACTCTAGGGATTTTTGAACTATCGAGGGCTCTACGGATTTTGAAATTATGCTCATTCGAGCCAAAATGACCTCATCTTGAGTCATGTTATGATTCCTTAGTCCTGTAGTTGATGTGTCTAGAACTCTATCTAGTTTAGCATCTCTTATGTTCTTGTATACCATTTAGGCATACATTTCACTATTCTTGTGGGTTGATCTGTATTAACTGATTGATCATCCTCATTATTATTTTCACCTTTAATGTGGTTATGACCTTCTAAATTACCTATAGATCTAATTATTGAATCTTATGAGTTTGTGGAAGGCAAAATGATTTTAATTTTCTCATCAAACTAAACATCCTCGTTGATGGATATCTTCTTTATTTTAGGGTCCAATAGTTTGTAGGATAATGACTCTTCATTATATCCTAAGAAGATATAAGGCATGGATCTTGTATCTAGTTTATTTTTCTTCTTTTTAGGAAAATGCATATAAGCCTTACATCTAAAAACTTGAAGATGAGCAATGGAAGGTTTATGCCCTATCTAGGATTCATGTGGAGTCATATTATAAAGAGCTACAATGGGTGACCTATTCAACAAATAAACTACTATTTTCACTACTTCTACCCAGTATGTATATGCCAAACCTAAATCTTCAATCATGTTATGCACCATTTCCATGATAATTTAGTTTGATGTTCTATAACACCAATGTGATATGGAGTGTATGGTGGAGTCATTTATTGATGAATGCCATGTTCTTTCAAATAAGCAAAAAAATATTTACTGGTGAATTTTCCCCCTTAATCTAAGTAGAGTGCCTTGATTTTATGACCAATTTTAGTTTCACTATGGACTTGAACTCTTTGAAAGTATTTTAGGCTTGGTATTTGGTCTTTATATAGTAGACCCACATTTTTCATGAGTATTAATCAACAAAGAGCATAAAATAATGAAAACTTGTAGTAATTAGATCTCATGGGGATAAAAAGATTAGTATGCACTAGATCAAGCTTACTAGATGTTCTTGAGGAATTTTGACCAAAATATGGTTGATGTTGTTTCCTTATTAGACAACCAATGCAATGATATATAGTTTTATTCAATTTAGGAAGTCCACAGACCATGTTCCTATTGTTGAGTGCTTTAAGGAATCCAAAACTAACATGACCATATCTATGATGTGATAGATTAGCTAAGTCTGAACCCCAAGTTCTAAGTGCTTGATTATTTGATTAAACAAAGCCAAGTTGGAACATTTTACCAACTCTTGAGGCTCATGAAACAATTCTTGAGTGTCTTGAATTATCTTTGATCAAACACATATCTTTTCCACTTTTGCAATCAAAGTCAACCTTGAGGTTGTGGTCAAGTAGTTGACTGGCTGATAGAAGATTATTTTTGAGTCTTGGGACATATAGGACATCTAAGATTTTAAAATCATGTCATCCAAGTGGTAAGGAAATTAAACCAATGCCTTGAACTTGGTAGGATGAGTCATCACCCAAAGAGACATGATTTTTTAAGGAAGTCTCATTCATGTTGTAGAACCAATATTGTCTTCTAGTCATATGTCAAGTTGTACCTAAGTTGATGTACCAGATAAAACTTTGTGATGCTGATTCATCATGAGATTGTGTAGCATATAGAAAGTCCTCATTAGAGTGGGTGTCTTATTATTCAACAATGTTACCTTGATGATTATATTTCTTCTTCCAATTCCCTTTCCTTTGTCCTTGTCCTTTATGTGGATGAGATGATTATTGGTGATTAGGCTTCTTGTTTCTTGAAGAGCCTTGTATAAATGATTTATACCAATAATTATTTAGCTCATGGCCTATTTTTCCACATATAAGGAAAAATTTATATTGATTATCCCCATATGAATGATGTTGTTGAACTTTATTTGGTTTAGAAGACTTCATCTGCTTCTTTCCTTTCTATTAATTAGAGCCAAGAGCATGTTCTTATGATTCTTCTTCTTCTATATTCATAGACTCTTCTTGTTGTAACATGTTTACCAACTTGTAAAAAGATGGTTTATGTTCAATGAATATCAAAGTAGTCATGAAGATCTTGTAGGAGGATGATAGTGCTCTTAGGAAAAAAGGTACAAGAGATGCATCTGACACTATTTCACCCAATGCTTGGAGCGAGGCCCTCAGGATTACAACATGATGAAGAAAAGATTTCACTTTTTCAGTGAACTTCAATTAGAGGGAATGAAGTTAATTTTACAAATGAAGAATGGTTCCTTAATTTTTGGCCTCATAGAATATCTGGAGTTTATCCCAAGCATCATTTGCTATTTTGGCCTCAGATATGAGGTTATACCTCATCAGATACTCTAAACATGATTATCAACTTTGCCTTCTAATTGGATTTTTCAAACTTATTCTGATAATAAATGTTAGTATCATGTCGAGTAAGAGTGCCATTAACAATAGGCCAAATGTCTTTAAATTCCAAATGTGTCATGTTTTTAGTTTTTCAAGAAGCATAGTTATCATCATGAAGAAGTTATGAGTCTGGTAGAAAGAATTTTGGCCCATTTCCAACCATTATGTAGAATCTAACCAAAGGTGATGGATTGGTTCCTTATCACTCTAGGTATCAAGGTCTCCCTTTCTATATACCATCAATACATTATACAAGACCTTTCTTTATACACAACCTTCCTTTATACCCATCAGTATGTGGAAGAAGTTCACCATTTTTGTATACTTGATGGTACATGAAAGAAGCATAAATGTACATGAAAGAGTCTAGTATGTGGTACTTAGATAATACTAAAAAGGGTTTGTTCAATTACTAGCACCTGCTTAGATGGATTTTTTCATACATGCATGTAACTTTGATATATACTTGGAAATACAACCATTCAAGATTTACACCCTTTAATTAAAATGAATGGGTAGATGAAGGGATGGCTATGAGTGCATGTGCCCTTATTTATCCTTGATGATTTAAAAGGATGATGCCTAGATGTTGTCATTTTAGCTATGTTATGTTATGGATGTAATAAATCAAATGTGATGGATTTACCCATAAATGTGAGTTAGAGACACTGCTTGTATCGAACACTATGCTTGAGTTCAAAAACTCATGATTTTGTGTAAATATGTAAAATAACTACAATATTTTGAAATATAAAAAATTATAATGCTTTTCAGAAAATGAAAAAACACTTTCTTTTTTTCATTTTGTTGGGCTATTTGGCCTCTTTTTGTCAAAAATATATATTTTTTACTTTGCCTTTTCCCATCTTTTGTTTTTAATTTTTTTAGTACATTTCTAGATAAATTTATCTAGTTATAACTAAATTTGGTGGAATTACCAAATTTGGAGGGATTGCTAAATTTTTTTTTGAGGGGATTTGAACCTCCCACCTCCTCTTTACCAAAAAAGATCTTAATTGATCATTTGACATGATAGATATTGGGATTTTACACTATTATCTTAGATTATAAGTATGGAAAAAAGAATACCACATCCTTGTGTCCCAAATGAAATATGCCAAGATAATGCTTAAAAAATTTAGGATGATGCAAAAAAAATAATAACTACCAACATTGTTATGAAAATCACGTGGATGGTATGTTGAACTATGCTTTTTATTGAGAGTCTTTGTTCATGTGGTTATAGGAAATTGAATCTTTGATCCAAAACCTAAATTGATATGTCCACCATCAAAACTCAAAACCTTCATGAGCTATTAAAACACACTCTTTTATATATATAGAACTATATCACATATTTTGTAGCTATCAAAATGGTGAAAATGAGGTATGTGCTTTCTCAAGAAATGAGGATTGCACCAATGATATTCAATCTTTTGACTTGAGAAAATCTGAGCTTAGAAGCTTGATGTAATTTATCTCCACTGGGTGAAAGAACACTCCACATAGTTTGCTCTCTCCATGAAGAGTTATAGATAGATGTTGGTGCCACATGCTACACTAATCAATGGATGCATGGACAGTAATAAAGAGAACATAGTCTATGAATTACATGCTTATGGGAGAGAATGGGCTTCTCCAACTGAAATATTGCTTGGATCAAGAGAAAGAGAGAGTGCCTTGGGGATCCTCCTCTTATTTTCTCAACCTGAATCCAAATTCAATTTTCTCCTAATCTAAAACTAAATGAAGATAAAAAATAATTATATTATTTAGCGTAAAAATATAATTCACTAAAAAAGCTATTATATAGCCAAAACTATAGAAAAATAATATCCTAAAAAATAGGATGATGTAAAAATAATATACCTAGAATGGATGTCATAGGTAAAATAAATTAACAATAAAACAATAATATGCCTACAGTGAATTATTCACCTTATTAAAATATGACAATGGTTAGTTTCTTCTAGTTCCTATCCCCCTTCTTGTTGGCCTAATGTGAACACATTCAACCCATGATCAATAAATCCCTATAAAAGCTCATTCAAAGGTCATTTAGAAAGGGTTGGAAAATATCACAAAGCAAGCAAGAATACAAGCAAGACTACTAAGGAAATATTCCTTATTATCTACATACAACCATCTAATACAACCACAATATTACTCAAATCCTTACACCAATCCTTATCCACCTCAAACAAACCCAATTTTAGCATTTTACATCTTCATACACACTATTCAACAAAGCACATCAAGTGGGAGAACTTCATATGGATTAATCCCTCTTTGGAGTATTGGTATGTAGGTAGTGTGCCCACATAAGTGGTGTGGATACACGTTTAGTGAATCTTACACACACTAACCCCCCATCTTTCCCAAAGTTTGTCAAAGCATAATGGAGTCTAGGGTTTGAAGACTAAATCAACTCTACAAGGAGTTATGTGGATATCCAACAGTCAAAATTTCATATGCAAGCTCATACAGACATAGTGAACAAAACCCAAAAATATTAGGTCTCTTGGATAATAGTGGAAAAAGAAGACTATAGCACTAAACCCCAGGGTATCCTATTTTGGGGCTCTTGTCTAATTAATTAAAAAAAATCCCAGATCCTTATTTGTGATAGTTTCCCAATCCTATACAGTGAATTTTAGACCCTACAACAACCATCTCAATAAGCTTCTAAGTCTTATTTTCACTCCCTTATTAATATTTTAGAAAGATTCAAATTATAATAAAATTATACAAATTAGTAGCTTAATCATTATATATTTATTTAATCTAAACCCTTAACAAAAGTAGGAATAATACACCAATATTCCCAAAATTGTTAAATCATTTAGTGAACCCAACTTACTTCATTTGAGCATAAAAACCCTAGTAACCCTAGGGTAAATTTTCTACTGATTTGTCCTACATTTTTTATAATTTTTTAATTACATAATAAAATAAAAAATCAGCTTTAAATTTTAAAATTTGTAGCAATTTTAAAATAATTTTCTTTCAAACCCTAGTTGCCCATACTGGGTCTCGATATTTTCCTAGTATTTTTCTTATTTTTTAATTTTTTAATTGCATATTTAAATAAAAAATTCACATAAAATTTTAAAATTCCTTAGCAATTTTAAATTTAATTTCATTCAAAACCCTAGTTGTATGTACTAGCTCCTATTTGCTTCTTGAGGTATCACCTTACATGTTTATGAGATTTGTATCCTTTTTATGCACTTTTTAGTTAGCTATTTTTAGGACTTTAATTTTCATATATTTAGTAATTTCCATCATAAAAAATTTATTATTACAAATTATTTTATAAAAATCAATCAATTTTCATTTTGAACTTCTACTTTAACAATGGCCCAATACACTAGTTTTGATGAAACCAATAAAAGGGGACTTCAAGAACTTTTAACTAAACACCCTAACATGCAAGATGACATGATTAAAATACTTTAAGAGGAACAAAAAAAAGTAAAAAATGGTCAATTTTCTCAAACCATAGAGTAACTAGTTGCACGACACTATAGGGGCAACTATGTCTCAATAAACCCTTATAGCAGCCCAACCTACCTCTATACCACCACCTACAACTAGTACATCTTTGTCTCCTATTGTGGAAGAACTTGTGCAAGAGATAAGATCTCTTAAATACAAGGTGCTACATCTTGAGCAAGGTGCTTTTAGACCTACACAGGCCTTCAATTCTTTTGCTCTACTTCATACACCATTAGCATGTCATATTTATTTGACACCCTTACCACAAGGTTTTATTCAACCCAAGCTCACTTTATATGATGGCAAGGGTGATCTAGAGACAAATTTGATATATTTACATGCATCATGCTTGGATTATGTTCCAAATGATTGGCTATTAACCAAGCTATTTCCATGGAGTCTAAAGGATTATGCTTTATAATGGTTCTATAATCTACCAAATCAGTCATTCAATGCATTCAATCCTTTAGCTGACATGTTCCTAGCTCATTTTACCATCAACATTGGTGATAATATTTCATATGCCCAAGTTGCACAATAGAAACAAAGGTTAAATGAGCATCTCATAGATTATGTTCTTTGATATAAGACGATCTTGGCTAAGATGACTAGCTCCATGGGCAATCAAGAGTTACAAGATCTCTTCAAATAGTGTCTTCTACCAGCTTTGTATGAGTCAATAATGTTGAAAAGGTTCTCTTCCTTCACTGAGTTATATCATACACTAAAGGAAAAGGAATTAAAACTAATTTCAATGGGAAAACTCAAGTACACAAATATATCAAAAACAACAAACAAGAGTAACAACAAATCCCCATACAAAGTCAAGGTCAATGATAACAAAATTCAAAATAAACCTACAATATATGTATTTTAGAGCCCTCTTATCATGTGGTTTTATCAACACCTGCTCGATGAACCTTTACCAATATACTAGTTGCTATAGGTAGAGTTTTACAACAACTTTTGGAATGTAATATCATATATGTCCCTCCTATTCAGGAAGTTGATCCAACAAAGCCTCTTCTATAGGGATATGATTATCATGTATTTTGTGAATTTAATAGGGCATAAGTCATACAATAAATTTATGCATTAGTTTGAGACACAAGATATAGGACTTGATATATGGCAATGTTATTGATCTTGGTACTTTAGTTAAGCCTCCTTAGGTAAAGCAAACATAGGATAAAGCTTTGAAAATATTTGTAGATACTTTCTAATATCATTTTAAATAAGAGATAGGGGATACATCAATTATTCACCATGCATATCATTTACATCCCCACCAAATACATATAAGGCACCTTCAATTGAGTTATGTCCTTTGAGTAACCTGATCAGTGTATATAATTCTAGAGTTCTAGCTAGTTAGACCTTCCATCTCCTTCAAAAATTAAGAGATAGTTGAGGATGATTTGGATTATCATGTACTCTTTATAAGAGCTTACATTCATAATCATCCTATTCATAGTGTTCTAATAGATAATAGATCCAATGTGAACATGTGCATTATCACATTAATACAACATTTGGGATATTCAAAGTAAGATATTACCTTGATGGACACAATTATCATCAGATTTAGTGGGCACATACAAATTTCATTGGGTGAGATTTTAATTCCTCTATATGTTGGTCCAACACATGTGGCCACACCATTTACTATTGTTTTTAGTGTAGGAGTTTTTGATATGTTACTTGGTTGATTATGGATTCAAAAAATTTGAGTAGTACCTACTATAATTCATAGATGCATGAAATTCATTCATGTTAATCATGTTGTTATAGTTGGTGGAGTTCTAAATGAGTTACCACTCCCCACTTCAGAGCCATCTACTATCTTTCAATCACTAGTTTTAGTTACACCACTAGTTTTAGTTTCTCCATCAGTTTTAATTCTTTTACCAGTTTAGATTTAGACACAATTGAGACCTCCATCTCTAGCATGGAGATTTTATATAGTTCCTAGATATCTCTTTTAAAGCAACCATAGTTTCAAGATTCTAGATAGCTTCTAGCTATAGCGTTCACACCTAGGGTAGTATCATTTAGATCTCATGCCTCTATACATAGAGAACATGTTTAGAGAGCTTTTCCTACTACCATATGGGTCCCTAAGAGCCCTAAAATTGCATCCACTTTTGAGAGTTACAAGGGGACCCCATAGTTTTTACTTCAAATATTTTAGAGCATTTACAACATAGACAACTTTTATAGCCATAGTCTTATCCCTTCTATCATGCTTCATGATCACACATGATCCCTATCCTTGATATAGGACACCATGATAGGGAGTCTCGCATGAGACTCATTGGTTAGTATCATTCTTTCTCCATATTACTTGTACATAGTTTCTATTTGATTGATTGTACATAGATTATTTTTAAAATACCAAAAATATTCAAATATTTTAAAACACCAAAAACATTCAAATATGTCAAAATACCAAAAATAATATAAAAATTTCTAAATCTAAAAACATTTAAATAACTCAAAAACACAAAAAAAATTCAATTATATGCATTATCCACACTTTATATTTATACTATATCCTAGACTTACATTTTTTGTTCTTATGCTATTGTTTGTTAATTTATCTACATTACCATGCTTCACTTGATCTTCTTTGAGTGTGTGCAGTGACATACAAATCCCTAATTGCTTCTCTCTACCCATTGAGGGGGCATCCTACTTCTACATTTGAGACACACATTGATATACATACCCACTGTAGGCATCTTCTACATGACTACACCATCTAGGTTATGTCATTCTTACACCACACACTCTAGTTATCATGATGATGCACATTATTTACTTGCTTACATAGATTACTCTATTAACATTTTACTAGTATATAATACTTGTGTATTTTTTAACATATACCTATTCATGTACTCCATGTTTGCATACTTTCACTTTTTTCTTTTATTAGTTAGATGTGATTGTACTTGTAGTATATTACATGCTTTTATTTCTTATTTTAAATATCTAGATGTGATTATATTTCTCAGTTCTTGTTTGTCTCATGTATGTGCCTTAGGATATTTGTCAATATCCTTTGCTTCTATTCTTGTGTGTGCCTTAGGAAATTTTTGAATGTCCTTTTCCTATACTCTTTTATGTGATTGTGGATTTCACACCAACATTACTTGTAAAAATTGTGTGTATGTGGCATTTGAACATGCCTTGTATACTTTCTTTCTAGTTTGAGTGCCATGTGCCCATGTCCCTTATTTTCTTAGCCCCTTGGCCATTCTTATATGCTTCTTGATTTTTTACTTATGTTATTTTTTTCTTCTTATTGATTACAATGCCATGATCCACATCATGCATTATTTTTCTTTCATAGATGCCATGATAGACATCATGCTCCATCCCTCCTTGAAAACTAACAACTAATAATTAACCAAACTTCTAGTTCTAATTCATTACATTACACATGTTATTATATTATTATATCTATCTAGGCATACCCCTATTGATCTAACAATCCTTCATTACAAACAAAGCTATATCTTGAGATATCTTATTGATTATCTTTGTTATATCATGTATCTTTACAACATAACACATTTGCAAGGCTCTTTCTTTTGAGGGTAGTCATTACAAGGTATTCATTCATACATTTAGAAGAGGGAAAATAAATATCAGTTTTGTCACATAGATCAAAGCTCCTAACAGTCAAAAAATAGCTTTTAGAACACCGAAAACAACAACTAAACTTCAAACTAGGCAGATAGTGACAATTTTAGAACAATCACTAGATTTAGCCTAAGACAATAGCACCAAGATTGGAATAGAAAAATGGACCCTCTATTTTCTAGTTTCAGTGCTCCAATCCAAACAAAAAAATTAGACTTTCTAGAAGTAGGCAAAAAAGTAGGTTCAATGATAATTTTGCACATTTAGACTGGTTTAAAATCAATAGTTTTTAATACACTTTTGCTCAGATAATCTAGATATAATGGTCATCATGTGTGTCATGATGTCTCTCACTTCTATTTTTATATATGGTAGTTGGTATAACTTGTAGATCATAATCCATATTTTAGACACCAGTGATTGGGGATAATGTATGCAACACATTTGTCATCTTTTCTTTTCAAGTTTAGAACATTACCCATGCATTCTCAATAGTTGCATACCTTATTCTATCTATAGGTGATTGGAATCATTTTTGAGTGGATTTCATACAAGCCTAACCTCCACAATTCAGAATGGCTTTCATATAAGCCTAGTTCTCAATTTTAGAGTGGTTTTCATACAAGCCTAATCTACACCTTTTTAGAGTGGCCAAAAGTGGCCTAGTTTCCAACATACATTTGGATATCCATGCCACATTTCTATATTATATATCATTCATGGGATTCAGGAGCCATCTCATAAGACACACATTTCATATCGATATCATTTCATAGATTCACTTCATGGGGAAATGATGGAGCCAAAAGACTAGTTAGCCTTTGTGTTCTTGAGCCACCTACTCAAAGGGATTAGACACATAGTCCAAACATAGATTAACACATGTATGATCATGTAAAATCACTTAGTGGGTGATGATGGATCTAAAGGGATAGCCTTTACATTCTTGAGCCATTTTTAGAGAGTTAAGTACTTATCTCTATTCATGATATTAATCTTGTATAAAACATACCTAGCATTACTCAACATTATCTAGTATCAATTAATATCACAATAGGTTTTGTATTGGTTCATGTACCTGATGAGGTGTATTCATTCCTTTGTCTTCCTCTCTCTCTTATCCAACCTTGTACATTCTTATTTTAGATATATCATATCTAGTAAGAACTAATCTAATATTTATTTTCTTTTGTAGATTTACACTTCATGACATGTTCTCTCTACATACACCCAACATCACATAGCTTCATGAGCTTCACCCTTGTAGGTAAGTTCAGGTACACTTTCTATTTTCCTTTATCTTAGTATTTCACTTTTCTACATCACTAAAATAAAATGAGGGGGGTAAATGTAGTCATATAAAATGTGAAAATTGGTAACTTGGGTGTGACTTGTGACACCCAACCCATAGGTCCCTCTCACTTACTCTCATGACCCTCATAGGCTTATTTTCCCTAATTCCCAGTCATCCATAGCCTTCCAGGCCTGATCCCAGTTGAGGCAGACTAATTTTCCCATGACAAATCCATCCTCCTAGGTCCTGTACCCTTAAGACTATAGTGCCCAACTTGGACTATAGCATTGGGCCCTATAGTGTTTATTTCCAATGCTCCTATCTAAGTGAATTTTTACCTTTAGAAATTAGTTTCTTCCAATTCCTATCCCCCTTATTGTCAACCTAATATGAGAACATACAACCCATGACCATCAAATACCTATAAAATTGCAGTCAAAATTCATTTAGAATGGGTTGGCAAATATCATAAAGCAAACAAGAATACAAGTAAGAATACTAAGACAATCTTCCCTATTCTCTTCATACAACCATCTAATACAACCAAAAGATTATTAAAATATTTACACCAATACTTAGCCACCTCAAGCACATACAATTTTAACATTTTGCTTCATCATACATACTATTTCATAAAGAACATCAAGTGGGATAACTACATATGGATTAATCCCTCTTCAAATTATTGGTATGTAGGTAGCGTACCCACACCAGGGATGTGGATACATGTTCAGTATATATTACACACACTAACCCCCCTCTTTACCAAATTTTGTCAAAAAATAATGGATTATAGGGTTTAAAGACTAAATCAGCTCTATAAGGAGTTCCATAGACATCTAATAGTCAAAATTTCACATCTAAGCTAACACAGACACATTGAACAAAACCTAGATAGCTCATGCCTCCTAAATAGCAATGATAGAAGAGGACTATTACTAGACCTTGGGGTGTTCTATTTTGTCACTCTTGTCCAATTAATAAATTAAATATAGATCTCGATTCATGATAGTGTCCCAGTCCTACATAGTGAATTTTAGACCTTACAATTGCCATCTCAGTTAGTTTCTAGCTAAATCTTATTTTCTATCTCTCTTATTACTATTTTTAGAAATATTTAAATTATAATCAAATTATACAAATTAATAGTTTAATTATTTCATATTTATTTATTGATTTTATTACTCTAGACCCTTAACAAAATTCCCAAAACTATTAAATCAAAAGGAAAACTCACCAAATCAAACTAAGGATACATGTCAAAAAATATAGTAATCAAACAAATCAATGGTAAAATACACAAACAAAATGGTAAAACAATATTGATGAGTGAGTAGTAACAATCCACATCTCAATCAATAATGGAAAAATGGGTATGAAAGGGAAAACAACATTGTTGAGTGAGAAGTAACAAGCTAACCACACTCAACAAATGGAAAAAGGGTACAAAATTAGGTGTCCATAATAGTAGGATAGTAAAAAAATAATAAATCATAAAAGGAAAGTAAGACAAGTCTATAAATGTAAATTATGGTGTAAAAAAAGAAGTAATCCATAATTTCTCAAACATGTTGTTTCACTCTAAAGATAGATAAAACTGAAATAAAGTAGTGCTAGCACGTTTTTTAAGAGGTGAAGAAGAAGGAATTAAATAAGAAGGGAAAATAAACTTATAATCACAATTTATCTATCAAGGGAGTAAATGAAATGGGTGAAGGGGAGAATGCACTTAAAACTAAGGTAAAGGAACTCCTTATCAAAGTCAAGGTACTTAAATTAGGTTTGTCAAAACAAGAGGACTTTTGACCTTAAGGACTCTGAAGAAATTATCTTAGTTACAAAAGTCTTAGGTCAACAAATTGAGTATATAGATCATCCCATGAAGGCTATATGAATGAAAAGTAAAATAGATCTACCTACCCACAATGTGTTCCCCGTTCCATAAGACCCCTTATAAAGCCATCGATATACTAGGAAGATTGGGTATTTACATGAAAAAGTAGGTAAAACCATAGAGTTTGTTAAATTCCCCTATTACAATCTACTATCCTACTATACCCTAAAGGACCATAGATCTATGTTAGGCTAATTTTGGAGTCTGATATTTGATTAAAGATAGGATATGTACTTGTAATCACATCTTTTGGTGTGATGTTTGATTTTTGAGATTTGTATGTTTCCTTTTAAATATTATTGACTCTTAATTAAAATGATTTAGATTTTAAATTTCTTGATGGATTTTTGTATTCCTCCTCCATACATATTTTAAAAACCAAACATGGGTGCTAAAAATGTCTTTCATTTGAATACTTGGGACTTGGTTGCTAAGAGAGAGAAACTTTAAAGAGTATGGGGTCTAAGAGTCTCATAAATCTAGGTGAAATAAAAGTGCTATATTAACTTTGACCTTGTTTATCTAATTTAGAGTGAAATAAAATGGTAAATCAAGTGGAATGACACATGGAACAATTTGAATTACTTCAAATCACAAAAAATGTGAGAAAGGGCAAAAAGGGATATAAATGATAGTAAAGTGTGATTCTTTATCATGAGAGTAAGGGAAATGGAGGAAAACATGATAACTTAAATTATTTTGCAAATTCTATCTAAAAAAAGAAGAAAAATGTAAATTTTTAGAACATGAATGTAGAAATAGGAAAATATGGTAATTGTAAGAGGGTCGGGTCTTATCTGCAGTCTTACACTATAAATTTTTAAAATAAAAACCCAAGGGGTGACAAAAAGCAAGTGAAAGATAAAATGAGGTAAGAAAAAAATATGCTAATATTGTGAGGAATGTTAGGTCCTATCCATGTTCTTACAAAGTAACTCAAAAAAGAAAAACCCAAGGGGTGCTAAAAATAGAAAATGCAAGAAGATAAAGAAGAGTATAGTACATCAAGAAACCAAAAGACCAAAAGGAAGGACTAAAGGTTTATGAAAATACAAAACTTGCTATAGAGGGAGAGACTTATGTAAGTAACCTTCAAAAAGTTTTAGATAAATATAGATAAAAGTATGAAAAAAATTAAATGTTTAGGTAAAGTACTTTTTAAAGAATTGTGCATTGGTGGGTTATTTGAAAACATGGCCTTCATTAGTTTAAAGGTGGTATGTGCTTAGACCGACAATATATTTAACTAAATATGGGCCCTAACATTTTTGGGTGTATTGACCTTCTTTATCATGGGTGTAGTCTAATTTAAGGTCAAGATCACCAACATTAAAATTGTGGACTTTAACATGTTTGTTATGTTGTCAGGCAATGCAAGCCTTGTATTGGTGGTTATGTTGTGAGAAAAAAGATGATGTTCATCAAGTTGATCAAGGACATTAAGATGAGATTCACGTAATTATTAATTGGTAATAATACCATGAAGAGATATATGAATAGAGGTAGATAAAATTCTAAAGGAAGAACTGACTTAGAACCATAGACTAGCAAGAACGGTGTTGCCCCAGTAGCAGTGCATATGCTAGTCTGATAGGCCCAAAGTGTAGAGTAAAGATGAAGATGCCAATCTATGTGGGTTTCATGAATTATTTTTTAGAGTATTTTTTTGATAATTTTATTGGTGGCCTCATCTTTACCATTTCATTATGGATGACAAGGCATCAAAAATTTGTGATTAATCTTGAATTTATTACAAAGTTGTTTAACATGTTTGTTTTTGAAATTACTAGCATTGTCTAAAATGATGGTATAAGGAACACCAAAGTGAAAAATAATTTGATTAAGAATAAATTTGGAAATGGTAGGACCAATTATGTTAACAAGGGGCATGGCTTCTACCCACTTGGTAAAATATTTAGTAGTGGTGATGATAAAGACATGCCCATCTTAGGAGTGAGGTAGTTTACTAATGAGATCGAATCCCCATGTGGAAAATGGCCAAGGAAATTTTATAGTTTAAATTTTAGATGGAGGTGAATGAATTATATCATCATGAGGCTAACAAGTATTACACTTTTTAGCATATTCAATTACATCATTTTCAAGAGTAGGCCAAAAATAACCCATATGTAGGCATTTATAGGCTGTATCATGTCCACTATAATGTCCATCATAAATGCCCCCATGTGCTTGTTCAATAAGAGGAGGGACCTTATCTTGAATAACATATAAAAAAAGGTGCCTTTAACATTGTGATAATAAATGATGTGTCAAAATCCATACTTGAAAGATTGTTTACAAATGCATGTCTTTTCATGAGAGTCTAAATTAGGAGCATAAGTTTGATGTTATAGGAATTGAATTATTTATTGGTACCATGGGATTTGTTGAATGGCAACAACTTCAATAGGGTAGATAATAAAATCTAGTGATTGAGTAGAGGATGGATATTTTTTTATTTGTATAAGAAAAGTAGGGTCAGAAAGGACTCGGTGAAGATGAAGGAGAGATGTTGAAGAGGTAAGAGAATCAGTAATGGAATTTTGATCTCTAGCGATAGGCTCAATAGTGAAAGAGATGAAATTCTTAGTAAGAGTGGTTGAAATTTTATGATATGTGATGAAGTTTTCACTTTTATATTGATATTTACCATTGACTTGGTGGTAAATAAGATATGAATCACCTAAAACATGAAGGTATTGAATGTCTAAGTCAAGATCAACTCTCATGCCTAAGATAAGTGCTTCATATTTAGCCATATTATTGGTGACATCAAATATGAAACAAAAAGCTAAAGGAATGATATTGCCAAGAGGACTTATGAGAATGCAACCTTCCCCAGCTCCTTGAAGGAATTTAGAACCATCAAAGTGAAGGGTTCAAGTATCCTCATGCAATTTGACATTAATTTTAGGAAGCTCCTCAATAACAACTTTAGGCTTAGTAGTATCAAAGGGAGTAGAGGATTCATCAATTTTATTGGCTTCAAGATCGATAGTAAAGCTATGAAAATAATATTTGAGAGAAGTAACTTGATTAAGACCTTTGATGTAAAGGATATTATATCTGGAAGATTATCCTAAAGAGAAGAAGTGGATGGTATGGGAGCTATGGTAAGTTGATCATCTATTATTTTCCCTTTCACAACTTTTTGAGTGATAATGTGGAGATCAAATTTCATAAAGAATACCATCCATTTACCAATTTTATCTCTAGGAAGAAATGCTTTGGAGAAGAAATGATGAAGGGGGCTAGAATGAAAAATGACATAAGTAGTTTGATAAATCATGTAGTGGCAAAGCTTTTCAGCTATAAAATAGATGGCGAGACAATCATGTTCAATTTTTATATAATGTGTCTCATAATAAATGAGGCTTTAGTTAATGTAGTAGATAACATACTCTCTTCCCATATCATCTTGTTAGGCAAGCATTGCCCCAAATCAAATAGGTTTGGAAGAAGTATATAGAATCAAAGGTTTAACATTCAAAGGAGGATGAAGTGTAGGTGGATGAATAAATGATTCTTTTATGTTATCGAAGGATTTTTGACATGGATCTATCCATTCTAAAGTAGTACCTTTCTTGAAAAGGTGATTGATAGAGTGAATTTGATAATCCATTTTAGGGATAAATCTTCTAATTACCCTAATTTTTTCTAAATAATTATGAATTTTTGGAATAAAACAAGGAATAGGCATGTTTATGATAGCACTAATTTTGGTAGGGTCAACATTAATGCCACATAGAGACTAAGAATCTAAATTTTTTCTAGATGTGACTCGAAATACATATTTGTAGGGATTAAGTCTAACTTTATATTAAGGAGATGGTCAAAGATGATACCAAGATTAGAAAGATGATTCTTATGATGTTTAGATTTATCAATGAGATCATCCACATAGGTTTCAATAATTTTTTGAATGAGATCGTGAAAGATGTGAGTCATCACTTTTTGGTAAGTGGATCTAAAATTTTTGAGGTTGAAGGGCATTTTAACATAGAAATAGGTGCCCCATGCTATAGTGAAATTTGTCTTGTATTGGTCCTTGGGGGAAATATGAATGTGATTATATCCAGAGAAGCCATCCATAAGAAATAACATTTTATAAACAGCTATAGAATCAATAATGAAATGTATTCAAGGTAAAGGGAAGTTAACCTTGGGACAAGAAAGATTAAGATTATGTAAATCAATAAAAATTTGATTGACCAGAGTGGCCTTATTTCAAATGGGGACACTATTGAAATCCTATTTAAAATAATCCACTGGTTTAATAAATTTAGCATCAATTAGTTTGATGATTTCCTTATGACATAAAGTGGAAACTTTAAGTGGAAATTTTCTTTGTTTTTCACACATAGGCTTGGAATCAAGATAAGTAATGACATTATGTACCATGATTCTAAGGTCAATGCTATGGATGTCCTCATAGGACCAAATGAAATCCTCAAAATATGTGTCAAAGAATAAGCTAAAATTATCATGTTCAGTAGGTGAGATCTCATGAGATATAGTAATTGGTTAAGGACAAGATAAATTACCATAATCTATTTAAGTGGTTTCTTCAATAAGCATGGCATTATCATCTTGAAAGTGGTATGGTGCATTAGGTAAGGCATGAATGGAATTTGTTTTAGGATCAATGCTATCAATGAATTTGTTGAAGTAAGGAGTTTGTCTTGAAATTTTCAAATTTATGATGCTACCAAGGAAGTTAAAGTTCTCAAGCATGAAGCAACTCAAGGATAGTTTTGTCACTAGGCAAGGTAGGAGGACCATAATAATTGACATCTATTTCAATATCTAGAATTTGACTACCATGGTGATCATACTCAAAATGTCTATGACAAACATTGGCTACCTTGGCATCTAGTATAATTTTAGGAGTAAAATAAGTAGATGGATCAGAAGGGGTTGGAATAACAGTGGGTTCAATAATGAGAGAAGGATAAGAGGTAATGATTGGATCGATAGGTGGTAAAGGAGATATAGAAACTTTTAAAGATTTGGAATATATAATTTCCTCTACCACCCAAGGAGTATCAATAAGAGGAAGATTGGTAGGAGGCATATGACCCTTAGGATCTAAGGTATGATTTGTAGAAATGGTATAAACATCCCAATTAAAATCATGAATTTGGGTTAAGGTTTTCTGATAATACTAGACATCCAAGTCTCTAGATTGAGATTGGGACATTATATAGTTATCATCATATGTTGGAGAAATTATACATGTTTGAGAATTAGGGGGAGTTTTAGATGGTGAAATCTTGAATTTACTGAATGTATGAGGAGACATGATGAGAGGATCTTGAAATAATTTATCCATTCCAAAATCATTTCAAGTGAAGGCATCTTCAGGCAAAGAAGGATCTTAAGCATTACATGGAGGGGGGAAATTGATAATCTCATCAATAAGAGGAAAAGTATGATCCTTAGGTAATAGATAAGGAGGAGTCCATTGCAAAATGTAGGGAAGTAGCTTGGTAGTATTTCAAGTATGTTGTAAATCATTAGGCTCATCATCATTAGAATCTACAAGAGTAACTAGTAAATTAGGATTCATGTTAATGAACTTGGGTAAAGCAACACTTTTGATCTTAGGAATTGTAGGAATAAAATATTGTGATTTATGATTAGGAAGTTGAATGCTCCATGGGTTCGGATTAACTTCAATACATTGACTACCATAAAAGCAATGGCCCTCATTCGATGTCTATAGATGACAAGGGAGTATGTTGTAAGATAAAGGAAGATCAAGAACCATAAGTTTGGTTCAAATAGTCTTAGGTCTGATGGTTAATAGGTACCAAATTCAACCAAGTGGCTTTTGATTAGTCTTATCAAAACCATGACAATTAAGACATGTTTTCTTGAGATAATCCTTCTTATAACTAAGTTGTTAGATGAGCCATAAAGATGTTAAATTAATAATAGAACCTTCATCAACTAGAAATTTTTGGATAAGAGTGGTATTAATGGCTACTTTGATAAAGAGTGGTGGATCATCAACATGAAAAATAATTTCATCATTGATCATGTCCTCTTCAAGGAATTCAATAGAGGACTTGGAAGAAGGACAGTTTCAATTGTATTTATGTTGGTAGGTTGAGATTCAATATAAGGTGGTTTTTCATTGATGAAAGATGGATCTTCACTTTCTTGGATTTTTTTCATAAGGAACTTATGATGATAGGGTAAAGTGTGAACCAAATCCATAAGTGAAATTTTACAAAGTATAGAGTTGAATTCTTCAAAAAAGCTCCAATAAAACTTAGAAGAACTAGTACAAGGTTTAGAAGGTAAATTAGACTTTGGAGGAATAGTTGAAGTTAGAGGATCAAAAAGAGGTGATGGTTCCTCTTAGGATTTCAAAGCAAAATTATTAGTGGTAGTATCTTTAAGAAGTTATTCTTCCAAAGATGGCTTTTTAGCCTTGGTAATAGGATCTTTGTGAGCCAATTTATGATGATAATTAACCTTATCAATATTGACATATTGAGAATTATTAAAATATTGGTCATAATCGATGTCAATGACATAAACATCCTTTATATTTGATTGATTATTAGAATAATATTTTTGGTTATTTGAAGTAGAATCTTTAGAATTTTGTCACTTTTGAAAAGCAACAGTGTATTTTTTATGATGAAGGTTAATCATAGCTTCATGATTGAATGAATCACCAAGAATATAGGAGACAAAAAATTTAGAGATCCCTTTATAAGATTCATGAGAATGCCCAATGTCAACATGGAACCAATAAAATAGATTGGGGTTATATCACTTAGGAGGAGCATTGTGATAGATGAAAGGTCCTGAGGATGGTAAAAATTATTTCATTTTTTGAACCAAAGGAGATGTATGAGAAGGTGAAGGAATATTAGTTTTAGTAAATGCTGGTTTGGTTTGTGAATTATTACTAGTGATATAATTAGATGTTTAGAAAGATCCTTTAAGAAGTTTAAGATTAGGTTTGAATTTATTCATAAGAAAGTCTTGACGTTTAGCTTGTCAAGAGCTTCATTAAGTTTTTGGGGAGAAGGTGAAAGGATATCAGTTTTAGTAAATGCTGGTTTGGTTTGTGAAGTATTACTAGTGATATAATTAGATGTTTAGAAAGATCCTTTAAGAAGTTTAAGATTAGGTTTGAAATTATTCATAAGAAAGTCTTGACGTTTAGCTTGTCAAGAGATTCATTAAGTTTTGAACCTTATATTGAAGAGTGGGAGTTAAAGCTATGCTAAAGAGATTGAATAAGTTATCATTAGTCATGTTATGGTCTACTTTATGAGCCAATAATTTCCATATTTTGATAAAGTCATGAGATGATTCAGTGGGAGATTACTTAGCATTAATGAAGTGGCTAAGATAATATTTGGGAAGGTCATTGTGTTGAAAATATTTAACTACAAGGTTAACCAAATCTTTAAGTTTCCAAATAAAATTTTAGGGAATTTGATTATACCATTCTAATTCATCACTAGTGAAGGTTTTTACTAAGATTTTAGTTATGGTGAAGGTATTAGTCTAGATCCACTCCTTTTAAAGGTTGCCTAAGGATTTAAGAAATGAGGTAGGGTCTTTAGTCCCATCATATTTGATAGTTTGAGATATTTTACCAATATCAATGGATACAATAAAGGGATATAAAGGCTTGTTTTTAATGGTTTGAAGCATTTTTTAAATTTATTATGGGTTGAGGAATAACATTACCTAAGGCATCCCAAAGAGATGGAGGAATAAAATTTGCATTAGCTTGAGGATGCATAGTTAGAGGTTGATTAGCCACATTGATTAGATGTTGTTGAAGTTGCATCATTTGCTTGGTGTTATAATTTTGCATTATGTTCATTTGTTGAAAAACTTGGGCTGAAAGTTGACTTGTATCAGGAGGTGGATTAGTGTTGGTAGGAGCACTCCCCAAATTTGTGTTAGGGGGAGGATTACTAAAACAAGGACTATTAGTGGGATTATTAAGTAAACTTTTATCAATTATTCCCAAATTATTTTGAATATTTTAAATATGATAAGTAAGGAAAGGATTAGATCCATCAACTTGATATTGATATGTTATTTGCACCATATTACAAGTCATATTTGAATAAAGGGAAAAGGTACCCCAATAGTGATGGTGCTCTTAGGAGGAAAAGAGAGGGAGAAATGAACATCCCATTTGGTATCTAAATAGATTAAAAATATCCAAGAAGATTTGGATATAATATTTTCTTTTGATTGAAGATGGATGAATATAATGCAAAGGAAAAATAGGGAACTAGATGTAGACACCAAAAAGTGTCAACCCCCCCCCTTTGGTCCCTTTCTAACTTCAACATGCCTAACCTATACTTTATCAATTTAAAATACTTATTTTAAATTAATAATCCCCCCTAGACACCTCACCTTGGATTCCTATCTCTTAGGCCATTTATCACCCTATGACTAATCATAATTACCTAAGACCTAATTTTAACTCTCGCGCCTATTAAACCCACATTTGGACCGTTTAACAATGACAACCAAACTTGGCAGATGGAAGAATGGGAAAAAGGCTAAAAATAGCCTTTTTCCCATTCTCTATCTGTCGATGTCAGTTAACAGTCGACCGATGCCGACGGTATCACTAACATCAATTACTTAAAACTAAATTTTGACCTCGACTGTAGACCCGAATGCGAATTCTCTTGCTCCCAAGATCTGAATTCTCTTGCTCCTCGACTCCTTGCATATCAAAGGCAGGCTTTATGACAAGGCATCAACATTTTATCATCACTCTCCAAGCTAAGAAATTTTGTAGAATTCACTCCACACCAGATTGAAATGTTGCATGAGGTCTCCTACATCAGCCATAACGGAACAAGTCTTCTACACTTCTGGTTCTCCACTAAGAGCTAAGTATTCTTCTACCTTTCATTTTAGTAACTTTAGAATGGATTGGTGATCATTCAATTTGCTATTTTATAAGTACTATTGAGACCAAATTCAGCTTTCTTCTCAGAGAGGTTGAAAAGCCTTCTCCTTATCTTGACCCTCATCTCACACATAACATCTACCTTTGTCCTTCCTAAGACTCTGTCCACTATCCTGCATCCCTGCACAACCCTTTTGAATCTCCCAGACCATTTTGTTGACCACAGACACAACCTAAAACCTATCTAAGGCCCATTGCCCCTACCAACATTGGCATCAAAGTCAACAGCCTAACTGATGTCAGCAACATTGACCAACCGATGATGGTAGACTAACCAGCATCGACGACTGTGAGAGGCAGATTATAGGAATTAGTATGCATTATCTATTTCTCTTCTTTAGCCTTTCATCATTTATCTTTCTATCAACACTCTTTTGTCAAATACGTGGACTGTCATCCCTCAAGGAAGTCTTTACACTTCTGGGACTGAGCTTTGCTTGGCAGTCCACCATATATCTATCTAACATTTTCTTTGTTTAAATCTTTCTTATCTACATGTGCCATCCTCCACAGCCAAAGAGGAGCTCTTTAAATCATCTGGATATGGTGCGCAACTTCATCTAGGTATCATCTAATCCCTGACCCATTTAACTTTAGTTTCTTATTCCTTCTGAATGTGAAAAGCAAAAATGAGTAGAAACATTCTGGTACGCCCAATGGGACTCTGGAGTTTTCCTTGGGTTCATTTCTTTTAGAATAAACTTTCATATAGGTGCATTAGGAAAATTTCTCTTCTTTCATCCTTCTTCTTTCTTTCTCTTTTGAAAAGACACCATTAACACAAGTTAAAAAGAACCTTTTCTTCTTGTCACTTCTTTTCTACATCTTAGAGTAGTGAAATTCATGCTCTTAACCTTTTCCTAATTGTTGGCATCTGAACAAAACATTTGAATTTGGGCTAAAATCTATTGCATTTCATTTTTGCCTGAATGCATACTTAGCTCTCTCACTTAGTAATTAAAATGCATTATGAATAAATCGTAGTGCACATATGTTACACAACCTGACCACATTCACAAAATTAAACATCTAAACATACCTGAGACAAGGTCCGACTAGGATTTCATCACCTAGCAGATACCTTACCCTTCTTGGTAATCCTACTTGGACTTCACTACCAAGGGAAAAACCCACTCTGTTCTCTGGTAGAGTATAAACTCTAGGGGAAGTATATATTGGCTAAGTGACCCAGCTTGTCTCTGGGCTCGTGAAGTGAGGGGAGCAAGCTCCTAGTACCAGGCCACGTACGGAACCTAATAGATATTTTGAGCACCAAAACTCAACCCAAAACCAACCTTAGATTGCTTCTTTTAGTACCTGTTCTAAAAGCCCAACTTCCCAAACACACTCTTCTAAGGCATAAGCTAACACAACTCTAAAATTTATTCTTAGGATTTAACATTTAGGGGTTGCCTGCCTTCATCTACTTTTTTGTTTTTATCTAGTTTTTTTAGCTAGTAAGGACTCATTATTTTGAGCTCCAAAAACAACTCAGGCTTTCTTCTTTCTTCCAAAAACTTTCAATTTTTTGAGTTTCTAGAAATACATAGTAACCGACATTAGTTTTTCCACCGATGTCGGCAACTGATCTTCATCGACATCAATTATCTGACTTACATCGACAAATTTCTTCACCAACATTAGTTTTTCTATCGACGTCGGTCACTGTAAAAATTTTCTTCTCAAACAACAAGCTAAAAACCTAACCTTTTTATTGTTAAAAACAAATTCTGGTTTTTTGAGGCTGAAACATACAATTTTTAGAACCTGAATCTATTTTGCCTTGAATGGTTTTGACACGTAGTCAAGCTAAAACTCTTGTTGACCATGCAAGGCAACAACCACTCCCACCTTCACCTTCTATATCAAGTCTCCAAATGGAGTATAATTCAGAAACTAAATGTACTCCTATCCAACTAACCCCAACTCAACCCCCTATTATTCTTAAAGGGGATCAAGACTTTGAAAGGTTCCTTGACCTCAATGTCAAGGCTCTTCAGCACTATCTCACGTGAAGTCAAATGTGAGATCCTTCAGGCAACCTAGTTTATGGGATACCAACTTCCTTAGTTGAAACAACAATCATATCAACAGCCTCCATAACCTAACCCATGGTCACCCAGGCCATTGCCTCAACTAACAACCCGACCATGACCAATCTTCAAAGTGTGGCCTCTCTTGTTTCTTGACCTACCACCATTGGGGTTTCTATACCCCCTCAACCACAAACCATTCAACAAAGTTCTACACCATTCTAGAACTTAATTGTCTCCATCCCACCTACTCTTGCACCCATAAACACAAGAGTGACTACTTATCCTTTGGCTAGTGTTGCCACCATCCAACCACCTTTGGTGACATCAAGTCAAGTTGTGCCCTCTAGCTTCATGACACAACCACCCTTGACTTCAACATCAGTCCCTATGGCTAGTTACCAATATGTTGTGCCTATACAAGTGCAACCAACTATGTCATACACTCCACCTAACACCTTCCAAATGCCTTACAACCTAGGGGGTGCCCCACCTGCAAATCCATCAACTGATCTAATCAAGATGTTGATGGATAAGGTGTCTAATCTTGAGACATTTGTTTCAAGTTCAAGAAATATTCTCTCATATGAACAAATTTGTAATGAACCTATTCATCCTTCAGTCCTAATCTGACCATATCCTAGTCAGTGGGAACTTCCCAAGTTTACTCACTTTTAGAGTAAAGAGGACTCACTGCAACATCTCCGAGCATTTAGACACGCTTGTTACCTTATAGCACATGATGATGCATTATTACTACGCACATTTCCCATGTCGCTTTCTGGTGTTGCCCTTGATTGGTATAGTTCTATTACTAGTCACTCTCTATTTACCTTCATGCAACTAGCTCAACTATTTCTTGACCACTTTTAATTAACATAACTAAAAAGGTCTCCATCACAGACCTATATTCTATCAGATAATTCGACGATGAATCAATAACTGATTTTGGTGCTCATTGGAGAGGTTTAATCAACCAAATCTCCTTTTCTTTACCTCAACCTGAGCTCATTGAGCTCTTTTCATAAGCATGTGCCAAACAAATCTCATCTACTTTACGGGTCCAAACATTCCCCACATTTGATGAAGCTTTCACCATGGCTAAGAAGCTTGAACTCTATGTTGTTGAAGAAAATAAAGTCAAACTGCGTAGTAAAAATACTAATGCAAAATCAAATGACCCTTTATCCAAATCTTCTTCTTCCAATCCCAAGTCTAAGGGATCAACAAATGCTGTGGTACTTAGACCATCATCATCAACCACAACTAACGAATTCGAACCTTTCACATCTCAAAGCATTATGTGACAATTCCAACAACGATATGTACAATGTCAATAAACTCCAATAAGAGAATCATACACGTCTATGTTGGACAAACTAGTCAAACAAGGAGTCCTCAACCTCCCCCAAATTTGACCACCACCTCAATTTGATCCCTCGCATGCCATCCCTGCATGGTATAGGGAGAATGACTTTTGTATTTATCACCGTGTCAAAGGCCATGACACAGACAATTGTAGAACCTTCAAGAACATTGTCCAAGACATGCTAGACAAAGGTGATCTTATCTTGGATAACCCAAATGTGCCACCTAACCAAAACATAGACATCTTTAGACAACCTTTCCCTAACCATCCCCCTAGCCAAAACAACGTACAGACCACAGCTGAAGACCCCCAAGAGCATAATATACACATGATCGATATGGTTTTGCCTTTTGTCCCTAACCAACCTCTTCTACAAACTGAAGAGGTTAGTCAACCTATCCCTCTACCACAGGAAGAAGAGCCTTCTTCTCCTAATAGTCCTCCATCTACCCCTCTTATATTGGAGGATGCTTTAACCATACCAATGTAACTAGCCCCACCTTCATCCTTCTTACTACCAATGGAGGACCATACCTTTCCTTATCTTCAACTGCAAGTAGAATGTACAATCATCCCTACCCTCTATCCTCTTGAGGAGTCACATTCTCAAATTCCTTCTCCACTGAGAAAAGAACTTGTCTCTTCACCTACTTCAATCGAAGACGATCTAGTAAGGGATCTCTCACCTTTGGCCTGAGATTTATGCATCTAACACATTTCCACTCTCACAACCACCCAAATCTTTTGAAAAACCAATTATAAAGCCTTGTCTAACATCTTCCAAACCATTCTCTCGATTAGCTGAGAACTTAAGATTTCTCCATTCAAGTAACTTAGAGCATGAGGCATTGTGGGAGCGACTTAAAGCTCCTTATCTTACACATCCCACTTCCTATCTTACTAATGACCCTCCTTCAAAAAAATCTCCCAAAGTCTCCAATGAGGACTAGGCTTCTACTTCCAAATCTTCAAAAGCTCAATCATCTGCATTTGAACTTAAACCCTCACAAACATCCACCATACCAACATCAGTTAAATCCCTCAGTGTTCACCCCATATCTAACCTCACTCACCCATAAGTGAAGGTAGATTTTAATTTCACCCCCCATAATAGTAGTCCTCATACCATATTAAAGAAGGCTACTAAACTACGTCGGAGAACTCCTCCTCCACCATCATCATTGCCCTCCATTTTGGGCCCACATCCTTTTACCTTAATAGGAGTGCTCCCTACTCCAACACCTAACAAAAACAAGTTACCTCCATTACTCCCTTTACCCACCAAAAACATATCTCCTTTGAAAAATTTGGCGCCCCTCATGAAGAAAGTGTCGTCTACATGAGTGGCCACACCACCAACCCAAAAGGTGGTACAGAAATCTCCCTCAACAACTCCCAAACAAAAGTCATCAACACCTAGTGCATCAACAAGCACGGACCCCTTAGTGGGTTCATATGCTTTGATACTATGCTGACTTTTGCAAACTTTTAACATCACTCTTCCACCTATTAAACCATTTCAACCTCTCAGACCAAAATTATCTTGGTTTGATGACACTAAAATCTACCTATATCATCATTCACATGGGCATGACACTGAAAATTGTTGTGCCCTCAAGGTTGTCATTCACCATTACTTAGAAAAAGACACCCTTCTTGTTGAGGATATTGTCAACAAATCTCCAACACCATCTCATGTCTCTCAAACCTCTTCACCTTCACCAGAATCCCATCATCAGACTATGGCCCCTTTACCTCCTTCGCCCCCTTTATTCGAGATTAACACGATCAATGTGGCCACTAGGTCACAAACTTTAAAGGATAAAGCAAAAGAGAAAGTTGCTATTCCTTGGACTTACCCATTTGTCAAACCTGCTCAACCACCCAAACCCAAGATTTCTATCTTGAGTACATCCCAACCCACTTCTTCAGAGGCAATCTATGATTCTATGGTGAAACAACTTCACCAAAATCCCATGAAGATGACTTTATATGACCTCATTCAAAGCTCTCCACAACATCATCAAGATTTAATCAAAGCTTTATAGGCAGTGGAGGTCTAACCCAAGGACCCCCAACCACTAGCTGCCTTAGTCCAATCATTACCCACCGTTGCCTCTATTACCTTTAGTAATTCTAAAATTCCTACCTCCAACTTGGAAGATCAGGATGCTGCCCTTTTCATCATAGCCTACATTGATCGAACTCACATTAAGTGAGTTATGATTGATGGGGGCACCATCATCAATATCATTTCCACCCATGCCTATGACCAATTATCCCTCCCAAAGAATTGTATCTCTAAAACTAATGCAATTCTTTGATCTTTTAATGACTCCACCACCACTACCATTGGCACCATTGTCTTACATATTCATGTTGGCCCACAAACAATCCGAGAGCTCTTCTACATCATCGAGGGAGAGTTCCAATACAACATGTTATTAAGATGACCTTGGATCCATGCCATGGCCTATGTCCCTTCTACATTACACTATTGTGTCAAATTTGAAGACAACGGTCAAGTCTATGTCATTCCCACAGACCCCTCCCCTTTCAAGACATGCAACACAACTTATCGACCCAATGATGTTCTCATTCCTTTCAATACATCGATCCAAACACTACCTCCACCCCAGAAGCTTCAATAAGTATGCAAACATCAGTTACACCTACACCACCTCCTCAAGTGACAACAAAAGACCCTATGGAAGATACCTTCCAATGTCTTTCACTTGGGGAGTATTGTTTACTCACCTTGGACATGTTCCAAACTCTTTAAGAGTATGGACAACTTCATCACAATCCCAACTATGACCACCGCATTAGAATGGTCATCCCTTATGGTCCTCCCAATCTTCAAACAAATCTCATCTATGGAGGGCTAGATCAAGCTTCCACTGATGGGAATCCTCTTTCATCACCCCAACTATTTACGTTTGACTTCTCTTTCCTTGGCAACCCAAACTTTGCTCATACCTATCTTTATAGGTGTGCATGGAAGGGCTTTGGCTTTGGGCATTACGAACAAGGCTCCCACCAGTCCGTCGAACCACCAAATGATGAGGCCATAAAGAATGCCAAGAAGCAACATGGCCTGGGTTTTGAAGAACCTATTGAAAATTATAAAAACCCTCACCCCAAACCTATCATAGAATAACCACCTCCAACCTCACCTATTCACCCATCCTCACCTATGGAGTCGGTGGTCTCCATCCCTCCTAGTTTTTTTTCCATAAATGCCATTCGCTTAGAACCCCTAACCTATCAACTAGGTGGGGTATCCAGGTCTCTCCCTCTCATTTATCCAAACATGATAGATGATGAATCTACTACCATCAACACTGTCCAATGCATAGACGATGATGCCATTCTCACCTACATGGGTGTAGATGACTCTTTCATTCAATGATCACTTCCTTTGAAAACACAGGTTATGTTAAATGAATCGACAATTGACATTAACCTTCCATCTTTTGATGTTCCTCACATTTTAAAGATTGGTCAATCTTTGGATGCCTAAGAACAAATTAACTATACCAAATTCCTTTCAGATCATAGCAAAACCTTTGCTTGGACCTACAATGATATGCCTGGCATTGACCCTAACATCGTCATCCATAACATTATCACAAACCTAAAAGCTAAGCCTATCAGGTAAAAGCTTCACAAAATGCATCCTCACATTGCACTCCTTGTCAAAGAGGAGCTTTAATGTCTTCTTTCTGTATCCTTCATCCAACCCATTAATTATCTGTAATGGGTGTCAAACATCATCCCTGTCACAAAAGTGACTGGGGGAATTTGAATTTATACTAATTATCGTGACCTTAACCTAGCTTGCCCAAAGGATTATTTTCCTCTACCCAACATCAACCAACTTGTTGATCTTATGGCCAGTCATGAGATGCTATCACTCATGGATGGGTTTTCAGGATATAACCAAATCCTGATTGTGCCAGAAGATGAACACAAGACCACCTTCATCACCCCATGGGGGACTTTTTACTATAGGGTCATGCCTTTTAGCCTAAAAAATGTAGGCACCACATATCAATGTGCCATGACCTACATCTTTCATGATATCCTCCACAAAATCATGGAGGACTATGTGGATGACCTACTAGGCAAATCTAAACTCCGCCATGACCATTTAACTATTCTCAAAATCATATTCATTCACCTCCTCCAATACAACATTTGATTCAACCCTAAGAAATGCATCTTTGGGGTTCTCTCTCAGAATCTTTTAGGCTTCATCATTTCCCTTCGTGGCATTGAGATTGATCCCGCTAAGATTTGAGCTATACTCGAGATGCCGCCACCTACCAATCTAAAGCAAATTTGCAGCCTATAAGGGAAGCTTCAATCTATTCGTCGCTTCATCTCGCAGATTTCCAACCGATGTCAACCCTTTCATCACCTCCTCAAGAAGGACATCTCCTTTAATTGGGATAAGGATTGCCAAGAGGCTTTTGAGGCTCTTAAATGTTATCTTATCTCTCCACCAGTCTTTATTCCACCTAAAGATGACCAACCTTTCTATCTTTACATCTTAACAACAAATCATTCTTTAGGTGCCATGATCACGCATCGAGATGAACAACATCATGAGCAGGTAGTTTATTACATAAGCCAAATGCTCATTGATTATGAAACTCAATATACTCATACTGAAAAACTCTATTTGGCATTAGTCTTTGCCGCTACCAAACTCCATCATTATCTTCTCAATCACAAAACTTATGTCATCACCCACACTGACCCCCTCAAATACATGCATTCCAAACCATACCAAAATCAACGTGTGGCTCGTTGGCTTATGCTTTTTGTTGAGTTTGACTTGGAATTCATTCAACAAAAATCTATAAAGGGGCAAAAAATCACTGACCAACTAGCGGATGCCCCTCTACCTGACAACTAACCCTCTCACTGCAAATTCCCTAACGAATCAATCACCACATTATCCATCGATGACATTTTATATCAAATGACAATGTTCTTTGACGGGTCTAAATGTCAACATGGTGGGGGTGCGAGGGTCATTCTCATCCCTCATGAGGGTGAGCCCATGCCCTTATCTTTCAAACTTGACTTTGAATGTACCAACAACATGGCCGAATATGAAGCCTTAATTTTGGTACTTCAAACCACCCTTTTCCTAGGCGTCAAGACCATCAACATCTTTGGTAACTCACAACTAGTCGTCAATCAAATAAATGGTTCATATCTTTGTAAAAATGAAGTTTTGCAAAGGTACAAACACCGTGTTAACACCCTGCTATAATCTTTTGACCATTACCTCTTGCAAACTATTCCTCGATCTATGAATAAGTTTGATGATACTATGGCTTCTCTCACCTCACGCATTCCATCCTCATCATCTTCCTTGAGAATTTATGTTATGGTACATCATTTGGCATTACCTTCATATATCTCCACTAACATCAACCTCATTAGCACCATTGACTCTAGTCCACATGATGTCTGGTGTAAACAACTTGTAGACTACTTAACTTATTCTATTGTCCCCCCTAATCTCTCTAGCAATGCACGATGGGCTTTTATCAAAAGCATAGCTTGATATACTATGCTAGGGGGTCTTTTCTATAAATGAGGTTTTGATGGCCTCCTTCTTTGATGTCTAACCTCCACTAAAACATCTCACGCTATCGAACAAGTCCATGATGGGATTTATGGAGGGCATTTTAGTGGTAACTCGATTGCAAAGTGCATCCTTCGCCTGGGCTATTATTGGCCCACTCTTCACCAAGACTGTAGCAACTATGTTTGGCATTGTATCAAATGCCAACAATATGCTAACTTACTTCACGTCCCTAACCATGCTCTACAAGTCGCTAAGGATTTTTGGCCTTTTTCACAATGGGGCTTAGATCTAATCAGAGAGATTAACCCTCATTCATCTCTTCGACATCAGTCTATTATTACCACAACTGAATACTTCACTAAATGGGTGGAAGTTGTTCCTCTTGTCTCCACTAAAGCTAACAAAATCATTGACTTCATCAATGTCCATATCATCTATCATTTCAGTGTACCCCACAAGATCGTCACTGATAACGACAAATCATTCAAAAATAAAACTATCCAAACACTTTGTGACTCATTTGGAATCAAGCTCAGCTTCTCCTCACCTTACTACCCATAAGCAAATGGGCAGGCTGAGGCTTCCAACAAAATCTTAACCAAAATTCTAATGAAGGTGGTCAATGATACTGGAAGGGATTGGCATATTCACATTCCCTTCACTTTGTGGGCCTACCACACTAGCATCCAAACCCCTATCGATGCTACACCTTTTTATTTAGTGTATGAAATAGAGGCTGTTCTACCTCTTGAAATACAAATACCTTCTCTATGCATCTCTTTGCATGACATACTTTCTAGCGATGACTTTCATCAAGATTGGTTGGTTCAACTTGATTTACTTGACGAACATCACCTTCCTGCTCTCAACCATCTCCATATCTACCAAAATCGCATCCAATGTGCCTATAACAAAAGTTTGAGAGAACGAGATTTCAAAATCAGAGATCTTATCCTCAAATAAAACCAACACATGACCTATATGGAAAGAAGTAAATGAGGCAAGTTTGCTCCTAATTGGCTCAGACCTTATATCATAACACACAAGTATGGATCAGGGACTTATCATCTATCTTCTCTTGAAGGCTGGCTAGAACCTGAGCCCCTTAATGCCTTGCATCTATGACCATTCTACTGTTAATCAAGTACTCATTCAATTGATATTTAACTTGAGCTTGTCCCTTGAGCAACCCCTATCATCCTCATTCTTATTCCCTTCTTTTCCTACAAACATTAGTTAATCCTTTTTGCATTAATGTTTTGTCCTACTAAAAAGGGAAACCCTTAAACCTCTATAGGCTAGTCCATGACTAAAACTTCAGTCCACAAAACATATAAAACTGGGATGCCTATTCAAAGGTCATAAAACTATAAATGTAGACTGCTCCCTCGAAGGACAGCTACATGATTGCTGTAATTGATAGACTGCTCCCTTGAAGGACAGTTATTCAAAGACATTCAACCATACAAAGCAAAATATAGACCAATCCCTCAAAGGATGGCTATGCCCAAATCTTGCTACAAACAACACTCTCTCAGAAGCTTCCTGCATTGATCAGCTTCACATATGACCACAAAACAAAACAACATCCCCACGTAGACTTCCTGCATTGATCAGTCTACAAAAAAAAATTGACTGACAAACTATTAAGTCATGGACTTGCCTATAGTCATTCTCAGGGTCACCTATAAAAGGGGCAAAGTTATCCTTGCTAAAAAGGGTTACGCTATCCTCACATCTCACATAATCAAACCTATTACCCCAACATACTCAAGGGATTTTGAGCTCACTTAATGTCAAGTGATTCAACTACTTCTCTAACATAAAACAATGGTCAATGACGTAATGCATGAACAAGGCTTTTGTTTGCAAAAAAACCTATCTATGCTATCATTATAGTCCTTGTCAATGAAAGAGCAATGTGCCTTTCACTTCTTATACATCTTCGGCATACAACCAAACCCAACCAATTCAAGCCAAACCAAACCAATAACATGACATCATGACATCATAACTCATCATAGCCCATTCACACTAGATTCTATGGAAAACAATACACAAGGAAACTATCAACCAAAATCAATTCATGTCAAGCATATATCATCACCAATACAAAAAGTGTTGAAGCATAAATAAACTCATTTCATTTTTAGCATACATCCATCACCAATATGGAAAATTACTAGGGATGAAAAACCACATAACCTATGTTACAGAATACACCATCACATAATATGGAAAAGTTTGTAACATCATCATACATTCATCATTTCAAGCATGTACCATCAGACATATGGGAAGTGCTAAACCATTCACATGACCAAACCAACTATTGACCTCTTTGACTCTTCCTTCCTTTTGGGAGAACTACATTAGCCTGAGGCCCTTCAAACAGGAGCTATGTTGACATGGAGTCTTCTGGGGTTAGCTCAGCCATCCATTCTCCCAATCATCTCCCTAATGATGTCAGCCATTCATTTGTTCATCTACCTGATGGACAAACCATTTTACCTTTAACCATGACTTAACCTAGTCTAACCCACATCCATAACCGACCCTTTTCCTCCCTTTTAGGGAGAACTACATTGGCCTAAGGCCCTTCAAATAGGGGCTATATAGGCAGCACTCAGTTGACATGGGGTCTTCTGGGGTTAGCTCAACTACATTCCTTCTTCCATCCATCTAATGGACCAACTATCTAAACCAATCCAAAATCATGACCAAACAATCAGCCCTAACACTGAATGAGTTACCTAAACTTCTCATGGGGCACATTGGAGATCGCATACATCTCCTGGACCACAACACACACCACCTGAGATCATACCATGACTCAACCTGACTCGACCAATGACCTTGGAGATCATGACTATCTCCTCAGACCATAACCACTTTCGAGACAACTTTGCCTTGGTTGTTTTGATTGCATGTATGCTACCTCATGAATAGTTAGCAAATTATTCATAACCCACATTATGACCCTCACACATGTTGTCAGATCGTGATCTAGTTGATCCTCAATATTTGTGACATTTTCATGTTTTTTAGGAGCACTTCCTGAGCTAGAGATACTTGGAACATGACAACCATTGGAGCTACAACTTTGATCATTTAACCCAATCAGCTATGACTAAATGTTGGGGACCAATTATTTTGATTTTAACACTCCTTGACCTTTGACTATGACAATTTGACCTGCCTATCACGTGAAGTGGTATGCATGCAATCTCAACTTTTGCAGTGTTCACGCTCAACCTTCACCATACCCATCCACTATCTATCAAATCAACACTCGATATCAGGTTACCTTCCCTCGACTCCTGCTTTGAGGGGGAATCCGTCATCCCATACTTGAGGCAACTTAATCATATTTTTGTCTTGCAGTTCGTCAAGAACAACCAACAAGACAAAAAGGGGCAAATGTAGACACCAAAATAGTGTCAACCCCCCCTTTGGTCCCTTTCTAACTTCAACATGCCTAACCTATACTTTATTAATTTAGAATACTTATTTTAAATTAATAATCCCCCCCTAGACACCTCACCTTGGAATCCTAGCTCTTAGGCCATTTATCACCCTATGACTAATCATAATTACCTAAGACCTAATTTTAACTCTCCCACTAACTCTCACACCTATTAAACCTGCCTTTGGATCATTTAACAATGACAACCAAACTTGGTAGATTAAAGAATGGGTAAAAGGCTAAAAATGGCCTTTTTTCCCATCTCTAGCCACTGATGTCAGTTAATAGTCGATCGACACCGGTCGTATCACTGACATCAGTTGCTTAAAACTAAATTCTAACCTTGACTATAGACCCGAATGCGAATTCTCTTGCTCCCAGGATCCTAATTCTCTTGCTCCTCGACTCCTTGCATATCAAAGGCAGGCTTTAGGACAAGGCATCAATATTATATCATCACTCTCCAGGCTAAGAAACTTTGTAGAATTCACTCCACACTAGATTGAAATGTTGCATGAGGTCTCCTACATCAGCCATAATGGAACAAGTCTTTTACACTTCTGGTTCTCCACCAAGAGCTAAGTATTCTTCTGCCTTTCATTTTAGTATCTTTAGAATGGATTGGTGATCAGTCAATTTGCTATTTTATAAGTACTATTGAGACCAAACTTGGTTTTCTTCGCAGAGAGGCTGAAAAGCCTTCTTCTTATCCTGACCCTCATCTCACACATAACATTTACCTTTGTCCTTCCTATGACTCTATCCACTATCTTGCATCCCTGCACAACCCTTTTGAATCTCCCATAACATTCTATTGACCATAGACACAACCTAAAACCTATCTAAGGCCCATTGCCCCTACTAATGTCGGTAGCCTAACCGACATCGGCAACATTGACCAACTGATGACGGTAGACTAACCGACATCGGTGACTGTGAGAGGCAGATTAGAGGAATCAAGTACACATTATCTATTTCTCTTCTTTAGCCTTTCATCATTTATCTTTCTAGCAATACTCTTTTTTTAAATAAGTGGGCTATCATCCCTCAAGGAAGTCTTTGCACTTTTGGGATTGAGCTTTGCTTGGCAGTCCACCATATATCTATCTAACATTTTCTTTATTTAAGTCTTTCTTATCTACAGGTGTCATCCTCCACAGCTAAAGAGGAGCTCTTTCAATCATCTGGATATGGTGTGCAACTTCATCTGGGTATCATCTAACACCTGACCCATTTAACTTTAGTTTCTTATTCCTTCTAAATGTGAAAAGTGAAAATGAGTAAAAACACTAGATTGACAAACAAGGAAGGTAAAAATTAGTACAGGGTCGACTGGGTCGACCTAGCACAAAAAGTAGGGCCTAAAAATAGTATAGGGTCAACTAAGTCAATCTAGTACAATGAACATAGGTTAGAAAAAGGATATAAAAGAGTCTGTAAATAGTATAGGGTTGACTAGGTTGATCTAATATAGTGAACA
Source organism: Torreya grandis (assembly GCA_037957365.1). Lineage (NCBI taxonomy): Eukaryota > Viridiplantae > Streptophyta > Pinopsida > Cupressales > Taxaceae > Torreya > Torreya grandis. The sequence goes on along the minus strand of JARHVA010001262.1, from coordinate 514,457 downwards.
AGGGCTAAAAAATATATAGGGTCAACTGGGTTGACCTAGTATAGCAGATAGGGAAATTCAAAAACTTATAATAGGTTGTGAATTGAAACAAGATAACTTTTTCAATAAATTTGAAAATAAAATAGTTGAAAGGAAAAAAAATTCAATTAGATTAATGCAAGCCAATCTAATTGAAGTACACATCACAAAACCTTTCACCAATGTTGGCTAATCCAAGTTTTGTAATACAAAATATAATTGATCAAAGAGAAAGCAATAAACTTGGAAAGTAAAGAGATAACTAATTGGTCAACTTGAATATTTATTAGATTATTAATATGATTTTAAATGTGACGGGAAGTTGGCTATAATCAAGGAACTAGAATGGTAATCTAAAGATGGTTTTAGGTAGTTTGGGCTGAAAAAGACTATAGTGGTAATGATATAGGCTTAGTATTGGGTCCTATCCCCTTACTTCACACACCACATAGATAAGGGTGCTAGGTACTTAGCTAGAATGTACCATTAACCATGATTTATACTTGACCAAAGTATCAAATCAGCTTCCTCCTTTGTAATAAAATCAAGTAGGTTGGCCTTGGGTAGATAAATGTTAAAATGCTTGTTTATTTATTTTTATTTAACCATGTGTGCATAAAATATAAAATAGTGAAACTAAATGATTAATTAAAAACCACATAATTAAGCTATGTGATTTATTCTAAGCATGAAAACAACAAGAAAAGAAAGTGTGAACTAATTACTAGCACATAAGATTAATTCCAACTTTAAAACAAGGTATAATGTTGATATGGTTAATAATGTATACAAAAAATATAGAACAAGATCAATAGGGTTGAAACTATACTATGGAAGCAAGATCTGAAAATGAACAGGGTTGATAGAGTCGACTTAGTTATCCAAACAATACACACAACATAGAAATAGGTCAACAGTGTCGATCTAGTTGACTGTGCAAGGGTAGTTTTAAAGACTAAAAATTATGAAAAGAAAGACTTGTAAAGAAAGAGACAAAGAGATAAAAAGGAACCTAGGTGGATCTAAGATGTAGAGAATGTAGATTTTTTTATCAATAATCTTGATATATGTTTGCAAATTTTGCTAACTAGGTCAATCAAGCTTTACAAAAACCTACTACCGAGTGCCTAAAATGTATAAGGTCAACTGGATTGACCTAGTGTGTTAAACTTGATATCTAAAAATATATAGGGCCAACTGGGTCAACCTAGTAGTCTTGACTGGATGTCTAAAAATCTAAAAAACTATACTAAGTTGATAGGATCGATCCAGTATCCTATACCTAAAAACCTACACACTAGAGTTAGATACTGGATTGATAGAGTCGATCTAGTATGGAAAATAAGTGATAAAAATAATGATGAAACAATGAAAAAAATGAAAAAAATCCTACAATGGTTAGTTCACATTAGGTTCACTAGAATGTATGCAATCAGAAATGCATCATGTTTATAAATGAATCCTAGCTCAGAGAATATAGAGCATACCTACACTTTTGATTGGGAATACATTTGTTAATTGAGAGAGTGACCAATATGGGGATATGATAGATCCAATTAGGGAATAACTTGTCATAATACACCATGCTAGGAAGGGTTGTAAAGCCTACAGTATAACATAGTCACACAACAATACTAAAAGAGTCATAGGTTTAATGTTCACTCTATTCCAATAAACAAGAAAGTAAATCTAATCTAGTACACACCAAAGCTTGTAGCACAACATGTGGGGTTAGTAAATCAATCAAAACATGTATAATAGAATCTCAATTAAGCTAAGTATGAGTAAGACCCTAATACATATAATATAAAGAGTAATATTATTTGAGCCAATACTTATGCTACTTCTATCTACTAAAGAGAGGAGAACATAGCTATAATATACTTACCTTAATGTGAACCCATAGAGACTCAATCTCTCCCTTAGATAATGGGGCTTCATAAGAGGTTGTTGTAGTTTGTAAGGATAACTAATAAATTCCAAAGCATCTAAGACTTATCCACAAGACTAGATTCTCTAAGTAGAAACCCTAAGTTAAGACTCTTCAAGTAGAATGATGGAAGAGCATATTATAAAGAAGCATGACTGAATAATAAATCTTGGTTTCATATTGAAATAATGATGAAATGATCTTATATTTATAGGTAGATTTCACCCTAAATCCTTCAAAATATGTCATTTGTATAGGGTCGACCCTATATGTTTTCAGGGGATAAATCATTAGGTCCCAAGCTTAGTCAACCCATGGGATAACAATACTCCAAGTGAAAAATAGCCTAAATAGTATAGGGTTAACCCAATTGACCCTATACAATAATCAAAGGATGAAAACTCTATTGGGTCAACCCAATTGACCTAGTATAGTCAACTATTAAAAGGGGATCAAGGTGAGGAAAAGAGGGATGGAAAGAGGAAAAAGACTAAATGAGGGTGAAAAGGAGGATTAATATCTTAGGGAATGTTTTTAAGATCTATTTGGATTGGTAATAATATGGAAATAAGAGACAAAAATCCTATGAAGCACCAAAGGTCTGCCCACTCATTTTTTGGTGCACCCCTTAGGGCATGCACTCAGAGAGATTAAGTGTCGATAGGTTCTTACAAGATGTAAATCATTAATATTTGATAAAAGTTGAAAATATTATGTGTATACATATACCCCACTTGAATCTCATCATGTGTCAAGCTAAAATAGGGGATGGTGCTTTGAGAAATAATATAGTAACACACAACATTGATGCTAAAATAAAAGTTGAAATATTTTAAAGCAAAAATAAATGAAAGAAAATGACTAAAAGGTAAATAACTAAAAATTAAATGAGATGTGTAACTTGACTTACCTTTATTTTTGGATGGTTTTTTTTTTATGTTGTTGTTTTTTATTATGTAGGGTGTAGAGACTACTTTTGACAAACACAATAATACAAAACTAAAGAGCAAAAAAAAAAATGCAAGAAAAGCCAAGATAGTTAGTGCTATGAGGATGGGACATACTTGGGAAATTTGTCAATTTGGGGTGACAAGTGCTATGTTAGGCCAAATGACCAAGTCAAACAATCAAATTAAATTGGGTAACTAAAAATCCAAGGCTATTAAAAACCAAAAAACTCAAACAAACTATCCTTAAGTAATAAAGGTAAACTTACCAAATCAAACCAAGGATACATGTCAAAAAAGATGGTAATCAAACAAATCAATGGTAAAATAAAAAACAAAATGGTAAAACAACATTTATGAGTGAGAAGTAACAAACCACATCTAAATCAACAATGGAAAAAGGGGTATGAAAGGGAAAAAAACATTGTTGAGTGAGAAGTAACAAGCCAACCACACTCAACAATAGAAAAAAGGGTACGAACTTAAATGTCCATAGTAACAAGATAGTAAAAAAAATGATAAATGGTAAAAGGAAAGTAAGACAAGTCTAGAAATGTAAATTATGGTGTAAAGAAAGAAGTAATCCATAATTTTTGAAACATGTTTTTCTTTAAGGATAGATAAAATTGAAACAAAGTAGTGCTAACATGGTTTTTAAGATGTGAAGAAGAAGGAATTAAAGCAAAAGGGAAAAAATATTTGGAATCATAATTTATCTATCAATGGGGGAAATTAAATGGGTGGAGGGGAGAATGAAGGAAAAACGAAGGTAGAGGAACTCTTTATCTAATTAAAGACATTTAAATTATGTTTTTCAAAACAAAAGGACTTTTGACCTTAAGGATTCTGAAGAATTTTTGTTAGTTACACAAGTCTTAGGTCAATAAATGGAGTATATATATCATCCTGTGAAGGCTATATGCATGAAAAGTAAGATGGATCTACCTCCCCACAATGTTTTCCCCATTCCTTAGGGCCCCTTATAGAACCATTGGTTTACTAGGAAGATTGGGTACTTTCATGAGAAATTAGGTAGCACCATATAGTTTGTTGAATTCCCCTATTCCAATCTACTGCCCTACCACACCCCAAAAAACCTTAACTTTATGTGAGGCCATCTATGGAGTTTAAGCTTTGATTATAGATAGGATATGTGTTTGTAATCAAATCTTTTGGTGTAATGTTTGACTTTTAAGAATTATATGTTGCCTTTTAAATATAATTACCTTTTTATTCAAATGATTTGGATTTTAACTTTATTGATGGATTTTTCTATTCCTCCTCCATACAAATTTGGAAAAATAAACATGGTTGCTAAAGATGACTTTCATTTGAATACTTGGGACTTGGTTGCTAAGAGAGAGAAACTTCAAAGAGCATGGGGTCTAAGAGTCTCATAAATATAGGTGAAATAAAAGTGTTATCTTGACTTTGACCTTGTTTTATCCAATGTGGAGTGAAAGAAAAGGGGAAATCAAGAGGAATGGCATATGGAAAATTTTGAATTACTTCAAATTGCAAAAGATGTGACAAAGGGCAAAAAGGGATACAATGATACTAAAGTGTGATTCTTTATCATGAGAGTAAGGGAAATGGAGGAAAACATGATAACATAGATTATTATGCAAATTCCATATAAAAAAAGAATTAAAAGCTAAAGTTTGAGAAAAATGATGTAAAAAAATGAAAAGATGGTAATTTAATGAGGAGGGTCGAGCCCTATCCATGGTCTTAAACTATAAATTCATAAAATAAAATCATAAGGAGTGCCAACAAACAAGTGAAAGATAAAGTGAGGTAAGCAAAAAGATGGTAATTTTGTGAGGAATGTTGGATCCTATCCATGATCTTACAAAGAAACTCAAAAGAAAAACCCAAGGGGTTCCAAAAAGATAAAATGCAAGAAGATAAAGAAGAGTATGGTACATCAAGAAACCAAAAGACCAAAAGGATGGACTAAAGGTTTTTTAAAAGAGAGAACTTCCTACAAAGGGAGAGACTCATGTAAGTAACCTAGAAAAAGTGTTAGATAGATATAGATAGAAAGCATGAGAAAAAGGAAATGTTTAGGCAATGCACTTTTAAGGAATTGTATATTGGTAGGCTCTTTGAAAACACGGTCTTCATTAGTTTGAAGGTGGTATGTGCTTGGACCAATAATATATTTAAGTAAATATGATCCCAAAAAAATTTGGGTGTATTTATCTTCTTTATCACATGTTTAGTCTAATTTAAGGACAAGATCACCAACATTAAAAGTGCAGAATTTAACACATTTATTATATTGTCAAGTAATGCAAGCCTTGTATTAGTGGTTATGTTGTAAGGAAAAAAGATGACATTCATCAATTAGATCAAGGGAATGAAGATGAGATTCACATAATTATTCATCAAGAATAATACCATGAATAGATATATAAATAGAGGGAAGATCAAATTCTAAAGGAAGAACTAGCTCAAAACCATAGACTAGCAAGAACAGTGTTGCCCCAGTGGCAGTGCATATGCTAGTCCGATATGCCAAAAGTGTAGGGTAAACATGAAGATGCCAATCTATAAGGGTTTTAAGAATTGTCTTTTGGAGGAATTTTTTGATAATTTTATTGGTGGCCTCATCATGCTCAATACATTATGGATGATAAGGCATGGAAAATTTGTGATGAATCTTAAAGTTATTATAAAGTTGTTTAACATGTTTATTTTTGAAATTACCACCATTGTTTGAAATGATGGTATGGAGAACGCCAAAGTGGAAAATAATTTGATTAAGAATAAATTTTGAAATGGTAGGACTGATGATGTTAATAAGGGGCATGGCTTCTACCCACTTGGTAAAATATTTAGTAATAGTGATGATAAAGACATACCCATCTTACGAGTGAGGTAGTTTACCAATGAGATCAAATCAACATGTGGAAAATGGAAAAGGAGATTTGATATTTTGAAGTTAAGCTAGAAGTGATTGAATTAGATCATCATGAAGCTTACAAATATTACAATTTTTAGCATATTCAATTGCATCATTTTTAAGAGTAGGACAAAAGTAACTCATACATAGGCATTTATGGGTTGTAGTATGTCCACTAAAATTGCCACCATAAATACCCTCATGAGCTTGTTCAATAAGAGGAGGGAACTCATCTTGCATAACATAATGGAGCAAGGTACCCTCAATGTTGTGATAATAAAGGATGTTGTGTCAAAATACATACTTGAAATCTTATTTATGAATGTGTGTCTTTTCATGAGAGTATAAATTAGGAGGATAAGTTTGATGTTATAGGAATTGAATGATGTCTTGGTACCATGGGCTTTGTTAAATGGAAACAACCTTGATATGGTAGATAACTAAATTTGGTGATTAAGTAGAGGATGGAGGATTTCTAATTTGTATAAGAAAAGTAGGGCCATAAAGGACTTGGTATAGATGAAAGAGATATGTTGAAGAGGAAAGAGAATTATAAATGGAATTTTGATCTCTAGGGATATGCTCAATAGTGAAATAAAAGAAATCCTTAGCAAGAGTGGTTGAAATTTGATGATATGTGATGAGGTTTTCAATTTTATATTGATAATCACCACTAACTTGGTGATAAACAAGATGAGAATCACCTAAAGCATGAAGGTATTAAATGTCTAAGTCAAGAGCAACTCTCATACCTAAGCTAAGAGCTTCATATTCAACCATATTATTGGTGACATCAAAGGTGAAGCAAAAAGTGAAAAGAATGATCTTGCCAAGAGGACTTGTGAGAATGTAACCTGCCTCAGCTCTTTAAAGTCATTTATCACCATCAAAGTGAAGGGTCCAAGTATCCTCATGCAAGTTGACATTAATTTTAGGAAGCTCCTCAATAACAACTTTTGGTTTAGTAGTACTAAAGGGAGTAGAGGATTCATCAATATTATTGGCTTCATGATTGGTAGTAAATCTATGAAAATAATATTTGAGAGAATTATCTTGATTAAGACCTTTGATGTAAAGGATATTATCATCTAGAATATTATCTTGAAGAGAAGAAGTGGCTAGTATGAGAACTGCATCAAGTTGATTAGCTATGATTTGCTCTTTGACAACTTTTTGAGTGATGATGTGGAGATCAAATTCCATAAGGACCATCCATTTACCAATTTTATCTCTAGGAAGAAATGCTTTGGAGAATAAATGGCAAAAGGGTTCAAAATGAATAATGACATAATTAGTTTGGTAAATCATGTAGTGTCAAAGCTTTTTAGCTATAAAATAGATGACAAGGCAATCGCATTCATTTTTTTACAATGTGTCTCATAATAGATGAGGCCTCAGCGAATGTAGTAGATAGTATACTCTCTTCCCATATCATCTTGTTAGGAAAGAATTGCCCCAACTAAAATAGTTGTGGAAGAAGTATATAGAATCAAAGGTTTATCATTTGAAGAAGGATGAAGTTTAGGTGGATGAATCAATGACTCTTTCATGTTATCAAAGGCTTTTTGACATGGATCCATCCATTATAAATCAGTACCTTTATTGAGAATGGAATTGATGGAGTGAATTAGATAATCCATTTTGGGGATAAATCATCTAATTTCCCTAAGTTTTCTTAAATAAGTATAAATGTTGGGAATAGAATGAGGAATAGTCATGTTGATTATAACACTAATTTTGGCAAGGTCAACATCGCTGCCATAGAGAGAGATGAAGAATCTTAAAAATTTTATAAATGTCACTCCAAATACATATTTTTAAGGATTAATTCTGAATTTTTGTTTAAGTAAATGATAAAAAATGCTAGTGAGATTAGAAAGATGACTCTTACGATGTTTGGATTTAGCAATGAGATTATCCACATAGGTTTCAACAACTTAGTGAATGAGATTGTGAAGTATGTGAGTCATCATTCACTGGTAAGTGGCTCCAAAATTTTTGAGTCTAAAGGGCATTTTGACATAGCAATAGGTGCCCCATTCCATGGTGAAATTTGTCTTATGTTGGTCCTCAGGGGTAATATGAATCTGATTGTATCCTGAGAAGCTGTCCATAAAAGATAAAATTTTGTAACCAGTCATGGATTAAAAAATATAATCTACTAAAGGTTAAGGGAAGTTTTACTTAGTAAAATAAATACTAATATTATGGAAATCAATACAAATGTGAATGACCATAGTGACCTCATTTTGAATGGGGACAATGTTGAAAACCCATTTAGAATAATCCACTAGTTTAGTAAATTTAGCATTGAGTAATTTGATGATTTTATTATGACATAAAGTAAAAACTTCAAGCATATTTTTTTAATGCATAGGCTTTGCATCAGGATAAGTAATGATTTTATGCACCATAATGATAGGCTCAATGCCAAACATGTCCTTATAGGACCAAGTGAAATTCTCATGATATTTGTTAAATAATAATCTAAAATTATCATGTTTAGTAGGTGAGATATCATGAGAGATATTAATTGGTTGAAGATAAGATGGAGTATCATATTCTATTTGAGTGGTTTCTATAATAAGCATGGCTTGCCATCTTGAAAGTGGTATGGTGCATTAGGTAAGGCAAAAATGAGATTTGTTTTAAGATCAATGCTAACAACAAAGTTGTTAAAGCTAAAAGACATCGTTACTGATATCCAATTTCTTTTACAAAAGTTTTTCAAAGTTGAGATTTCCCATACCTACAAAGAAGGAAACAGGGTTGTTGATGCTTATGCCAACCTTGGGCAACAATTTTTAGGTTGGAGGGTGTGGTGACAAGGTGTTCATATTCCCTTAAACATTAGGGAGATCATTCAAAAGGAGATGACTTGTCAGGAATGAGGTGTATTGATGACCCTGAAAAGACCCCTGTTGATACCCCCAGCTACTTTATGAGTAAGAAGGGCAAGAAGAGAAAGATTGATGAAGAGGAAGAAAATATTAAAGAGACTACAAAAGGGACCCATAGGAATCTGAGTAGGGCCATGGGGGGACAAGCTGGAAAATCTCACAAGCCTTCCAAAATTAATAAGGAAGGATTCCCCTCTAGAGTGCGAAGGTTGGGGTGGATTACTGGTAAACTAGCTCTGAAGGCCAGACTGATTGATTATTCAAAAAGTGCTTTAGAAGAAGAAACCTAGGAGGAAGGGTTTGAGGAGCTAGAAATCTAAGAAATTTTTGAGGACACTGGAGGGAAGTAGGCTAATAGGGATTTTGAGGTTCCTAAGGAGTAGGGTGCTGACACTATGGGAACTACTGACAATAAGGGGAAAATGTATGTCAAGGAAGCTAGTGAGGGCACTAAGAATGAGACTGATTGGAAAACTAAAATTGGGGCCCTAAAGGACCGCATTTAGAAGTTGGAGAAGGTCTTTGCCAAAGGGCTTCGTAATACAATTTTGTTGAACATGTCTATGCTGGAAGTGGTGGGTAATACTGGGTATGCTGACAATGCGAAAAATGAGAAACTCAATGATCTTATCAAATCAATAGTTATGTAAGGGGAGACCTCTCTAACTATGGTCTTCCTATGACTTGTGTTTTGTTTCTGTCTCTTGTTCTCAATTGTGTTGTCATCTCTCTGAAGGCATTTTTTGTTTGTTTGCCTTCTTGTCTTTTTTGACTGTATAGGGTTTGGCCCCTAGTTTGCCACCTTACTTAATCAAAAACAAAGTTGTTGAAGTAAGGACTTTTAGTCTTGAAATTTCCATGTTTATGAAGCTTTCAAGGAAGTTGAAGTTATTGAGCATGAAGTAACTCAAGGATAGCTTCATCACTAGGCAAGGTATAAAGAGGGGCATAATACTTGACATATACTTCAAGATCTAGAATTTGATTTTCATGGTGATCATACTCATAATGTATCTAATGAACATCAGTTTCTTTGGCATCTAATGTAATTTTAGGAGTAGAAGAAATAGATGGATCAAAAGGTGGTGGAATATCAGTGGGTTCAATGATGGGAGAAGGATCAGAGGTAATGATTGAATCGATAGGTGGTAAAGGAGATATAGAAACTTTTAGAGATTTGGAAGATATAATTTCCTCTACCACCTAAGGAGTATTGATCAGAGGTGTGATCTATTAATTTGACTCAAGAGAGGATGGTTAGTATGGTGCTAGTTCCAAATGAAAACAAAATGAAAGAAACACACTAATAACATAATATCTCTAGGCCTAGACACTAGGGAGAGATTAGTTAACAAAATAAAATGATAAACACAACTAAAAAGTAAGGAATAAAACACAATAATTCCTTCACCTTCCTTGGATGCTCCAAATGCCTTTTTTGTGGTGGCTTTCTTGACTTGTGCTCATGAAGTCCTTGGCAATAGAAGCTTGGCTTTTTCTATCTCTCCTTGGCACCTTTGGCTTGTGGCTTGGCTTGGCTTGAAATCAATTTGGAATGGTAACACTATTTTCAATGGCTTATTTAAGATATTTGTGTATTATAAATTTACATCAAAATAGCTTAGAAATGATGTTGTAAGGCCTCTTATTTATAGATTTTTGTAAATGTCTAGAATCAACCTGAACCATCCATCTCAAGATTGAGATGTGTGGTTGAGGATTAATTAAATTTTTAGAATTAAGTTTGTAATTATCCTCCTAATTAAATTGGAAGAAGGGAAAATTAAGAGGCATGGAGGGAATCATGAAAGGCATTGATGAGGCATGGATGGCATGAATCTTGATATTTGTGGCATTTATGGCATAGGGATGTCTTCCAAAGAAATGAGGTCACTTGATGATGTAGATATTCAATATTTATTTATAAAAGAAAGTATTCAACAAGTTTCCATGGAATGTTTGATTAGGCCTTGAGTTGGGCTAATTATATCCTAAGTATGATTAAGCATTTTGTGTATAAATTACTCAAATTGATTAGAATGCCTTATTATTGGTCTAAAATTTGATTGGATTAGAATTAGAAGTTCATGTTAGATGCATTGGAATCATATTCTCATTTAGAATGTTACCAAAAAAAAATAACAAAGGAATGAATCTTGTGAAATATATTTGATAGGAAAGAGCAATCTGGAGCACCCAACTATAAATTTGGCATTTTGACTCAAAATGATCTGATCAAAGTTAGTTGGCCCATAAATTAAATTTCTCCATTTAGAGATACCCTAGCCAAAATCAGCATTTGAATATGTTAGTTTCACACCATTTAATGTATTTTAGTGTTTTTAGGCTAAATTGTGCATTTTAGGTGGAAATTGGCCAAAAGCCTAATTAGAGGTTATCGATGGCCATATTTAGGTGTCTACAATTTACCCCTATTTGGGAAGGCATTGCAAGCTATGATCATAGTAACATCTTCTCAAAGAATGAAAAGGCCATGTACGCCTACAACTATAATGATGATAAACTAACTATGTGATTCCCCTTTGAGGGAACGGTTGGCATAATCATGTTGGCAAGTGGTCCCTTGAAAAGAAAAAAATGAAATGAGGGGATTGAAGAAAGGAAAGATGATGGGTTGAAAACATAATAATATTGAAAAAGTAGTCAAAATCATTGAGAATATAAGTGGGATGGTATAAAATGGTTTGTCCAAAGGCAGTTATAAGTATTTTACCTCAATAGTGGCAACGTGGTATGATAACACAATGATTTTTCCAAAGGTGGTTATAATCATTGAGAAGATAGAGCTACCCCAGTTAGGATAGACAAACAAGAGAATAGCATGCCCCTATATGGGAAACAAAAGTAAAGTGGTGAAAACACAATTATTTTTCCAAAGTTGGTTATAATCATTGAGAATGTAGGTGGGATGGTGTGTAATTATTTGCCCATTGGCAGTTATAATCATTGGACCCAAATTATGGAAAACATGATAAAATTGGTTGAGGATGATGATAACTGAACATAGAGGGTAATGATGAATTGGAACAACCTACTAGTAGGGAGATGCTCATCTAAACTAATAAAGGTTGAAATTCTTTCATGGTTAATTACTCTATTTGGGATATGATTGGGATGAAATCAAGATGTTGGTGCCAAAAAGAGGCTATCATTGCTGAATAGACTTCTTGAACCTAAGGTTTATTATATCACATGTCAGTAAGCATCATGGTATAACATCATGAGGACTTGGCCAAAATATACATGAGGACTAACTCTCGTAATCCAATACTCAAAAGAAAACAATGCACTAATGATAGAAACCATGATGATAATGTAAACATATGAATATGGAAGGATTCAATGGTAAGTTAGGGAAAGGAATAACCTAATGAACACATATAAATTGAATCAAGGCAAAAGTGCTAAAATCAAGCAAATAGGCAAACAAACCAACAAAAAAATGCAATAGAAACCATACAAACATTGCCCCTAGAAAATAGGTGACAACTTAACAAATGAACAAAATGGGGGAATAGAAGAAAAAGAAGGGGGTAGTCAAGTTGTCTCCATATGCAATAGGCAAGTGGATACTACCTACATAATTCTATGGATGTAATATCCAATAAAAAACTTCAAGCCAAATGTATTTCTCCTAGGAAATGGGAATAATGTGATAACTGATGAAAAAAATAGAATGGATGTGATAGAAGAATAGGAATGGTCTTGAAAAATCAAAAGTACATGAGAGAAAAGGCCAAAAAGGATGGGGAAACTAAGTGACAACCGGTTTACTTGCAATTTAGTAAGGGTTCCCAGAATCCTTAAGGCGAAGAAGTAGTCAAATGTTTTTGTTCTTTTCTAATAAATTTTCAAATGTTTTTGGAGTATCTCAACTCAATCGAGAATGATGAGACACTAAATGGTCTAAGCTCAAAAAAATGATGAGAGTGTTTAAACTATGGTTTCTCATAAAATATAGAGAACATGGCTTAGGTTACTCAAAAAATGGTGAGAGTGTGGCTTAGGGTGCTCACAAAATGGTGAGAGCAATCAAACTTAGGTTGCTCAGAAAATGGTGAGAGTGTTCAAACTTAGGTTACTCAAAAAATAGTGAGAGAGTTCAAACTTATGTTTCTCTAAAAATGGTAAGAGCATTAAAACTTAGGTTGCTCAAAAAATAATGAGGGTGTTCAAACTTAGGTTGCTCAAAAAATGGTAAGAGCGTTCAAACTTAGGTTGCTCACAAAGTAATGAGGGCATTCAAACTTAAGTTGCTCAAAAAATAGTGAGAGCATGGCTTAGGGTGACTAAACGAACCTCAATAAGTATTGAGTGCTGCCTACATAGTCCCAAAGTAGGACCTCAAGTCACTATAGTTTTACCTTACAGTGGAGGAATTTGACTAGTGTAGCAACCAATTCAAACAAAATAGGCACAATTGGTAAAAAGGCATAATGTGGCATAAGAAGTGGTAAGTTGGTATATGAAGGCTTAGTTTTTCCCCTAGTTTGCCCATAAGTAGTTATAACTAGGACATAATGGCATAGATCAATAGTACTAATTTTATCAAAGGTGGGTATAATTAGTAGCAAGATCAGTGATAAGAAAGGAATAACAAATGAAGGATGAAACTACCAAAACTTCTATCACACTATCCCAAAATATGATCTCTATCTAAATTACTTGAACCAACTGATGAAACTAATCAAATACCTTGATGCCAAAACTATGTAATGAGTGACAAAAACCAAGGTTAAATGGGCTAGGCTTTATAAGACACTTGGTCGATAGAATGGAAGCAGAAAGTGGATACAATGAAGAGGATGGATAAGAATTGTATTTATGTAAATAAGAATAGTGATAAAATGGCATAACTAAAATGGTCCTTACAGACATACACCTCCACATTCAAGCATAGTACCGCTTGAGATGAATAATATCCATCAACTCCAAAAGTTCATCATCATCTGGTGTGGGAAGCCTGTATGCTCCTAGTCCATAATCTACAGTGAAGATGAAAGGCCCTATCTAGTTTGGTTTGATTCTCCTTTTATGCTTCTTCTTAGCCATGGTATTCTTTTGATTTTATTTAAGAACAAGATCACCAAGTTCAAATGTTTTATACTTAACACACTGATTATAGTGGCTTTTGAGTTGATTCTGATATGCTTGAAGATTATTGAGTGCAGTCATACATTTTTTATTAAGTAGGTTTAGCTCTTTTAGGTGAGCTACTCGATAGTCATGATCATCTAGGACATGCTTGAAAGATATATGTAGTGAAGTTAATTCGACCTCAATGGGAAGGATGGCTTTAGTACCATAAAAAAGTGAGTATAGAGTGGCTCCTATGCGGGTAGAATGATTGGTATGATATATCTAAAGAGCAAGGAATATTTGGAGGTGTCAATCATGATCGACATCATTGACAATCTTTTTGGGAATATTGAAAACTATTTTGTTGGATGCCTTAGCTTGGCCATTACCTTGAGGGTAATATGTTGTATAGTTTTTTTGTGTGATGTTATATTTATTACACAACTGATCTACATCTTTGTTCTTGAATGATCCTTTATTATCAGATATAATGTCAGAGGGGATACCATAATGGAAAATGAGATGGTTAAAGATGAATTTGGAAATTTTTTTCTAGTCACGTAAGTGAGGGGTATAGCTTCAACCCACTTAGTAAAATACTCAATGGTAGTAAGGATATGTTTACAGCCATCAGATGAAGTGGAGTTGACCTTCCCAATGAGGTCAAGTCCCCATGTAGAAAATTGCCATGGTGTTAACATCAATTTCAAAGTTTTTTTTTGGGCATGAATTAGATTAGCATTCCATTGAAATTTGTCACACTTTTTTATGTAGGTAGTGACATCTACATCCATTATGGGCCAATAATAACTAGTACACAATATTTTTGGATAGTACTACCCTACTAGAATGAGTGCCACATACTCTTTTATGAAATTCTCTTAACACTAGTGTAGACTCTATTAAAGTTAAACAATGAAGCAAAGATCCATTAAAAATATGATGGTAAAGGGTGGATCCAAGTAAAGTATAATGAGTGGAATGATGAATGAAGGCTTTAGTTTGTTTTTGAGATAGGTTAGGTAGTATAACTTGGTCATGAAGGTATTTGTAAAGGTTTGAGTACCAGATAGAATTAGGACCAACAATATCACAAATCATGGCAATGGTTGAAGGTTCATGAGCTAGTGTTGATAAATTCTCAATAAAGAACTGATACTCTCTAGCTTTATCTATTTTTTGAATCAAAGAGCTAATAGTATCTATGGCATTTGTAGTTCTATTACTAACCCTTGGTATGTGCTCAAATTGAATCTTGGTAATTTATTGTTTATGAGTGTCGACCATGGCTTTATATGGAGCTAGATTGTCATCTTTGGTCTAGAAATGATTTGTAACCTGATTTATGATTAACTGAGAATCACCATAAACTTAGAGATGAGATATATTTCAATTCACTACTTGTCAAATTCTTTCAAAAAGTGCTTCATACTCAGCCATGTTGTTTGTATAAGGAAAGCTAATTTTGAATGATTTAGGGATTAGATCCCCTATGGTGTAATAAACAATAGGCCTACCCCTGATATATGTGAAGTAAATGAACCATCCAAATATAGCTTCCAAGGTTTCTCCTCAAGGGCTATGTCAATGATGGTCATTATGGATTCATCAGTAAATTGAAATATGAATGGTTATGTGTCTATGAGAGGTGCTTCAGTAAGTTGATCTACAAGAACTTGTCCCTTGATTGCTTTCTAATTGACATACTCTATGTCAAACTCACTGAGAAGTGTGATCCATTTAACCATTCTTCCTTGAAAAGCTATTTTAAATAGTAGATACTTGAGTGGATATAATTTTGAAATAACCATAGTCTTATTATTCAACATGTAATGGTACAATTTTTGAGGTACAAAGAGCATCACTAGACAAGATTTTTCAACAAGTGTTTAGTTATGTTCATATGTAACCAATGTACAGCTTAGTTAGTATACAGTGTGATCCTTTCCTTTGTCATCATGTTGATCTAAGAGTTCCCCTAGAGCATGATCGGTAGTTGATAGATATAACAAAAATGGCTTTTTTGGCATAGGAGGTAATAAAGTAGGTAGATTAATAAGATAGTCTTTGAGTTGTTGAAAAGCTATTTGGCAGTGATCATCCCAGTGAAATGCAACTCCTTTCTTTAAAAGGTGTGTAAATGGATGGAACTTGTCTGCTAACTAAGAGATGAAGCATTGAATTGATTGGATCTTACCCTATAAACTATGAAGTTGCTTTAAATTGGTTGGTGGTAGCATCTTGAGTATATCATGGACTTTAGGTGGATCAACTTCAATACCTATATGAGACACAATGAATCCAAGTAATTTTCCAAAAGTTACACTGAACACACATTTCTTTAGATTTAGTCTAACTTTATACTCTTATAATATTTAAAATAGCTTATGCAACACTGTTGGATGATTGACCCTAGTTTTGGATTTTCCTATTGTGTCATCAACATAGTCTTTAACAATATCATGCATCATATTATTGAATATGATGGTCATGGCCCTTTGATATGTAGCTCCATCATTATTAAGACCAAATGGCATTACTTGATAATAAAATGTTCCCTATAGAGTGGTGAATTTTGTTTTATGTTGGTCTTCCAGTGTGATTCTAATCTAGTTGTATCCTAAAAAGCCATCCATGAGTGAAAGAATTTCTTAATTGACCATGGATTCAATGATAATGTTGATATTATGCAAGGAAAAATCATCTTTAGGATAGTCTTTGTTGATGTATCAAAAATTAGTACAAATTTTGATCCCTTCAAGATTTTTACTAACAATTACAACATTAGAGATCCATTTAGAGTAGTCAATGTATCAGATACATCCTGCTTCTAAAAGTTTTTCCAACTCTTTCTTTACTAATACAAAAATTTGAGGATACATCTTAGATAACTTTTATTTTACTAGTTTAGCATTAGGATTAACCACAAAGTGGTGTATAACCAAGTTGGGGTCCAAACCTAGCATGTTAGAATAGGCCCATGCAAAAATATCCACAAATTCTCTCAATAGAGCTACAAATATGTCATGTTCCTCCTCTGTGAGGGACACACCTAATTTTATCCATTTTACGTCTGATAAAGTCCCAATATTTACCTTTGTTTTAGCTTCAACTAGAAGGGTCAAACCATCTTATAAGATAGTAGGCAATGATTTAAACTATTGGATTACGTTAGGGTCATCTATTGGACTTGCTCTTCAACTTCTCTGAGGTATGATGAATCTAAGACTCCTAATGGGAGATCTAGCCATGTGACAAAAACAATTCAAAATTATTGAATAATTTTATCAAATAATTGTTGTTGGTCAAAGCTAAACTCTGATCCATAGGCAAGTTCATCATTGGTGGTATCTTGGTCTAAATTCAAAGAAGAATGAACACCCCCATCTAATGGTGCATGAAATAGGTTTTCAACACTAGACTAGCCTTTATCTTTACTTTTTTCCTAGTTAGAAAGTGCCTCAAAGGGTTTTCACTTTGGGACCTCAATGTTTTACGTTTTTTTGGCTAAGGGTATTCATTCACTCTCTAAAAGAGGCTGCAAGATCTAATGTGATTGAGAATCTTGATTTGTGACCTCCCAATGAAACATTGTCTCTAAGGCCTAAGAAATCATAGAACGCCTCATCATTCCAAAACTCGTCAATCAGTAGACTAGATTATTATTTTTCCCAATCTATCAATTGGGGATAATATAATGGAAAAGGGTTGCGATTAATGGTTAGGGTAAGGGTATAAATGGTATTATTATCAAATAGGTTGGTTTTAGCTAGGTCATCAAAGGTAAGACTATGATCAGACTCTACTTCACTATCGACATCATCATCACTAGTCACTAGTGATAGAGTTTGAATAAGATATGTGGGATCACCCCTAGGTAGTTTAAATCTAAGTCTATAAGGTCTTTCATACTTAGTCATGGAAATTGGCTTGATGTTTCCTTGTTGATTTAGTCTAAGGTCTCTTCCTTTGTAATTGTGATGCTCCATGATCCTATTGGGAATATGATACTTTGCAATTTTATAAAAATCATCTTGGTTGTCATTGTATAACCATGATTCATCCCCTTCAACAAGGTCAGGTCCTAGGCTGGATGCTAGTATAAATGTGGTAGGCCTCTTATCTTTGTTCTTTTATTTCCAATGCATATGTGAGATGACTTCAGGTTGCCTAAAGGTTTTTGGATTATGAGGAAGATTTGCAATATGAAATGTATTATGGGTCACATACTCTACTAGTCCATTATCTGAGATGGTGAAATGATTAGAAGCTTTAGGAGGCAACATGTGGGAAAGGGAATATAAGGTATCAGGATCTATGCAATTATCTAGTGAAGGATCAATAAGTATAGCTTTTCATTTATCCTACCTAGAACTTGGATTCATATCGTATTGATAATTATAGCTTTGAAATTTAGCCTCAAGATTCTTTTAGTGTTCATATAGGTGTAAATCTCTTAAAATATTCACTTCCATCCTTGAGTGGGAAAACTTGATACATTAGTACAGTGTTGATGGGACTTCATGAATCTCATATAACCAAGGCCTTTTGAGAAGCATGTTGTATGATAAATCAAGATCAAGCACATGGAAAAGTGTATCATGGGTTAAAGGCCCAATGATAAATGGAAAACTAATGGTTCCTTGGGACTCTCTTTCCTGATTATCATAAGCTTTGATAAATATTATTTCTAGTTGGAGATCTGCCATTATGTACCCAATAATCTTGATGAGCTTTAGAGACACTATGTTGAGGCTAGATCCATTATCTATAAGGACATGTTTCATTTTATGTTGCTTGATACAAACTTCTATGTACAAGGGGTTGTTATGGAGTGAGCCAAGAGAAGACATATCACTTTGGTTAAATGTGACTTGTTGGGCTAAAGCTAGGTGTCCAACCAAAGCTTGAAATTTATCAAGGGATATATCACTAGCAATAGTGGATTGGGTCAAAAACTCATTCAATATATTATTATGGATTATTGACATTCAATGAAAATATAGAATAGAAATTTACGCTAGTGTCTTCTATAATTTTTCCACAATATCAAACTTCTTGTCTTGGTTAGTAGTGAATGGTTTATTCTAAGGCTGAATGGTTGGTTAGATGATAAGTAAAGTGGTAGATGGTTATGGCCCTGGGATAGTAATCTTCAACCTTCAAGTTTTGATTGAAAAATAAAGATTAACTACCAGACCATTATTTCTAATTGATATTGGTAATGGTGTGGGACCAAATAGGATAAGCCTCAGTTATCGGTGTACTTACATGTGGTCACATGGCAAGAATGAGTTATCACTATAAGATCCAAAAGGGGAAGTCCTAATTTGCTTATATGCACTCCCAAGTCAAAGAAGGATTATCCATGTGATTTGGCTAAATATTATTGTTTATAAATGGTCTAGGCTGATTAGTACATGGTCTAGGATTAATGGAGATGGTATTAACGCTACCCCTAACAATATGACCTACAACCCTATTGTGGTCATGTGAAACTACATGGTAGGTTTGTTAGTTGTTACCATTCTAACCTTGGTTTTGTCCATTATTTTGTTGTTGTGGTTTCTACTATTGATTTTATTAGTTCTATTGGTTTGGCCTTGGATTTTTATACTGTTGATTTTGTTACTGCACTAACTATTTTTATTGTTGTTGCGATTATTCTACTATTATTAATTGTTATGTTAGGTAAAGGGGTTTTGATAGATCCCAAGAGTTTGAATATAATTAAAAGCACCATTATCCAATTTTATCTCCACATTCTCCAACATATTCTCAATTAATTGATTGATTTGGACGCATCTTCATAGATTATGTCCATTGACCCCATGATAGTAAAAAAAATTATTTTCACGATACCAATCAGGATAAGGAATGCCTTGTAGATAATGCTTTAGTATGGGCCAACTAATAATATTCGCTATAGCAAGCTTATGTAATATAGAATCAATAGGTTCTCCTAGGTCACTACAGACATGACGTGTGGGTATAATCTTTCTAGGAGGAGGGGTTTGTAATGGTAAAGGTTATTGTATTTTTTATGTAGGTCTTAGTTGTTGTGCCTGTGGTATTGGTTGGAGAGGACCCTGGGTAGGAGTAATCTAAAAGGGTGATGCAAATGATGTTTGCACTATTTGAACATGAAAAGACTTGGTTACTCCATTTCCCATAACATTCTTATTGTAGTTGAATTGCTTTGGTCTTTCATGGTTATTAGCCTGTGCTAATTGCAATGTTTGTGATTGAATAGGGTGTTGATTTTGGTCATTTCCTTGATTGGTACCTTGATTTTGATTTGTTGAATTAAGCTTGATGACTCCTTTATTGATGAGTGCTTGCTTGATCAACAAACCTTTATCAATGATTTCTTTGAACGTATGTGCACATTATAGTTCTAGATGGTAAGCTATCTCACTATGCAAATTTTTAGTAAACACAACGGCTAATTGTTTATCTAGTAAATAGTGGGTGAAATGGCTTAAAAAGGCTCTTTATCATTGTAAATAAATTGCAAAACTCTCACCATCTTTTTTATTTATTTGTGTTAAGTCCACTAATGAAATCTCATGCTCAAGATTATAGGAAAAGTGTTACACAAACTTATCGAAAAGATCATCAAAATCCATTACTAAATTTTTGGGCAACTTTAAAAACCACTCCAAGGATTGTCTATCCAAGCTTCTTGGAAACAACAATAAAAGGTATATGTCGCTATATGCCACTAGTTGACATATGATGAAGAATTCGGTCAAATGAGCCTTAGGGTCACCTTTCCCTTTGTATTTATCAAATTTTAGTGGTTTGTATCTTGGAAGAAATGGTATCTATAAATACTCCATGTTGAATGGATAGGAACATATGTCATCCAATTTGAAATTTTTAGTTTGTTTACCAACTTGAATGGCAGTAGTTGCATCCTTTATTTGTTTTAATTCTTGGGATAGGAAACTGGAAGGAATATTGGTTTTAGGGAGAAAAATGGTTTGAGTAGATGGCTGGGAGGTCACAAGTGGGACGCTTTGACTAGAGTATGATGGAGACACCTGTTGGGGTATATTGGCTTGGTTGGGGAATGGACTAGGAACATGCATACGTGGATTAGGATGTACTTTAAATTACACACTTAGTGGTGTGATATTTTGGTTTAGATTGTGATAGAGGTTTGACTTAGAGGATTTTGTGGTTGGGATGGAGGAATGTAACTATATTGTGCCTACTATGGTTGAAAAGGGACATATTGTCGACTAATCAGACCTTCCTATTGAGTGGGAACTTGTGAACCAAGACCTTGTCTTTGGATTTGTGGCACATTTTGATCCAATAATTGTCTAGTAGGTACTTGAGAAAGATGGGTACCTCCTTGTTTCATGAATCTCTATGAGGAAATGAAAGTAGGTTGTAGATTTGGCATCTATTATTGACCAATATTTGCACATTGTTGACTAGTCATTACTTGGTTTTGGTTTGGCATATTAGTTTGTGACTGAATAGGTATGTTTGTCATTACTTGGTGAGGTGGAACATTTTTTTCCCTTGATTGAGGTGGAAATTTAATTGTTCATCTACTACTTTGATACACTAGATTGTGCCTGTTATTTTGGAATACTACTCGCTACCAATTGAGGAGTAGGGTTTGTCACATTCTATCATTAAAGCATGATATTGGCCTTTATTTGATTAACTAATCCCATAGGTTGTATATTTGAGGAAGTAATTAGTTGAGGTTCATGTTTATAAACTCCTATTCCCTAGTATGATGACCTATTCATAGGATTAACTACAAGCACAAGTTTTTGGCTAGTTTGTGCATTAGTACCGCTTTGATTAGGAGCAGACGTTGTTTACACATTATCTACTACATTTGGCTCACTATTAAATGTAGAGGCTAAAAATAACTCTTCAATAATAGGCATATGTATCAAGTTATATATTGAATTAGTTTGTATGAATGGGTCAAAATTTGGATTCTCTTGTCCAATTAACTTTATCAACACTCTTATCGAAGGTATTAGGTCAATACGAGGCTTACTCACCATGTTCATCTAATTGAAATCACATGCTAAATTTAGGTAGGTTTGATATGTTGTCTACATTTGGTTAAAGTGATCTTCCATGATGTTTTTTCCTTGATCAAATATATTAAGATCTTGGTACGTTGTCTGGACTAGAGCCATAAGATTGTTAGAAGAAGCCTGTTGATCATAAATGATATTGTGGGGCACTCTTACTAGACTTGGTAAAGTTTCATGAGGGAAGTTTGCTAGAAACTTAGCCCCTACCTCTATGGCTCTAGTTAAAATCTCATCTTTGTTCTCTAATAAATGTCTCTCAAACAAAAATAGATCATACGTGAAAGTCATATTAGTAGAATATAATTGTTGAAGTACTAGCTCATCCACTATAGGTATTATAGTTAGGTATTATGTGGTTTGCTCTTGGTCCTATTCTGATAAGGTGGTGTATTAACCAGATAGTTGGCTAATAGATCTTAGATTTGTGCCCTAATTGAGTATTATAAGAGGGATAAGAATCCATGTCATAAACAATATTATCTACATAGGGGTCTTGCACCATTTCTTCCTGCATAACCACATTACTAATCCTTGGATTGTACATGAGTCCACTATGAGTGTAGGAATACATGTGGGATCCATAGTCAATGCTTTTGCGATAAAAGTTCAAAGAGTTTTAAAAAATCTAAAAAATACAATGTCTAAAATAGATGATGTCCCAACTTAGTCTAGATTTTTCAAAAGGATCAAAAGGTTTATGCAAAGTTTTGTGATGAAACAAGCTAGCGTGAAGTATCTAATGTTTCACTATTCATACAAAGATAAATAAGTAAATAGTCCTAAAAATAAAAATGCCAAAATATAAGGTTAAAGTGTTTCAAATCAATCTAATCTATGAATTTGAAATTTGCTGAGTCTTTTGGCCAAATG
Organism: Torreya grandis; assembly: GCA_037957365.1. NCBI lineage: Eukaryota > Viridiplantae > Streptophyta > Pinopsida > Cupressales > Taxaceae > Torreya > Torreya grandis. The sequence continues at coordinate 491,709 of JARHVA010001262.1, read as the reverse complement.
CAGCATCAAAAGCTAGGCTCAAACAAGGCATGTTCTAGGACTCTTGGCCAAATGGCATCAAAAGCTAGACTTTGAAATAGATGAAAGTTTTAATGTAATGGATTTGAAACACTTCTATAAAACACTAAGCATTTTGATTCTTGGACATGAACTTGATAAAATAAGTATAAGGTATGAAACAAGAGACACTTTTATTAATAGTTTATTTTCTCAAAAAAAATGGTATAAAATTGCGTTCTTTTTGACAAAACAAGCTAGACAAAAGCAAATAATATAACCATTTTAGACAAAAGATCATGAAAGTACACTTAGATTGGTCTGAAAATGTAGGAGAAAATTTGAAACTCTATACAAGAAGGTCTATGAAACAATATTTGAAATTTTTTGGGTAGCATAACGATGCTGTAGTACTCAAAAAGGTATGATAAAAAGGTTTGTTTCAAAAACTCTCTAAGGCAAAGATGTTTTCCTACAATTTTAGTACCATAACGATACCTTTCTTGACTCAAAAATTTTGTGGTACATAGACTCAAAGTGTAAGTGTTTAGCATGAAATGGATTAAGGCTATTAAGTGATGATAATGATTATGAGTCTTTAAATGACCTTCAACCTAAATTGGAAATTAAACCTAAGTTCCCTCAAGTTTAGTGCAAATGCTGAACCCACTTAACACATCAACCCTATGAACTTGTAAAGGTGTAATTCCAAATTTAGATTATAAGTGAAGGACTTAAACAACTTTGGTAAAGGTCTAGACTCAGTTTAGTAGCATAACTACACCAAAGTGGATGATATGACTCTCAATATTTTGATGAAATTTTGAATAAGGCAAATTTATGATCTCACACAGACAACATAATACCTCTTTATTAAAAAGAAATTTTGGACTATGTGTTTGGTTTGGATTATTTGTTTACACCAAGTTTTGACTCCAAACATGACTTTAATCTTGGATAAGACCAACTAATTAACCATTCTTATATCCTAAACTAACAAGGTTGCTTGGTATTATTGGAATCCATTAATATACATCATTTGAGAGGATTTTAAGTGTTCATCCAAAATTAAATGTGTGTTATATAGTAGGGATTTTACACCCCACCTTCTCTCAAATGATAATACTATGACATGGACCTTGAGGCACACCTTACACCAACAATAATTTTGTGGAAAGTGGGGATTTGTCTAAGATCTAACAAGTTTCTGAATGATCTATGGGAATTAATTACATAACGACTTTCATGTCAAATAAGGAAAAATAAAAGCATGGATTTTGGGTCCATATCACTTGGCTTGTTACAAAAATGTCTAGTCTTTTTTGCAACCACTACATCTTGTTGTTCGTTCAGTGTAGTGAGATGTCCAAATTACTACTAGGTCTCATGTGAAACTCCAAAGGATCAAAATGAAGTCAATGCTGGGAGATGAAACCCCAGGTCAAAACTTTCCTAAAGAACTTGCGAGAGGTGATGAAGTCCCCACACAAGACAAGATGCATAAAAAATAAAGAAAGCATGAAATAAAAAGACTTTAGGGTCATTTTCAAGGTCACCCAAACTTTGAAAAGTCTTTTGGGAGTGATTTAGATGACTTTCTTTCTGAGCCTTGGACTAGGCTATTTGTAATTAGAATGGCACTTTTGATTCTAAGGGTTCCTTATAGGGGAAAAATAAAAGAGAATACATGTGATATTCCTCTTTTTTCCAAACAAAAATTTCATTAAACAACTATTGCAAACAAATATTGACAAGTGTGTTCAATTTTAAACCCAAAATGAAAGATTTGGTGGTGTTCATTTGACCCCTTGATCTTAGTTGCAAACTTTGAAAACATTCACCAAAACATCTAAATTCGTTGTTAAACACCAAAATGAGGTTCCTAATTGATTTTTAAGCATGTAAAGATGATTTAAACATGTTTTGAATAAATATCAAGCTTGGTCCTATAATAAAATTGTTAGCATGTCATTTAGCTTTGAACTTCTTTTTAGCTTGAAATAATGAACTTTGAAAAAGTAGCTCTCGAGTCTATGTTTTTGGAAAAACATAGTGATCGACGTCAGTTATTACCACCCACGTTAGTTAATCTAGCTAATCAAGATCTAATCAATGTTAGTTTTACTAACCAATGTTGGTTAAGTAGGTAATTGATGTCGGTATTACTTGTTGATGTCGGTTACTGTGTAAAATTGTGGCAAACAAAAATGGCAAAATAAAGTTAGAAAATCAATTTGAAAAAGTTTTAAAGGCTCAAATAAATATTTTAGAGTTGGAAAATGATATCCTTCATGTATAGGATGTGTCTAGTCCCACTAGGCATGTCATTATGTGATCTAGGAATTTGACTTAAGAGAGGATGGTTAGTCTGGTGTAAGTTCCAAAATAAAAACAAAATGAAAGAAACACACTAATAGCATAACATCTCTAGGATTAGACACTAGGGAGATATTAGTTAAAAAAAACAAAAATGAAAAACACAACTAAAAAGTAAGGAATAAACACAATATTTCCTTCACCTTCCTTGGATGCTCTGAATGCCTTTGTAGTGGTGGTTTATTCGGCTTGTACTCATGAAGTCCTTGGTAATGGAAGCTTGGCTACCTCCATCTCTCCTTGGCACCTTTGGCTTGTGGCTTGGATTGGATTGAAATCAATTTGGCTTGGTAACACTAGTTTCAATGGAATCTTAAAGATATTTTTGCATTATAACTTTGCACCAAAATAGCTTAGAAATAATGTTGTGAGGCCCCCTATTTATATATTTTTACAAATGTCTAGAATCAACCTGAACCATCCATCTCAAGATTGAGATTGTGGTTGAGGATTAATTCAATTTTTATAATTAAGTTTTTAATTATCCTCATCATAACATTGGAAGAAGGGTTGATTAAGATACATGGAAGGCATTGATGAGGCATGGGTTGTATGAATCCTGATATTTATGGCATTTATGGCCTAGGGATGTCTTCCAAAGAAATGAGGTCACTTGATGATAAAAATATTTAATATTAATTTCCAAAACAAATTATTCAATAAGTGTTCATGGAATTTTTGATTAGGCCTTGATTTGGGTTAATTAGCTCTTAAGCATGATTAAGCACTTTGTGCACAAATTAATCAAATTGATTAGAATACCTTGTTATTGGTCCAAAATTTGAATGGATTGGAATTGGAAGTCCATGTCAGATGCATTGGAACCATATTTTCATTTAGAATTTTACTAACAACAAATAACAGAGTCACACATCTTGTGTAATAGATTTGATATGAAAGAGCAATCCAGAGCACCCAAGTGCAAATTTGGCATTTTGACTCAAAATGATCTTATTAAAGTTAGTTGGCCCATAAATTACATTGCCCCATTTAAGGATAACCTACCCAAAATTGACACTTGAATATGTCAATTTCACATCATTTAATGCATTTTAGTGTTTTTAGGCCAAATTGTGCATTTTGGGTGGAAATTGGACAAAATCTTGATGAGAGGTTATTGACAGCCAGATTTAGGTGTCTACAAGAGGAAGATTCATAGGAGGCACATGACCCTAAAGATCTAAGGTATGTTCCATAGAAATGGTATGAACATCTCGATTAAAATCATGAATTTAGGTTAAGATTTTTTTATAATGTTGGGCATCCAAGTCTCTAGATTGAGCTTGGGCCATTATATATTTATCATTGTATGTTTGAGAAATTATACATGCTTGAGAATCAGGGGGAGTTTTAGATGGTGAAATCTTGATATTACTGAATGTATGAGGAGACATGATGAGAGGATATTGAAATATTTTAACCACTCTAAAATAATTACAAGTGAAGGCATATTTAGGTAAAGAAGGCTCCTAAGCATTGCATGGAGGGGGAAAATTGGTAATCTCATTAATAAGAGAAATAGTACAATCCCTTGGTAATAGAGGAGGAAGCTATTTGGAAATGTAGGGAGGTAACTTGGTAGTATTACAAGTATGTTGAAAATCATTAGGCTCATCATCATCAAAATCTCCAAGAGTAACTTGTAAATTAGGATTCATGTTGATAAAATCAAGAAAATGATCACTATTGATCTTAAGAATGGTAGGAATATGATATTGTGATTTAGGATTGGGAAGTTGTATGTTCCATGGGTTGGGATCAACTTCATGCTTATATAATTTTCCATTATTTAAGAATTTAATACATTGACTACCAAAAGAAGTAATGGCCCTCATTCGATGAGTCCATGGATGACCATAGAATATGTTGAAGATAAAGGAATATCAAGGACCATAAGCTTGGTTTGAACAGTCTTAGGTCCAATGGTTAATGGAATCCAAATGTAACCAAGTGGATTTTGATTAGTCTTATCAAAACCATGACAAGTAAGATGGGTTTACTTGAGATGATATTTGTTATAACCAAGTTGTTGGATGATCCATAAATATGTTACATTAATACCATAGCCTTCATCAACTAGAAATTTTTAGATAAGAGTGGTATTAATGGCTACTTTGGTAAAGAGTGGTGGAACATTAGCATGAAAAATAATTTTAACATTGATCATGTCCTATTCAAGGAATTCTATAGAGGGTTTAGAAGGACACATAGCTTCAATGGTATTTACATTGGTAGGTTGAGATTCAATAGAAGGTGGTTATTCATCGATAAAAGATGAATCTTTAATTTATTAGATTTTTTTAATAAGTAACTCATGATGATAGGTTGAAGTGAAAACAAACTCCATAATTAGAATTTTATAAGGCATAGAGTTGAGTTCTTCAATAAAGTTCCAATGAGGCTTAGAAGAACCAACACAAGGTTTAGAATGTAAATTAGACTTTGGAGGAATAATTAAAGTTAGAGGATCATAAGGAGGAGATGGTTCCTCTTAGGATTCCAAAGTAACATTAGTAGTGGTAGTATATTTAAGAATTTTTTCTTCCAAAGATGGCTTCTTAGGCTTGGCAATGTGATCTTTGTGAGCTAATTTATAATGATAATTAACCTTAGCAGTATTGACATATTGAGAATTGTCAAAATATTAGTCATAATCAGCATCAATAGCACAAACATCCTTGATATTTGATTGATTATTAGAAGAATAATTTTGGTTATTTGAAGTAGAACCTTTATAATTTTATCATTTTTGAAAAGCAGTGGTGTATTCTTGACAACTAAGGTTAATATTAACTTCATTATTGAATGAATCACCAAGCATATAGGATATATAAAATTTAGTGATCCCTCTAAAAGATTCATGAGAATTCATAATGTTATAATGGAACCAAAAAAATATATTGGGGTCATACCACTTAGGAGGAGCATTGGGATAGATGAAATGTTTTGAGGGCGGTAAAAATTATTTCATTTTTTGAACTGAAAGATATGTATGAGAAGGTGAAGGCATATCAATTTTGGAAACTCCTGGTTTAGTTTGTGGAGTATTGATAGTGATATCATTAGATGTTTGGAAATATCCTTTAATAATTTTAAGATTAGTTTTGAATTGTTTCTTAAGAAAGTCTTTATGTTTAGCTTGTCAAGAACTTCATTAAGTGTTTAGGGAGCAAAGGTTCAAACCTTGTATTGAAGAGTGGGAGTTAAATCTATGATAAAGAGCTTTAATATGTTATTATTAGTCATGTTATGGTTTACTTTATGAGCTAATTATTTCCATCTTTTGATAAATTCATGAGCTAATTCGGTGGGAGATTGCTTAGCATTGATGAAGTGGCTAAGATTATTTTTAGGAAGGTCATTGTGTTGAAACTCTTTAACTAAGGGATTAGCCAAATATTTAAGTTACCAAATAGAATAATGGGGAAGTTGATTATACCATTTTAATACATTGTTACTGAATGTTTTCACTAAGATTTTAGTTTTGTTGAAGGTATTATTTTGGATCCACTCCTTGTAAAGGTTGTCAAAGGCTTTGAGAAATAAGGTAGGGTTTTTAATCCCATCATATTTGATAGTTGGAGATATGTTACCATTATCAATGGATTTAATGAAGTGAGATAAAGACTCATTTTGAATGGTTTGAAGCATCTTGTTATTCATTATGGGTTGAGGAATAACATTACTTGAGGTAACTTGAAGAGGTGGAGGAATGAAATTAAGATTAGCTTGAGGATGCATAGTTAGAGGTTGATTATCCACATTGATTAGATTTTTTAAAATTTTCATCATTTGGTTGGTGTTAAAATTTTGCATTATGTTCATTTATTAGATAACTTGGGCTAAAATTTGAGTTGTATCATGAGGTGGATTGGTGTTGGTAGGAACACTCCCCAAATTGGTATTAGGGGGAGGATTACTAGAGGAAGGATTATTAGTGGGATTGTTAAGTAAACTTGTATATATTACTCCCACATTAGTTTGAAGATTTTAAATATGAGAAGTAAGGAAAGGATTAGATCCATCAACTTCATCTTGTGGTTTTATTTTCACTATATTGTAGGTCATAGATAAAGAAGGGGAAGAGATGCCTAAAAAGTGATGGTGCTTTTGGGAGGAAAATAGAGGGAGAAATGAACATACCATATGGTATCTAAATTGATTCAAACTATACAAGAATATTTTGATAAAATGTTTCATTCTGGCTGAAGAGATATGAATAAAATGGAAAGAAAGAGAAATAAGGAAATAGATTGACAAATACAAAAGGCAAAAAGTAGTACAGTTGACCTAGCATAGAAAGAAAGGCCTAATAATAGTACAAGGTTGATTGGGTCAATCTAGTATAGTGAATAAAGGATGGAAAAAGGAAAAATTAGAGTCTACAAATAGTATAGGGTCAACTGGGTCATTTTACCATAGTGAATATGGGTTAGAAAAGATACAGGGTCGATTAGGTCACCCCAATACAACAGATAGGGAAATTCAAAAAATTTCAACAGGTTGTGAAATGAAACAAGATAACTTTTTCCAAAAATTTGAAAATAAAATAGTTGAAAAGAAACAAATAGTTAATTGTATTAACACTGACCAATATAATTGAAGCACACAACACAAAACCTTACACCAACACCAGCTAATGCAAGTTTTTGTGATACAAAATATAATTGAACAAAGAGCAAGAAATCATATTGGAAAGTAAAGAGCTAACTACTTGGTAAAACTGAATATTTATTAGGTTATTAAGATATGATTTTAAATGTGATGGGAAGTTGGTTTTAAGCAAAGAACTAGAATGGCAATCTAAGGATGGTTTTAGGTAGTATGGGATGAAAGAGACTATAGTGATAATGATATAGGCTTGGTATTGGGGCCTACCCCCTCACTTCACACACTTCAATGATAAGGGTGTTGTATTCTTATCTAAAATACACCATTAACCATGTTTTATACTTGACTAGAGTATCGAGTGTAACTATTGATGGATATTTCAATGAATTAGAAAAAAATGATTCTTAGTTGGTTTTATTATATGCATGCTTGTATAATTTAGAAAAAGATAGAAGTGGATTGAAAGAGTATCCTAGAATAATCATCAGATTTTGGGAATATTCTTTCTATGGCCTCAAATTTTTACATTAGATCTAGATAATTATATTGATGCAAGTGTCTGACTTTGATGTAGGTGTTCTATATAAAATACTAATTGGATCTAGATGTGACCAACTAGATCCTTATAAATTTTATATTGCCTTTATTCTAATGTTTTTAGACCATGTGCATAAGTTTTCACTCTTTTTGAAATGATCAAAACCCTAACTCTTCACCCTTAGATTGATTATGGAAAAATGGGTTAGTGGGCTCATGGTTTCGAGCTACCCCAAGGACCCCTCTATGAATGGGTACCTACATAGATAATAATCTGAATATGGATTCAAACTTATTTATTTCTCCCCTATGTATTGGATTATGTGTTCACAAGGATGAATTATGTATACACATAATATTTTTAAACTTTAGCATTTATTAACACTTTATCTCTTGTAAGAACCTATCAAGTTTCAATCTTTGTGAGTGCATGTTTTAAAGGATGCACTGGGAGAGGGGTGGGAAGACCATTGATGCTTTGAAATATTTTTGGTCAAATCTATCATTACCTAAAACCATTATAAATTCCACTTATCTAACTCCCTAAGCAATCCAAACCCCATTTACACATTTCCCTATGTATTTCTCTTTTCAAATAGCATTTAATTTTTATTTTAATATTCATTATTATTATGCCATAGGTGTCTCTACTAGGAGAAAAATATATTAGATTCATCCATGGATCTTTTGATGTTTTTCACATCACTATTAACATTGATGACAACTATTGCCTTAACCTTGTTTGACTACCATAAATTGAATGGTCAAATCCTAAGGAGTTTGACATGGATGTTGTTTGGAGGATGGTGTTAAGACTATGCACTAATAATAGTAGGATTTATAGAGGAAATGGTAGGAGAGTAGTACTATATGATTGCAACATTGAGTTCCCATTTTGGTATTGTAAGCATTTGGAGAAGGAGGGTCTCTTCCTTTCAAATTTCTACTAGACTTACAGCCACTAAAACTACCACCACCATAGTTTGAATAAATATGTGTGCCCAAATATGGATTGTCATTACATTTTACACTATTGAAAATCAATTTCCCTGAGTAATCATCTACCATTTAAAAACCTTGGACACATCCATTCTTTTGTGATTATGAAGGGAGTGAAGATAAAATTAGCACCAGGAAAAAAAGGAAGAGAATTTTTAGCACATTAAGGTTGTCCATTGAAAAGGAAAATAGATACATGAAAAATAAATATCAATCAATATTTTATAGACAAACTAAATAATTCCATGTTTATTTAGTTCTTGATTAGAAGATGATAAGTATGGATGACAATTTTTTTAATTATGTTTCATTGCACTCAATGTTCTCAGTTACAAAATTATTTTTTGAAGTGTTTTATAGTATAATTACATTGGTCAGTTAAAAATAGGACTTGAGAGTGCTTACATCATTGACCAGTTCTAAATGTTCTATTTTGTTCATGCACTTGCTTAATTTCTCCCTCATGCCCTATTCTCCCTTATCACCATCTTCTAGATTAGGAATACCCTCTTTTTCCCTAACTTGTTCAAAATATATGAAATACATCTCTAGGGATTGATTCAAGGGCATATAATTTTTTAATGTATATATATTATAAGTAGGAGTGAATATATTAGATAAATCCTAAGAAGATCCAGAAAGTAGAGGCAATTGCAACAATTTTTTGCAATGAGGAAGGAAAATGAGGAGTAGCAAGCATAGGAGATGAGGGATAAAGATTCATTATATATTTAGGGGAAGATTAAAATTATTAAAATGCACGTATTTTTCCATAGTTCATCCTCTCCTTGATTTTAATGGATTGTATGACCCTGATCTCATAAAAGACATTTGAAGTGGGATAGCATAATATGCAGGATAAATGCCATCATGAGACACCATAATTTTGTGTGGGGAAGAAGATATAACTCTTAATATATAGAGGGAGTGAAGGGAGGATGGTGATATATATATATAGATGAGGATGAGGATGTAAATAATTGGTTCTACTTAGATGTGGCTACAAATGTCAAATTAGTGAAGATATAAGCAATTTTCACTTGGTAGTTGCATGGGACATGTGTCATGCATCTCAAACATCCTATATTAATAAAAATTATATTATATTATATTTATATGTATCCAAATTCACTCTCATACTTTATCATCACTAATATTCCTATTATTCAACACTAATTCTTCTAATCTCATTTATTCCCTTTTATCTTGCTAATTTATCATCCCTAATCATTCATCTAATATTCCCATTTATCCCCCTTCATTTACTAACCTTATTCTATCCCACTTCATAATTAATTAACCTAATCATATCTTTATCTTAATCTAACCCCATTTACCTATTATTTTGGAATTTTAAATTCCCATGACCTATCTACCCACCTACACTATGCTACTCCTAGACTCTCCTACACCCCTAGTCCTTAATCACCCATATAATCCCTATGTAATCTATCCCTAAGCCTAATTAATCACTAAAAGGATTATATAATCCTCTCTATTATAACCCTTCCTCTCTAAAAACCTCTAAATCTAGAGGATTCCAAGGAATTTTAAATTCCATAGATAATTCCCATCCCTTTATTTCCTCCAACCAACTTCAAATATCCATCATTGATCTCTCCCTCCAAAATCTATTAAAAAAACTCACTTCCTCCATGGAAGGCAATCTTTGGAATCCATAAAAAATCCATGCCAAACTAATCTTGAGCATCCATCTAATAATCATTAATGAAGAAACATCACTATCCCAAAAATCTAAGTCAAGGTAATCCTAATCCCAATCCTTTTATTTTTAATCCGTTTGATTGTGGTTTGGAGCACTTAGATTTAGGATTATAATTCTATTTTGAATGGTTAAGTTCATCTATTGCATTAGGTTATAATGGATCTAGACTTCAACTACGTATTTTGATATTTGAGTTAATTAAATTACATAATTTAGTCTATTAATCTCAAATTCCTACTAAATTTTAGTGACCATGGTGGGAAATTTCTCCCCATTTAACTATTTTTTTTATTATAAATAATGTTGGCAACCTACAGGATCAATTGGCAAGAGAAAAATCTTGAATTTTTGGAAATTTTGTGTGTGCAAGTGCAAGGCATGGTTTTCCACCAGTATTCATGACTTTGCCCTATGTAATTATAATATTGTCCTTGTAAGTCATGAGTTTATACTAATCTTCAAACCTAACCACTAATAGTTTGCCTTAACCATGATAGGTTTTAGCTTTTTGACAAAATCATGACTTCAAGAATTGCAACTTTGTATAGTTAGTCATGGTTTTGACCTTTTGACTTGCATTTTTATAGGTTTCTGATGCGAGCATAAAGTCACCACAAAATCACAACTTCAAAAATCACAGTTTTTACCTTATGAACTACAATATTGTATATGAGAGTTGTGATATTGTGATTTTTAAATAAATCTCTGATAGTTGACCATTGATCTCTAACCTGCATGCTTAAATTTGGGTGTTTTCTAATTTTTAGGGCACCAATAATCATTTTATCCTCAACTCCTCTCTTATATCATGTTTATATCATTAGGGGTCTTAAGAGGAAATTTTGCTAACCACTTGTTATAACTAGATTATGTATCACTGTGGTTTATGTATGTGATTTATAAAGTCACTAGGAAAGGGTAAAAAGCAAGAAGAACATCCAAAGACAAGTCACGCACATAGACCTTTAACCCTTGTCCCTCATCAATAAAATCATAGATTATGAAATCTAGATAATCACAACTTTGTCTTGTGCATTAGCGATTTTCCATTTATACTTGTGATTTTATCATTATGATCAATTTTACCATTTTTTAATAATTCTATCAGTTGGTAGTCATCTCTAATTTATAAAGGGTAGATATCTAATTAACATATTTTCTAAATTAATTAGAATCTTGGAACATTTTGATAAAATCTGAGTATCAATCTTAAAATTTTGATATATCACAAAAATCAATTTTAATTTTCCCTAATTACTTATAAATAAACACATTTTTGACATATAATTAATTTTTAATATCTTGATTAGTCATTTTTATGTCAAATAGTCAAAATCTAGAGGTTTTGTAGTTTATCACAAAACTTCAACTCTCAATTTGTATCTAGTAGTTGTTTTGTCATTTACAATCTTGATTTTATCTAGTTGTCATAGTTTTTAGGCTAACCATCACGATTAAGCTAACTTTTGTAAGATCACAACACATAATCTAGGATTTTGCTTTACAATAGTGATTTTGTCCTTCTAATTGTGGTTTTGCACTATGTAGTTATGATTTTGCATTCAAAATTGTCATTTTTAAGTGAATTTTTAAAGTCATTTTTTTGTGATTTTTGAATCATTTCAGGTCTCCCATAAGGACCAAATTTACATAGGTTTTGGGGGCTCTACCCCTTTACCTCACCCTATATCATGATAGGGAGTGTGCCTGGGGTGATACTCTTAGACCCTGTAAAGGGCTCTACCTATTGACCCCACAAGGGGTACTGCCCCTTAACCCCACTGGGGCTACCACCCCCAGACACCTGAATTTTGGCCCAATCACCCAAAGAAGTTATAGATACAAATCATGAGTTTTTAGGGTGTTTTTTAAGGCATATTGGACTAACATCTTATTTTTTATATGGGTGAACCTAGAGGCTATTTTGTTTTGTCTAACATAATCCTTTTGTAGGTCATATTTTGGTCTAACATTTTTTCTTACAATTTAACCCTCTATATTAATTATCAAAACTGCTAATCATTATCTTGCAAGTTGCCTCTTTAAAAGTTTCAATCAAACTACTAACCATGTAATTGCAATCCACCTATCAAAGACTCCTTATGATACTTTGAAAATAATTTTAAATCATGTTGATCATTTTGAATCATCTTGTTGTTTTATATATATCATTGTCTTATATATTCTTATATGTCATCTTGTAGATACATAACATTTAATTTTAATTTGTTAATTAATATTTTTAGCTACCTATTTATATCCTAAGGGATACGATCAGTATATGCTCTCCCCCTTACGTCTTTGCATCAATTCCTAGGGGTTAAAAAACTACCTATAAACCCCCCCTTCTTTTTTATTTTTTAGGGGGATAGTGACCATGGATTTCACTACCACACAATACTCCAAACTCCATGTTTTAATCAAGTTTAAAAACTAGGAAAGCTATCATTTGGTGCCTAAGTATAATTTACCATAAAGGTTTCCATGGAGTGATGGGTGGTTAAGCTCCAATACATAAGGTAGTTAGATAATATCCTATACAAACTTGGGACCCATTATACCTTTCCATATATAAGGTGTATACACATAATATTTTTAACTTTTATTGATTATTGACACTTCGTATCTTGTAGGAGCATGTCAAGTCTCAATCTCTCTAAGTGCATGCCTTAAGGGGTGCACCAAGAAAGGGGTGGTAAGACCATCAATGATTCATAAGATTGCCATTCCTTTTTCCACTTGCCATCCATATTATAGCCTCATGAAACCATTTATCCTAATATTATTCTTATTAGTTCTACCTATTCCTATCACTTGTTATGTTTTATCCCTCATTTCTTGCCTTAGCACCCTTTTGACCTAGTAGTTGTGCTAGGTTGACTAGGTTAACCTAGCATAGTTTACAGACTTCTCTCTTTTGGTTTGTTTGCCTCTTGGCCTTCCTAGCATAGACCTAGATAGTTAGACCCAAAAATGTGCAAGGTCAATTGGGTCAACCTAGCATAGTCGACGTGTTCGAATGATTTTTGGGTAAGTTTATACTATTGATATAAGGTCATTTCCCACCATTTCATAAGATGAAATAATTAAGAGAATAAGTGTGAACAAACATTTTATTATTGACTATTATAGTTGAGGAAATAAAGTTTTAGGGTTCAATACTTTATTTGGAGTTTTGATATCATCTTGTGGATAAGTCTTTTGGATGCTTAGATAGATTATGTAGCCTAGATCTGATTTATCTTAGTTATCCTTACATACCATGAAAATCTCTAACAAATCACCTTGGCCAAGGGGGATATTGAGTCTCAGTGGGTTCATCTTCAAAGGTAAGTATTCCTAAATTTATTCCTCCTTTGTAAGAGTAGATAGATAGAGCATTTGTATTCTTCTCTTCCATGCATTAGGATTCTATATACATAGACATGAGTATATGTCTTCTATACATGTTTAGTTTAGTTGTTTATTTATTTTGTTTCTAACCCCCACTTTGTGCCACAAGATTTGGTATGCACTAGATTATATTTACTTTTATTTTTATTAGATTAGTGAAATATTAAATCATAGGAATCTTTTAGGGTTGTTATGTGATTATGTTAGATTATAGGCTTTGGAACCCTATCTCACATGGTATTTTGTGACAAGTGATCCCCTAGTCAGGTCTAGTAGATCCTCACATTAGTCATGCTCCCACTTAACAATTTTATGCCCCCAATTGGAAGTTTAGATGTGCTCTATCCCATCTGATCCGTGATTGATTTATGCACATGATGCATTTTTTATTACATACATTCTAGTAAACCTGATCTGAAACTAACCCTTGAAAGATATCTTTCACTTATTTCATTTATATTAATCATTATTTTTATCATATATTTATTTTGTTAGATCAACCTTTTCGACCCAATTATTTATCTTTATGCTTAGGTTTGTAGGAATAGGTAACTGGCTCAACCAACTTGACCTAGTATAGGTTTTAGAACTTTTAAAATTATGTTTACACAAATAGATCAACCAGATCAACCTAGTACAAGTTGTTTAGGTTTTCAAACTTCTTTTTCAACCTACTAGATTGACTAGGTTCATCTAGTGCATTTTCAGCACTTTTTTAGTAAGCTCTTATATAGCTTGATCAACTAGCTCGACCTGGTTTATAGTTTTTGATAGTTTTATCCAAGGTTCTTGATCATCAATTTTTTCCTTTTCATATCTGGACCATTTAGGTTAGTTTATATTCCTTTGTATATTTCTATTTTTTTACTTTCCTTTCATATTTTGTAGTCTTCAAAACTACCCCTACACAGACAACTAGGTTTACCCTATGGACCTAGTTCTGTGTTCTATGTTTTCTAAAATAACTAGGTCAACTTGACTGACCTAGTTCACTTTTAGACTTTGCTTCTGTAGTACAAGTTTGACCCTATCAACCTTATTCTATATGATTTTCCATATATTTTCTCAACTATACCTTATTTCAAAGTTGGAATAAACCATATATGTTAATCACATCTTTCTTTTTAGTTGTTTGCATGCTTAGAATAGCTCACATAGTCTAATTAGAGGATTTTCAATTAGTCACTTAGTTTCACTATTTATAGTCTTTTTCACACACATCTAAACTACATATAATCAACAAGCATTTAAACATTTGACTACCCAAGCTAACTTACTTGTATTTCATCACCAAGGGGGAAGTTGACTTGATGTTATAGTCAAGTATAAATCATGGTTAGTAGTATATTTTGGCTAAGCACCCATTACCCTTATTGTTATGGTATGTGTAGTGAGGGTGTAGGCCCTAATACCAATCATGTATCATTACAACTATAGTCCTTTTCATCCTAAACTTACCGAAAACTATCCTTAGATTTATATCTTGTACCTTGCTTATAACCAATCTCCCTTTACATTTAAAATCATTCTTAATAATCTAATCAATATTATAGTTTGACCAAGTATCTAGATTTACTTTCAAGTTATTTGTTTGCTCTTTGATCAATTGTGTGTGCAAAATCTTGTATTAGCCAATGTTAGTGCAATATTTTGCTTTGTGTGCATCAATTGGATAGCTAGTGTCAATTCAATTGACTATTTATTTCCCTTTTAATACTTACTAATTTATTACATTACTTGAAATTATCTTGATTTAATTCATATCTTGTTATTATTCTTTCATTTCTTCCCTATCTATTGTGTTAGGTCAACCCTATCGACCTAGTATCTTATGCAACCCTTATACACTATGTTAAGTCGACCTAGTATAGTTTACATCATCTTTAACTTTTTTTTAAGTCACTATTCACTAAATTAGGTTGATATTGTGGACCCTATTTAGTTTTATATTCCCTATTTTACACTAGGTCAACCAAGTCAACTTAGTACTATTTTAGTCACTTTCTAATTCTTTGATTTCTCATCTTGCTTCTCTTTCTTTCATCATGGACTTTATGTTTGGTGAAAACATTGAATATCAGTCAATAGATATGATGGAATTAACCAATCCTAATATGGTCTCCCATAGATAAAGTAGGGATCCTTTTGTTAATGTTAGTAATGTTCATATTAAAACCTGTACGATGGACTATGAGACACCTCATCATATCCCTTTGTATTGAAACCCTCCTCTTCTCTTAGAGGATTATCTTGAGTTAGAGTATACTCCTAAAATTCTTTTCTTTATCATATAATTCCCTCAACATAGAGGGATCCTTCACCCATCTATAACCTCATGATTAGCTGTCAAGTTAAAGAACCTCATTCTCCTACTCTCACTTTCTCAACTAGATTTGGGGGTACCAATTTATTTGTTTCTCAACCTATTGCTTTAATCTTGACTCATTATTATGCTATGACATATTCTTATTTAACTTCTTCCACCTCCATGCCTAGTATCTTAACTAACATGGTAGGTTCTACATCTAGTGGGCCTCTCATGAGATTTGTTATCCTTAATCCGTCCACTAGTTCATCATTTGATAACCAAGACACTCATGTTTTTAGTACTTCATCTTCTCAGCCATTTACTAGTCCATATTTTTCTTCACAAGAAATGTTTTCCACTAGTGCCTCAAATTCTCATAGCTCTTCTCAAGCTCATATCAATGCTAATAGTGGTACCGAAGCCACTAACACCAACACAAACACCAATACTACTTATTCTAATAACACTAATCAAACTCATCAACTAATTTTTCAGACTCTCAATCAAATGAATAGTTTATAAGCTCATAATATGAATCAAATGATGAGAATGCAAAACCACCTTCTTAATCTTTAACCAATGACTTGGGGAACACATAACCAAAGTGTTCCTACTCCTCTTCAAGATTCTCAAGGTAATCTCTTTCCTCAACCTCCATTAGTCAACAAAGTAATTAAACATTTACAAAATGAACCTCTTACCACCCAAATTGCTAACATTGACATTGGAGGTATAACACCTACAACTCCTTATAATGGATCAACTGATCCTACCCTTCACCTCAAGACATTTGTAAATCTTTAAAAGGATTGGGTCGAGTTGAATACCTTTATCGCCACCAAAATCCTAGCCAAGACCCTCATGAGTGATGCATTGGATTGGTACAATCAAATTATAACACAATCTATCACTATTTTAGAGGACTTAGTAAATTCTTTAGTTTAATAATTTCAAACTAGTGATCTTCTAGAGAACACTTTGGACCATTTCATCAATTGCAAATAAAATGAAAATGAAACTTCCCAAACCTTTGGTAAGTAATGGAAGACATTTTCAAACAAATATGAACATAACATGGAAAATGATAATGTCTCTCATCTCTTTATAAATGCTTTATTTCTTAAAATATAATATTGAGTCTATACCCATTCTCGATGTACCTTGGAGGAAGCCATCAATCAAGCCAAAATATAAGATTTATTATGCATCAATTCAAGTTTCCCCAACCTTGTGTGGGCCCTCACCTATTATTAAGGAACAAAAACCATAATATTACCAATGATGGTGTTATTGATTCATATGACCCCATTGACACTATTCAAGTTGTTGTTCCTACCCCTTCTTTAGAACTAACTTTTTCTCAACAATACACTAATCCGTATTTATCAACAAATAACATTAATATCCATAAGGCTTTATCCTCAAAAAAAATTCTTAAATGTCTACCCAAGCCTCTTTCTTGATAGATTGACCCTACTTGACCTATGAAATCATGGTATGATCCTAATAATTTTTTTTGGTTTCATGCTAGTTGGGGTCACTCTCATGAGACTTGTAGATAGCTTCCTAATTTATCCACGGACTTTCTTCTTATCCAAAATTTATATCATGATTTAATTATTCATAAGTTTCAACAACCCTATGAGGTTTCTTTCAAAGAATATAAGTCACATGATAAAAATCAATCCTTAAATCAAGAAAGTACTCTTTTAGCTATCTATAAAGACACCTTACCTAATCATCAACCAATCCAATAAGGTCAAAACAATCCCACCTCTTCCATGAATAATGTAAAAAGTCTTTTTGAACCAAATTCTGAAGAGAATGTAACTAGCATGAATAATATGTGAAGAGTGGTGGTTTTCAATGATTCACAACCTATCTACACTCCTTCCCATAAGACACATTGTGTTATCCAAGATTCTTCTCCAACTCATTTAAATGAGTTGAGGAAATAAGATATTATTTCTTTGATGATCCAATTTATGATCTCCTTTGTATGACACATCTCATACAATTTCTACTTCTCTCCCATCATCTTTCAATACTAATGATAATCTAATTTCTACTAATAATTCTTCTTCCAAACTTCAAGATAAATCTAAACTAACTACTTCTTCATCACCAAATTATTTAAAACGTTCTTCTCAACCTTATCATTATTATCAACATAAGTTTCAATGCTCTTTAGATCCACCTTCTAAATACCTTCTTAATCATATTGCACCTATGTCTAATAATATCTATATGGGCTATGATAAGTGTGATCCCATTGTGGAGCTTACTAATCTTCCATCCTAGATACCTTTCCTTAAACTCATGAGGACATCTCCATGTCATAGAAACCACCTCATGAAAATCTTATTCAAGATGAATATCCATCGACCTCCTCTAATAGGATGGGAGACTACTTTATCTAGATCTGAGGATATTATCTTATATCAATGTGAAGAGATGTCCATTAACGTTGATGAAGTTATAGACACTTCTCTTTCTTTATGATTTCCTATCACATCTATGATTCTAGATGAGATTTTTCTTTGTATAGATGATCCTCCATTATTGATTTAGCATCCAAATTGGTGATATCCAAATTAAGAAAGCCTTGATCTATGAAGGTTATAGCACCTGTGTCACTTCCCTTAATTTCATTAAAACTCTTAGGTATTCCAAATGTAATCTCAAGTTTACATGTAGCACATGATAGAAGGAAAATACCTCCCTTAGGGTGTGTGTGTCTTCCCATTACCATCCCACCTATCACCATTCATGTTAAATTTATTATCTTCAAGTTTCCCCTTTCATATAACATCTTATTTGGTAGGTTGTAGACTCATTGTATGTGATTTGTCACATCTTCTACTTGCCAATGCGTAAAATTTCCTCACAATGGTATAGGATTCAAGGAGACACTAACCCTTGGAATTTTTAACAATTCCAAGATCATGGTGTCTTCAAGACTCTTACTCTTAAAACTTTTCCTAGTGTTCCATTCCATGAGTTGTAGTATCTCAACTTTCTTTCCAACTCAACCAGAGGTTATAATGGGCATCATAAACTCATTGATAACATTCCTCTCAACCTTTTAGACTTTGATGATGATGAGATTGATGAGATTAACTTAAAGATAAAAAAAATTAATATTTCACCTCATCTCATCTCACAACTTCTTGCTTCCTTATAGCCTCATTCTCGCAAGCTTCCTTGTGATGATATTCTCATAGTCTTAACCAAGACTAGGCACTTTATTCACCAGGATTCCTCTGATGACAAGGTCATCCTGACCTATGTCATTGATATTTATACTCTAGATTATGATGATGGATATTATTTACATGATCCTCTTTTAAGCAACCTTGTCTAGGCCCGTGATGCTAAGATTATTGATTACCACTCTTCTCTACTTGAGTCTTTTCATGCATCTCATCATTATCTTTCATTTATAGTTCTTGATTCTTGCATTTTTCCTCTTTATTATAGGGTAGATATGGTGTTGATACCTCCAATTTATGAGGATCCACTTAGGACCATGCTCTTAGATTATGTTATGACTAGACCTTATCACTTTTTCACACCTAGTGTAGTCATCCTTAGACCTTCTACAAATCTTGCCCCTCCTTTACTAGGGCTAGATATAGTTAAGATTATTCCTTTTTACACTCTACTTTTACCTATTACCTCTCCTACTATTGTTGATACTCTTCTTACTTCTCATCCTAAAGCTCCTCCTATTGATCCTAGTTCCAATCCTTCCACATAATCACCCTCCCTTGATGATGGTTTATTTACACTGCCTAAGATGTCTCTTTTGCCCACCAAATGGTTTGATGAGTCCTATTTAGCTTCTTCCATTCCTATTTCATATCCTTCCATAAGTTCTCCTAAAACCAATCACAAACATATCCATTGCTTCCACAAGATAAATAATCACTCTTCCACCCATTTTCATAAGTTGTAACAACACCTTGATACCTTGTGTCTTTATTCCCCATCATCAGACAAAGCCATACTTCCCCCGAAGGTACTTCCTAAATATTTACATAAGTATGGTGAGGTATATTATCTATGGAACCTATGTGGCATGCATCACACTGATCATTGTTACATTCTTCAACATCTTAAATATCATCTTGCATCCATCCCTAAACCTTCTACCATTCCTCGAATAGGTCATTCCCATAAGAAGGATCTTCTTTATTATCCTATGGATCCACATCATGTGGTCCCTTCACCACCTTTTGTGCCTCCACCTATGATTCCTTTACCTATGGACATTCCCTCACTTGTGGATCCTTCTCTACACATGAGTCCTTCACCCATGGATCATTCTCCACCTAAGATTCCTTCTCCTGTAGATCTTGTTTCCACACATTCTCTTGACCATCCTTTGCCTAATTTTCCTCCTCAACACAATCCTTTGAAAATTCCTAATTTTTTAGTTGAGGAGATCAAAAAAGAAGTATTTTCCCAATACTCACTAAAGATTGATGAGACCTTAGTAGTAGTTTAATTATAGCTTCAAAAATACTTATCCAATGTATTAGATAATGTGTGTGGATAGATTTACCAATATTTATGAGCACATGCATGGTGATTTCTCATTTATATTTAGATTAGATGTGTGCTCCAATCTTATTTATATTTTGATTATATAATTTAACACTGTGTCAAATTCTTTCTTATGTTATATCATATTTCTCCTTTTTTTTATACTATAGTTAACTTATGTTATCATTTTACATTTCACACATACTTGTCTTTTCCTTATCATTGTTATCTTTTTTTATCATTTCTTTATTTTCATTTAGATTTTTTCTCAAAACTCTTCCCTTAAATCTTAATGATTATTTTCTTTCTTATCTTTATTTTTCATAGATAGTTGTCATGGTGAATTTTTATATTTACCCTCTTCCCTTTGGTTACTATTTCCTATTACCATGTGATTAGTTTACAACCAATCTTTCTCATTATTATTTCTTTTCACTAGTCCTCTGTTGGATCTCCTTTTTCCCTTCTTCCTTTTTATGCAAACTAAGCATATACATAGTTAAGACTTAAGATCACATGCTCAGTTAATTGTCAATACTAAGTGTTCTAGTCAATATTTTATCTTGGGCCACTTAGCTTTCTTTAGCCTTTTCCTACAACTCATTTGTGTATATCACTATCTCTCTCATGATTGGTCATTCCAAATCCATATGGAGGAGGAATATTAAAAAGACTTCAAAATAAATTTAAAATCTAACTTATTTGAAAAAAAGGTAAAGATATCAAAATGCATAACTATTGAATATTATTAAAAGTCTAATCACACTAAAAGACATGATTCAAAGAACATCTCCTTCTTCTAGTCAAAGTTCAAACTCCATAGTTGGCCTCATAGTAGAGCCAAGGCCCTTTGGGGTGCGGTAGGCTAGTAGATTAGAAGAGGAGAATACAAAATATTTTAGTGCTACCTAATTTCTCATGAAAGGATCCAATATTCATAGTATATCGATGACTCTATAAGGGGTCCTAAGGAGTGGGGAACATGTTCTGGGAAGGTAGGTCCATTTTAATTTTCCTTGTACCAATCTACCATCATGAGTTGATCTTAGTAGCACACCTATTTACCTATAAATCTTTGTGTCTATAGCAAGTAGGTTTCCTTTATACATAGATGACTACTAGTTAGTGTCTTTTCATGTCCTTAGTATACCTCTTGCCTCCTAAGTTCTTCTCATAATATTCCTAAGTCTTGATTCTTACACTTCCTTTTTCATTCCTTTTCCTTCATATTTCCTCTTGGGAAATATTATTTTTCTTATTGATCACTCCCCATGGAATATCATTTATGAGTTACTTTGTAAGACTGTGGATAGGACCCGACATCCCTCACAAATCACCATATTTTCCATCCTATTACCCATATCCTTGATTTACCATTACTTATCCTTTTGCTTGCCACTATTGATTCATTACCCCTTGGGTTTTTCTTTTATGAGTTATAGTGTAAGACTAGGGATAGGACTTGGCCCTCCTCAAAACATTTTCTAATAATTAAGTCACCATCTAAACTTACGTGTGTCAAATATGAGATAAGATCCAATTGATTATGAGGTTACACATCATTGACATGATTCCCATCTTGAATTAGTATGTTTTATGCTTGCTTAATTTATTTTTCATCTTTTTTTTCTTTTTTTTTGAGTGCATGTAAGATTACAACCATTTCTTGAATTTCTCATACTTCCTAGCTTGAATTATTATGACAAATTTAAGACCAAAATTTTATAATTTTTGTTTTTATTTTATACTTCTCATCATGAAATAGTATAATTGATTGACTTAATTTTGATTTGTTTTTATTACCATTTGTGCTCTTTTACATACCTTCCATTTTATTAAATTATTTTTCATACTTCCCAACATGATATTTAGTATGATTTTACTTATTTTAATTTGGTGCAAAAATATTTTACATTGGTTTAAAAACAAATCCCCTTTTATCGTCTTGTTTAACATTCTCTTGGATCTTTATACTTAGTCATTTTTTGTTATTACACATTTCCTAACTTGAAATAGTGTGTAGCACATTTTCTTTATGATTTATATTGTTTCAAGTCCATTTTTTGTCTATTTTTTCTTAACCATGCATGTGTCTTTCATAATGCTAGAAAATAAACCACATCTCCTATATTTCCTATAGCATATACAACAAAGCTAAATACATGTGATAAAAATAAATATATCCAAATCATCCATAGCCATAAAGACACCATACACAACCAACACCAATAAGCTAAAAATAATACACCATATATATACCATAAGTTTGATACAACCATATACAATGCCTCAATACTAAGGCTGGGCTCCATCATATCTATCTCATGGCCTAGCCATGTTGGATACTGTGGCCTCGATTTAACTCTTCTAAATGGTATACTTTAATGAGGTAGTTTTAGATCTTAATCCCTCTACCTATCCATGTAGGCATGTTATTTGCACCTATGCTTGCACCAACTTAGCCTAGGTCATTGTATGTGCCTATATCACCTGATTTTGCATCATTATATATACCTACATAATTTGTGTCACTATCTATAAATGCATATATATTTAATTTTACAAGGCCTACCAAGCCTATCTCTCACCTACACCCATCTCTACTGGTGGTTGTACCCTCTCTCTTTACACTTGTATCTACCTCGCTACCTTTCTAGCTAATTTAAACTAGCTTCCTTGAGTTGGGGTAGATGGTACACTTATATCCTCTAATGTCATAGGGTCATATGGCTTCAGATTCTTATCTAGGATATCATGGAGTGATCCCCTCACTAGGGACCCCCATCTTTCCTCCTTATCCTTAGGTACACCTATAAAATCATACCAAATGGATATTAGATCACTGTCATATCTCCTAATATCTATCTATATATTTCTACTACCAAATAAGAATTTAAGAAATAATTTAACCATCCTCATACCTATATGTATCTTATTTCTTATGATATCATCATTTGCATGATCACCCAACACATTCTCCCCATCTACATGGCCTCCTAGTACTTCCTCAATAGGCCACCTCCTTAGCTTAAACTTGGCTATCATGGCTCATGTCTATCTCAACCTCCATTTGAGTGGTCTCTTTATCATCTCCTTTGGCTCATCTATGGGATCATTTAGGATGTCTATAGTCTCCACTCTTTCTAGTCTCCATCGTTATCATATCATCAATGACTATTGCTCATCTCATTATAGGGTTAGTAGTGGTAAATATGGTATCTCTACCTCCTTTGCCTCCTCCTTTACCACTCTTCATGCTCGAATAGTCCATGGTCTCTACTAACATGGCCTTAGTTTCAACCTCACTATTAGTGGTTCAAGTCCCCTCTTCCCTCATGACTCCCTCACATGCCAAGCCCACTAGTTGAGCATCAGTATTGATGTCACTAGATGAGGTAGGCCCATCCATCCTAGTACTTGTGTCACCAAATGTGGCTCTCTCCACCATGTATAGTGTCAAATCACCTCTATACTCTCTAGTGTTGGTGAAACTATGTGCCAGTTTACTCATGTAGTTGTTATGTGCCCATATGATTACCACATGATGTCTACATGTCTCATCGACTATAGCACTGACATGTGGGGCATGATCCACACTACTGGTCCTCCCTCCATTTCCACACTCAAGGTAACCCATCATTAACTATATGGGGTGACCTAGTTGGTTGATACATGGGAAATCTCTCATATATCCGTGTTGTTTGTAGTATGATTAGTCCCATAATCTTCTACCCTCTGACCAATATCTCAAATAGATCATGTACATCTAAACCTAGATGATAGATCCTAGATCATATAATACTCCCTCCTCTAGCATCATCCTACTCAAGGCTAACACGAATAGTGATACCTTGTAATCTAACTTATGACAAAGTACCTACTATGTCACAAAGCCTATCACTACCTTTTAGAGGTCCAAAATCTATGATATACACACATCATCCATACTGACTCTCCATCCTCTCAATATTATCTCTGGGCCTATATCCCACATGGCTAAAGCTCTCCTCTCATCTAAGCTATTTGATATCCCTATGGTCCTTAGTGTTCCTACTATGGGTAGCTCAAGGATGGCATATATATCTTCTAGTGTGATACCACCTCTATCACATCCCAATCCACCTCTCATCTAAAGGTGTTAGTCAATCATTCTTAGCATCCCAAAAACATGACTAATAGGTCAACACTAAGGGGGATCCTACACATCTCAGATATAACTCCTAGACCTATGGCAATTAGTCTAGCTCGATCTCCATCTGACAATCTATCTAACAAATTTGATAACCAAGACACATCTACCAACCTCCAAAATCTTGACTGTCTCTATAACCAAGAAACAACAAAGGATATATTAGTCCCTCCATGTCATGTATAATCATAATACATTATTTACACATCATTATTACAACTTTATTTAAAAACAAGCCTAATTTTTATTACCTTATTCATTTTATCCTATTTCTAGCTTACTTAGTCCCTCTTGCCTTCCTTTGGTCATTTCAATCCATTCTAGCCCTCTTTTAACTTTCTACATGCTTTTTTGTGCTTATTATGGTTCCCTGGTCAACTTGGTTTGACCAAAATTTCCCTATTTTTGTCATAGTTGACTTCAAATTCTAAGTCAACCCTCTTATTTTCCCCTCCACGGTATTGGGTTTTTATTCAGGCCCTTAAGGACTAGTTGCTCACTCCATTCTAGTTTTTCAGCTTGTAGATTACACTAGGTGAACCCATACCTACAGGGTTGACCATATGGATTCTACCCTCTTTTAACCTACTAGGTCAACCTAGTTGACCTAGTGCATTTTGTGTGCTGACCCAATACATTTTTTCCAACATGTGTATTTTACTCACTTTATTCATAACCCTTCTAACCCATTTCTTGTCTTTCTATTTTATAAGCTTAGAATCTAAGTTTTCTCAGTTTTGACACATAAATTCTTAAAATCAAATTTTTATAAAAAAATCACTTAATTCCATATAAATTTCAAAAATTGGTTTGAGATGTGTAGTTGCATACTTGTAGTGCACCTACTATCGCCTCTAGGTGTCCTCATCTAGAATATCATTTCCTCACCATCCTAGCCTTGTTTAGTCTCAGAGCTCTCTTTTCTCTTCTTCACAATTCAAAATGCCAAATGAATTCTCTTTTTCCCTATTTAATTACACTTTTTAGAAACTTAATTCTTTCATTTATTTTTAGGTAGATTCCTTGTTTTGCCTTTATCTTTATTTCTGCTCATTTATTTTGCAAGCCATACAATGCATTAGAATCATGATGGTGTAGAGATTATTTTCCACTATCATATATTCTAAAAATTGTGATTTTGGCTATTTTTTGTACTAAATTATATAGGTTCACCTACTGTACTCTACATTAGACACCTTCATTTCTTATAGTCTACTTCTTTATCTATGACACTAAGGTAAGTTAAAAGTATGTGTTTTTTAATACAATTATATAGGTTTATCTTTTTTTTTACTTACTGCACCATACTTAGCATCAGTATTATGTGTTATCATGTTTTATTTCAAAGCACCATCCCCTATTATACCTTAATGACACATGATGAGCTTCAGTTGGGGCATATATATACACACTATTTTTAACTTTTAGTGATTACTAACACTTTGTATCTTGCAAGAACCTATCAAGTCTCAATATTTCTAAGTACATGCCTTAAGGGGTGCACTAGTAAAGGGGTGGGTAGACCATTGATGATTTTCAAGATTTTCATTCTTTTTCCCACTTGCCATCCACACTTTATCCTCTTGAAACCATTGAACCCAAGCTTATTCTTCTCAGTTCTACCTATTCCTATCACTTGCTATGTTTTATCCCTCATTTCTTGCCTTAGCACCTTTTTGACATGTCAGATGTGCTAGGTCAATCAAGTTGACCTAGCATAGTTTAGGGACTTTTTCTCTCTTTTGGTTTGTTGGCCTCTTGACCAACCTAGCATAGACCTAGAGAGTTAGACCCAAAAATGTGCTAGGTTGATCAGGTCACCCTAGCACAATCGATGTTTTGGAATAATTTTTTGGTAGGTTTATACTATATATACAAGGTCATTCCCCACCATTTCATAAGAGTGAAGAATTAAGCAAATAAGTGCGAATGAAAATCTACCTATTGACCATTTTAATTGGGGAATAGAGATTTTGGGTTCAATACTTTCTTTGGATCTCTGATCTTATCTTGTGGATAAGACTTTTGGATCATTGGATAGGTTGTGTAGCATAGAGTTGATTTATCTTAGTTATCCTTACATACCATGATAATCTCTTACAAAGCACTTAGCCAAGGGGGATATTGAGGCTCAACGAGTTCATATTCTAAGGTAAGTATTCCCAACTTTATTCCTCCTTTTTAAGAGTAGATAGATAGAGTTTTTGTATTCTTCTCTTCAATGTATTAGGATTCTATATACATTGACATGAGTATATGTCTTATATAAATGTTTAGTTTAATTGGTTATTTATTTTGTTTTTAACCCCCACTTTGTGCCACAAGCTTTGGTGTGCACTAGATTATATTTACTTTTATTATTATTATATTAGTGAAATATTAAATCATAAGAATATTTTAGGGTTGTTATTCAATTTTGTTAGACTATAGGGTGTGGAACCCTATCTCACATGATGTATTGTGATAAGTGATCCCTTAATTGGGTCTAGTGGATCCTCACATTGGTCATGCTCCTTCTTAACAATTATATGCCCCCAATAAAAAGTGTAGGTGTGCTCTATCCCATCTGATCCAAGATTGATTTATGGGTATGATGCATTTTTGGTTGCACACATAGGGGATGTACCTAGAAACCCTTGTGTATACCTAGATTAGGAGCATTTGATCATAATAGGTGTACCACTATAAGATTAAGATCCAACTTTAAAGTAACATTCATGTGAAAGTGGGGTTGAAAGGGTTTGATAGATTTCATAATGGGTCATTGGCCTACAACCTCACCCATGCAGCCATTGGATGGTGTGGGTATTGAGTTACACACCCATAAATTTACTAATCATAGGTTTTGTGGCTTTCTTGATTGGGTGTGTGTTGTGCTAAACTAGTGTTGTTTGTGAGTTGATCCAACCTTTACCCAAGCCTATACTCACTTATGTATGTCTTTGCACAACCCATTTATCATATTTATATACATATCATCTATATCCTTGTCTCATCATTCCATCTTGTACATCCTTATCATCCTATCATTATACATATTATCTTTGTATATCATTTTCATTGACCTATGCCATCTTCCATTTTGGTATTTTCCCTATCCTAATCTAACCATATCCATTATTGATTAGTTATCCCCCATCACATACATCTTATCTTGCCATACTTTTCATCATCCCCTTTTACATATTATTCTTTTGTACATCCATATCTTAATCTCCTCTTAGTCTAGTCATTTTCACCCTTTATTAGTCATTATCATCTTATAAATCCTTGTCTTACCCTCTATTACATTATCTTTATTCCCTTGTCACATCTTATCACTAAAGCCACCAATCATCACACCCCAATCACTTACATCTTTCCTTGTCATCCTATCATCCCTTTGCATATACCATCTTGTATATCCTAGTTACCATATTCTTGTAAATAGTATCTTTATATATTCTGATCCCTATCTCATCCTATCTTTATCCCATCCTAATCTATTGATCCCCATATTATTCTATCTTATCATAGATCATACCCCACCATCCCATCTCTATCTCATCATTGTCTTTGTATATATTTATCCCATCTCTCACCTTGTCTTAATCCCATCCTAGTCTAGTTATATCCCCTCATCATTAGATATATCATAATCACATCTTGTACCTAATTTTTTCTCTTATATGTATTTATCTTATCATCCCATTATACATATTATTTTTTTATACATCCTATTCCAGTCTCACCAATTATTATTCATACTCCATCACATATCCCATTCACATGTTATATATCCTTGTCAACATCACCCTTATACATATTGTCTTTTGTTATTTTCCTTTAATATTATCCTAGTCTAACCATATCCTACATGTCTTGTCTTATCATCCACATCTTATTCTAAGTCCATAATCAATCATCTGTATTGACCTTATCTCCATCGCCCATCTAGTCTAACCTCATCCTATCTTATCCTAGTTGGATTTCTAGGTCACACCTATGTCCATTCCATTCATCTTGCCCTTGATCATTTATATATTTATCCTTACCCCTTTATCCTTATCACATTCATCACATAATCATATTCCATCCTATCTTGAGTAAAATTGGTCTAAGGTTTTGAGCTAGTCTTCTCATCCACATCATCCTATTATCTTAGTTCACTTGATCAGAGCTCATACCTAGTCAATATTCTACTAACATCTTATCAATTTGATAGTATCAAAATATAAAACCCATCAATAATCAATATAATCAAATAATATTTTCCTATTCATAACTAACACCCATCATATCATCATCTTGCTAGTTTAAATCTATGCATCCATCAAATCCTCAATCCTTTTACTATCTTGACTACTAGGCATTATTGATAGGTCATTATCACTTATTGTAATATCAATCTAAAGTCTGATCCTAGTCTTTAATCCACTAGTCTATTCCATCTTTATCATCACCTATCATACTAGCTCAATCTTTTGGCCTTTATTCAAATAATTCTTAGTCTACCTTTGCATAATCATCCATCTTTCCCCATGGATTTGAACCCAAGTTTTGTATACCAATACATCCTAGCCAACAAGGATGAAGTCCTTTTATGGGCACTAGAGTTAGGTTCTCACCTACCCTTAGACCTTGATCCTATTCACCCTAAATCACCATCCTATATCTCATAAAAATTAGTATCATCATTCTTTGATGTAGTCACCCTCATTAATCAATTCATTGTAAAAAATAAAGATGAATTCCTCTTATGACTATAGAATATGGGTACTCACTTTTATAATGATTTTGACCCCATGAGCCTCAAATCGCCTCCTAAACAAGTCCACCATCAACCTTTATCCCATTCTATTCCACCATTTATTATCCTTATCCAAATACCCTTAGCCCTAGTTCATACTTATCTACAATCAAATCCTCCATCTACAAATCATAATCCATCACCACTCCCTCATCTTACTAGAAAAAGAAGACCTGACTTGTCAACCTCATCATCCACCAATAATATGACATCACCATCACCTTCTTCCAATTCTAACACTTCCAAATCCAACTCTTAATCCTAGTAATCCACCTATCCTTTATCACCCACCAACATGAAATTAGACCCTGCTCTCATAGACCAATATATCTTTGCCAATAAAGATGAGATCCTTTTGTGTTTCTTTATGATGGGTGTACTTATTCTCAAAGGGAGTGATACCATTCAACTTATTGCATCCCTCATCAAAACCCCTTTGTGTGAGTCCTATTTCAATCTTTCATCCACTAGTCATAGCCCATCATTGACTCCCTATTCCCATACTAGTAAAGGGAATCTGATCTTGGCCACCTAGTCACATCACCAATGATCTGATCTCAAGTCCAATACTTCCACATCTAAGTCACAAAGTGAAGTGATTCCTTACACTCCCATTCTTTTGTCTTTGGAATAACTTTATCAATAACTTGTCACCACTAATATGATGGTCTACCCACCCATATGACATCTTAATCCCACCAAGCCTAATCCCTCCTAGTATAAAGCAAATTGATACTATCTCTATCATCAAAATTGGGGGAATTCCATTAAATGATGTCAAAACTTTTGAGACTATGTCCAAATCCTCATCAATAGTGGTGACATAGTAATCAAAGATGAACCAAATGAATTTCTCTCCCTGGGGGAATAAGAAGAGGAATTCCAAGATTCCATTCCTAATCACAATCAAGCCCTTCCCCTTCTATGACAAGGTCAAGACATCCTATCCCTCTTCCATAATCTCTCCATCATTAACCAATCCTCCATCAACCACAAGTCCATTTTCCATTTGCCTAGTCCCCCTATATCTCATTATTCCTTTCATAGATTTATCTTTGCTCAATCCATTGTCCCTCCATCATCTTCCTCTCACCCATCATACCGAAAACCCCACATTGAGAGGAAAATAATTCTTTTACACATATCATTGCATTATGTACATCAAATTTAGTATCAAATTTATGAAAAAAATTATCTACCTAAGGATCATGTGCATCACTAGTGTC
This sequence comes from Torreya grandis, assembly GCA_037957365.1. Classification (NCBI taxonomy): domain Eukaryota; kingdom Viridiplantae; phylum Streptophyta; class Pinopsida; order Cupressales; family Taxaceae; genus Torreya; species Torreya grandis. Next base: position 461,010 of record JARHVA010001262.1, on the reverse strand, counting down.
TGAATCATATTCCTCATCTGAAGCATCATCCTGCATTGATATTAAAATATATGTTGATAATTCCTATATTTTTTAGGATACCTCTAATCCAAGTACCTCTAATACATCACTAGGCATACCTTTAGATCCCAATCAGGATGATGAAGTCATAACCAAATTATTGAATGCTTTATTTTATTTTTAGAGTGAATTTGATCCCACCTTAGATGCATGTCTTAGTGATACTTTTTAGATTCTTGAGGACACTTTCTTTGACATTGAGGTTAAGGCTCTTGGTGACCTTTATTAGGACTATGTTGCCCATTATCCCCTTAATCCATTGCCCAACACTAATCATCCACCTCACCTCCATAATCCCTATATAATACTCCATGAAAGGAATAAATAAGAATATGCATCATTGGATTCCCCTCTTTAATCAACATCATGTGCCATAAATAAAAAGGTTCAAAACCATATTACAAAAATAATAAGTCATGATCAAATTGTCTTTGATCCTATAAGTCAAATTAAAGCAAATTCAAATCATATGCCTAATCCAAAAATGTCTTCCCCTAGTGAAGCCTAATATCAGGCACTAAAGGACCATCAAATTCAAAAATTAATCTTCCCTAGTGAATCCCAAAATCTAGCACCAAGGGGAAGTCAAATCCAATCAGTAATTAAAAAAAGATAAAAATAATAATTATAGGGTTGATCATCCTCTTAATTCTTGGGTAAAACAATAAAAAAATAAAAATTTATTGAATCCATTATCCTTATCTCACCAATCTAAAGAATCCCTTCCACCATATCTAATGGTGTATGCAACTATAGAACCCCATTTTCTCTTCCCATCCCATCATATTATATATCCTGATCATATTCCTCATTCTCATCCTATATCCCATCATCAAAATCATGAAATCATCCCATCCATACCATATATCAAATACTTGGGTAGCATTATCCCTCATAGGGGTTACAAAGACACTTGGGCAAAAAATTTAGAGGATGCTAAAACAAGAATCAATAAAGGCCATCGAGACATGATCCTAACATCACATATATCTAGAATAGGCATCGATTAAAGATTAGAATGATGTTGAAATCTTGCATATTTCCCTTATTCAATAAATTTATATGTCTAATAAAATTAAGAAAAAAACATTCATTTAATGGTGAAAACCAATCTTCTAGCACCTTGGTCAAGTACCTTGGTGAAAAACTAGTTTTCAGTATCATGGTAAAATAATCAATTATCCATATTTTACCTTGAAACTTGAGGGAAAAATCCATACTTTTTGGCTATCAAACTCATCCATAATTATCTCATCCCTCATCAACCTTATCTATACCACCCTTCTTATCCCTTAACCATTGCCTACATCCATTGTTCTTATCCATCATCTACCATTATATTATGCATCCTAGATCTCCTTATATCCCTTGTCTTGACCTTCATTAGGAATAAAATGGTGTCTTAATAAATTTTATTGAACCATCTTGGCATATCCTCCATTGGATACTTAGGTAACTAAACATTTGGTTCCTTTATGATGTGGTCATTGGCAATCCCTAGTCCCTTCTTCCTTCATCTTCATCCCCTTTTTCACATCACCCTCATCTTTTTTGTCATTCCATCCATCTTTGTCCAAGTTTCTAGGTTTGGTATTCCTTTTAATAGTAACCCCCATTTTTATAGTGTATATACATATTCAAAAAATCTTAAATTTTTTAAATATGTCAAAAACCCTAAAAATCATAAAAATTAAAAAATAAATCCAAAAATAAGCCCATTGTGTCTTGTCTTATGCCTAATCCCCTATGTGCATCCATCTCCACTCATCTCATATTTTCCCATATTTTTATACCACATTCCATCTTGGAAAAAAATCAAAGTTTTCACCCATCTCCCCATATCTTTCTCATAATTTTGACTAAGTGTTATTAATATGCATCACCTTGTCCAACACCCATCACTTTCCTTATCAATGCCTTTTCAGACATAGCACCCATCACATCACATATTTGATAGTGTGAAAGGTAATTGATCCCATCACTATTTTTATAATTACCTCTTAATATTTATCACCCATCCAATCACTCTTTACTAGTATGAAAGGTATTTGAGCCCATAATCTCCTAGTCTCCTTGCTAGATTGGATTCTTACAAGGCCTTGTTTATTAGTAATCCTTGGTCATCACTTTTATAAATCACCTTTCTTGGCCACTTTTTTAATTTAATTTTCAGATCAAATCAATATTCAAAGACCTTATCATGTCATCCATCCTTATATCCTAAACTAGGGGCAACATCTAATCCATATCCTTATCCAAGTCTTTATCCTCATCCTAACCCTAATCATGATCATCCTCTCCAAATACAAGCCCATCCTAATTTCCATAATCTCATAATAATAATCCTAGTTCATCCCATTACCTAATCACTCATCCTATCATCAAGTAAGGCACTATGACACTGCAAGTAGATACTTGTGTGTGTCATTTGTTTGTTCGATTTGTCTTGTTTACATGTATTTTATCATGTATGTATCTTTTTTCTTATTTTTTTCATGTCAATTTTGTCTATTGGGTAATTAATGAGGATTATATGAGGTCATAATAACACATTTAAGTGCCTTTGAGGATGTAGAGTTTATTACTTGACCATTTTATGCACTTTGGCACAATATCCTCTTGGTCATGCTTATATCATGGGGCATACTACCAAGTGGTATATTTATATAATTACTTAGACTATGATTATTTTTATAACATTTGTGATGGCTTGATCACCTATACCTAATCATATATCTAATCATATAATCATTATTATCCCCATCACTAATTTGATTCTCTTGACCCATTTGACTAACATCCAATCTCATAATCCTCATCTCATCATGTAAGTCATAGAATTTAATCACTAACATCATCCTCTAATAATTAATCCTCATCTTCATCATCATCATCTTCTAGTCATAAATACATCAGTGTAAGGTCTTTTTAGACTATGTAGGTAACACTTGGTCACTTTTCAATACCCAAGGATAGCTCATCCACTATCTCTCTCATCCATCCTAATCCCCTAATACTTTGGTCATTAAATCATATCAATTATTATATATCTTAATCTATTGATATATTTATCTTTGAGTTACACCCACCATTAATTTTATCTAATCAGTCTTATCCTAGCCTGTAGTTCTCCCTTACATGCATCTTTACTTGGGATACATAAGATTTTGGCATTTTAATCCTATCATCATCACATTATGGTTGATTCCCAATTGGGATGTGTCAAAAATCATGACACACATCATCTCTACTCCTTGTGAATGTGTCTTTTCCAAGGACATAATCACTTCGTAGTTCACTGCTCAAGTCAATTTTTATCTTCCTCATCTTCTATCTCACATCTAGCATCCTAAACCCTTATCTATCCATATTATCCCACCCATCATTTCTTATTTTGAGTGTCCATTCATTTCATTCTTCCTTACATGTCCCCTCAAGGGGTAATCATATCCCTTAATATCATCTACTAACATTTACCCATGACATGGTTTTTCTTTGAAAGACGATTACTCCTACTTCATCCACTCTCAATACCCTTTCAAAGAGGGTCAAAATGTATGCATCCAAATTTTATTTCCTATATTATTTTTACTAATATTCCTATTATTTGACACTAATTCCACTAATCTCATTTATTCCCTAATATCTTTTTAATTTATCCTCCTTTCCTAACTATTCATCTAATATTCCCCTTTATCCAGCTTATTTTACTAACCTTATTCTATCGCACTTCATCATTAATTCACCTAATCACCTCTTTATCTTAATAACCCCATTTACATTTTATTTAGGAACTTTAAATTCTCATGACCCACCTACCCACCTACACTAGCCTACTCCTAGACTCTCCTACACCTTAAGTCCCTAATCACCCATCTAATCCCTATTTAATCCATCCTTAGGCCTAATTAATCCCTAATAGAAATATATAATTGAAGGATTATATAATCCTCTCTATTAAAACCCCTACTCTTTATAAACCTCTAAATCTAGAGGCTTCCAAAGAGTTTTTAAATTCTTTAGATAATTACCATCCCTTGATCTCCTCCAACTAACTTCAAATCTCTACCATTGATCTCTCCCTCCAAAATCTATTTAAACAACTCACTTCCTCCATGGAATGTAATCTTTGGAATCCTTAACAAATCCATACCAAACTAATCTCAAAAATCCATCCAATAATCATTAATCAAGCAACATCAATATGCCAAAAATCTGAGTCAAGATAATCCTAATCCCAATCCTTTTGTTTTGAATCTATTTGATCATGGTTTGGAGGACTCAAATTTAGGATTATATTTCTATTTTGAATGGTTAAGTTCATCTATTTAATTATTTTCTAATGGATCTATACTTTAACTAGGTAGTTTGATATTTGAGTTGATTGAATTACATAATTTATTCTATTAATCTCAAATCTAACTATAATATTAATATTAGCTACAATTTTATTATAAAATATTAAAATATATAATATTAAAAATTATTATATAATATAAAATTATATATATATATATATATATTGTTATAATAAAAAAAACATATGATATAATTATATGTAATAATTAAAGGTTATATTATACACCATGAGGCCCATATAACAATATATTATATTATATTAAATAATATTGGCTTCAAAAAACATGTTACCTTTTGGAATTAAAGCATATTTTTGTATGATGATATATGGATATCATTTATCCCATATAAATTACACCTATACACATGGCTATGTTAAAATTTAAATTGACATGTTAATGTAATAATTGTACAGATTGATAAGTGCTAGTTATATCAAAGAAAGATGGCAATAAATTTGATTGATGTTTTCTATTTTCAAGGATGGATGAGAATGTCATGAGAGTTGATTTGATTGTGTTATGGATCCATGTCTCATATGCAACTCAAATCAATGGTTTAATGCATTCAATGTTGATACATGCCATTGAGGTCCCAGAGTCTATCTTGTAGTGTTTATTCATTTGTGATGATAATATATTGAAACCTAGAATAATATTTCATGGTGAATGGGATGATGATTTTAAGGGCTAGTGATAGGGTATTTTAAGTGATATTATACCCTATAGGGTCCATATCATGCAACAAATCTAGATTCAGGGTGACTATTGGATTTACATGCCTTGCACCCATTATAAACATGTCCACAAATTTTATGGTGGTGGAATCCTTGATTAGAAAATTTTAATTATCAAGGGTGGATGAGGGCTTCATGAGTTATTATTTGATCACAATAGGAATCCCCATATAATGTGCAGATTGAATTGGCATTATAATGCCACTAATTTGGGGAGAATATATTGAGTTTCCATAATCTATCTTGTATCTTTCATCTATATATGATATCAATATATTAACATATAATCTATCTTGTATCTTATGTTCATCCATGTTGTAAATATATTAACATCTAGAGTAATTAAATCAAGTTTAACAACATACATAAACACTAAAAGTGGACCCCTATAAGAAAGGGCAAGGCAATAAATAACATTAAAGTGGTAAATGATTTCAACATGTGATAGGTGGTGATGATGAGTGGAAATGATAGAGTAATTAAAGTGATACTATATACCAGGGGCTCATACTATACACCAAACCTAGATTCAGGGTAGTGGCTAGATTTACATGACATGCATCACCCATTACAAAGGGATCCATATCTTATAGGGTAGAACCATCTTTGATTTTTAATTCTCTATTGTTGAGGGTAGATGAGGATGTCATGAGAACTGATTTGATTGTAATAGGATGTCATATCTGATGTGCAACTCAAATCAATGATACAATGTCGCTAATATGGGGACAAGACACTAAGGTCCCAAAGTCTATGATTATAGGTTTCAAATGAAGTGTGACTCTTGATTTATATTATTTTGTTTTGAAAAACATAATTTTACTTAATTATTATGTAATTACCTAATAATAGTATATAAATATATAACTATATTATATTGTATTAAATTCTATATTAAGATATATATCATTAATTATTATATATTCTAAGGATATTAATTAAATATATACTATATATACTAATATACTATATTTTAATATATGTATTTTTCTAAAAAAAATTAATGGTAATAGTATTATATACTATAGTATATTAAAAATAGTATATTTTATAATATGTATATATATATATATAATATTATATATTATATTAATACAATAAAAAATATATATGAATACTTAGCTAGAAATTTCCGAAGGCAAAGGATTCAGATGCTAAAATTTAGTACATGAGCTAGTCTAAATGTCATAAACAATATCCAAGTGTCAAAAATCTTCTTGGACAATAACACTCTACCCTAGATAGTAGCACTATGTCTCTAGTGTCCACTTATGGTGCTAGTTTCCTCTATGTAGGAATTAATATGAGTTTTTAGGAGTACCTATGTATGAGTATGACAAGCCTATTCTTATATGGATAGACCCTGATTTGTCATCTATGAAATGTTGTGACTAATTTTTTATGTAAACCCTAGACCTTCATGTGATTAGGGTATTTGAATTGGCACAAGTAGTAAACATGTAGTGTTAATTTGGTAAGCTACACTTCTTCAACACCCTACTATGATGAGAGTTGCCTACATACCAATACTCCAAGGAGGGATCAAGCTCAATGTAGTTCTCCCCACCTAAGTATTAGTGAAAGTGTAATTGAATCTATTATCAATAGTATTTTGAATGCTTTAAGTGAGGCTTGATATTATAAATCTATGTATTTTGAGTTTAGGAGGGTTATAGATGATTATATGTAGTAGGGTAGAATAGGGATTAATAACCTTGATTATGCACAACTTGTTCTAAGCTTATTTGTGTTTATTTATATATGATTTTCATTTAGTGGATAAAGGGTTGAAAGTCATGTATATATACTGATATGTTGTTTGTGCATAGTTTGAAATAATTCTAGGCTAGCCCTAGGTGTCTTAGTAATTAAAATGATATCCATTATATTTAAAAAGAGGAAAAATGGTAATAATACCCAAATAGAACATTATCATTGTGGTTTTAGTGTCTAGGTGCTAGAAATTGAGGCACCATGGGCTTGGATGCTTAAGGAAGGGTATGGCACTAATTTTAAGATGTCTAGGGATGTGTGTGGCCTACATAAAAGTTAGATTAGTGTCTAAATAGGACCTAAGATAGGTTTAGAGATAAGCTAGGGATGGGTAGTCTTAGTAAACACTCTTGTCACTCAAGTTACATTTTTAAATGACTACATTTCCCACCCTTATTCTAAAAATATATCAAAGTGAAATGACTAAGATAAAGGAAAAAGAAGTACTTAGACTTACTGGTGAGGCAAAGTTCATGAATTTGGATATGAGCATGTGAAGTGTTCTCTATTGTGTAGCCTATAAATGAAACATGCATAGATCAGTTCTTAATTAAGAGATTTAAAAATCAAAGACAAAATTAAGTAAATAGATAAGAGAGAAGAAATGAATGAATACACCTCACTAGGTACATGAACCAATGCATAAACTTGGTGACATCACGTGTGTGTGCATGTAGATAGTGATCAGCTAAATTAATAGCTTGGACTAAGTTGATGGATCTATCAATACCCATGTGTGGGTATCTTAAGAACTCAAGCTATCCTTGACTCAATCATTTCCCACCCCTAATCAATAGATGGTGACATGTGAATAGCTTGGAATGGATTGATGGCTTATTTAACCCTTTTATATAGGTGGATCAAGAACTCAAGTAGATTATGAATCCATCTTTGCCTACTTAATGTGTGATACATGCATCTAAAACTAAATTTTGAAATGTAACTAAATTTGTATGATAGTAATTGAAATTGTATATAACAGCTCTATGGCCACTTGAGAACTTTGGAATGGAATTTGGCATAGCAGCCTCTTGGACACTCACATATGTAACTTAGGGACTATGTAATAATACCAACTGCTACAAATGGAGTAAGGAATCAATTTAGTACATAAATTATAACATGGTGTCTAGTTTGTACAATGTAGAGAATGAAATGAAATTTCTCATTCTATTTGATGAACTAGTGCATAAGTGAGCATACAAAAATAATGTGTTATGCACATGCCCCCAAATTTGATAACTAATCATATGGATTATGGAATAAGTTGTAATAATATATATCTAAGCATCTAAAACTGAAATGAGAGTAAAAATGTCATGCATGATGCTCCCAATTTGATCAAACTGGTATGATTTTATGAAAAATTGAGAAAAAATGGATAATTTATAACTAAATTTATGTAAACTTGTATTGCATATATCATACCATAAATTTAGATTTTTTTACTTTTGGAGATATTAGACAATAATGCTATACCTTATATAGTAGCACTGTGGTGCTAGTGTCCACTTTTGGCACTAATGGTACACTGTGTTTTTTATACTAAACTAATTTTGATCTTTGTTTGACTATTTTCCATTTTGTTTTCCTAAAATTGATCTCTATTATATTCTTATGTGTTGGAAACTATATTTTAAGTGCATTTAGATGGCCTGATATTTGTGAAAAACCTCTATAAATGACTCCTCTTTTGAGGGGAGTTTTTGAACTTGTACAATAATTATCCTCAAAATAAAAAAATTTATACGATACATGAAATCCTGAGTATATATTATGTCTATTTGATAATCAATATAATATGTATACATGACATCAAAATATAAGATAATATAAGCATAGGTTAGCAATGTATGATGTATGTTATATATAGCATTCAAAAGGTTGTCAAAATAGATATAACAATGTAAGCATGTGTGTGAATAAAATTTTTGAGTAATAAACTACAAATTTGAGTAATAAACTAACTACCTATGGGGATAGGGCTTGATGTCCATCATGGCACCCAAGGAGGAAAGGGAGATGCATGAGCTCACTTGTGGCATCTAAAACTAGAGTGTATAAGAAGCAAAAGATAGGTGTCATTTCCATGATGAATACATGAAAACATACAACACACATGAAGCTCATAAAGTAGACCAAGGTGTCATAATACAAGGGACATGGGCACATGTCACTAAATATAAGAAGGAAAACACATAAAAGGACATATTTAAATGTCTGCATACACATACATCAAGTAAGGTTGACTTAGTGAAAACAATAAGGACATGTTAAAATGTTTGCATACATAATTAAAAAAGCACACACAAGGACATGTGCACATTTCTAAATCATACATACAATGAAATGAAGTGGCGTAGAGACATTGAACAATGGCATATTCAAATACCTATGAATATATGTAGAAGTATAGAGACCTACTCAAGTCTAAACTAGTAAATCTAGAAATTGAAGTATGCATGAACATGTGGTACAAATCTATATAAGAGAAAAGGTGTACATAAATTAAGTCTAAAGTAATAGTAGTCAACAAAAAATATGAGTACTATAAGATGATTAATATCAAGTTATAACAATAATAAATATATTATATAGAGTATGGAAAGATGTAACCTAAAAATTAGAACTATTTATAAGATGCCCCAAATGTGTTAATGTGTCAAATGAGGAACCTATGTATGTTCCCCCAATGGGTAGATAGTAGTAAATCTAAATTTGTGTGGTGGACCTAGATCTTGTAAGTATCTGTGAACACTCAAAAAGAACAAGTGAACCATGTATGTATGATAAAACTAACTACAATAACAAAGATAACATGTGTAGTACCTGACAAGTATAAATAATGTCAACTTGGAAATGCATACAATCTATAATTTGTAATTTCTAATCAAATATTTGAATGTTTTTATGTTTTTGACATATTATATTATTTTTATATTTTTTGGATAAAATCTTTGTATAAGTAACATGAAAATGAAACTATATATAAGGATCAAAAATAAAGGAAGCCATGTAAAGTAGGGAGGAACATACTAACCAATGAGTATCACAAAAGACTCACTATCAAGGTGTCATGTATCATATAAAAGAAGAGTAATTGTGCATGGTGTGCATAAAGGTATCCAAGGTTTAGGAATTAACTATACTAAATGATATGTATTTGACAATGCCTATGAAGTAGGGATAGGAATCTATGAAGTTGAATCAACTCACCTGTGAACTATGGCATGCACTATCTAAATCCTAATGGAAAAGTAAACAAGTGACCATACTACTCATGTTGTGTGGGTGTAGGAATAACTTCTTTAATTGATACTTTTCATGGTGTACTATTGGTAGACATATTTTTATACTCTATAGTAGATATCTTAATTTGATGTCATGTATAAATGGTGTTTTGTTGTGCATTATGTCTTGTAAATATCTTAATTCATTGTCAAATTGATATTATTATTTGATCTTTGTGATCTCTACCAAATATCTTAAATGGTTTTCATACTAATAATATTATTTATTATCTATGGTCATTGATAAATATCTTAATCTATAATAAAACTAAAACTATGCTCTAATATCTATGATTTCTACCAAATATCTTAATGAGTTGTCCAATTAAAATTTTGATTTCATCTCTTGATTGTTGCCAAATATCTTAATCAGTGGTTGAACTGAAACTATGCTCTAATCTCTATGATTGTTTCCAAATATGTTAATTAGTGTTTGAACTAAAACTATGCTCTAATCTTTGTGATTTTTTCCAAATATCTTAATCGATGGTTGAACTAAAACTATGCTTTGATATTTGTGGTTGTTGCTAAATAAATTAATTAGTGTTTGCACTAAAACTAGTCATTTATCTCTATGATTGTTATTAAATATCTTAATTGGTGGTCAAATTAAAACTAGTGGTGTAGTTAGTTTCTATTATTTTACCATGATTTTATAAGTAGGTTGATCTCTATGAATTGACTACCATCTCTATTAAATATGTGATGCATGGGATCTCACATAAGTGGGTGTCCTAGAAACCACATGGCTCATACGATGAGTAACCAAATTTTCCTTAAAAATAATATATTGGGATAACTCCCTCATAGTAAAGTGTGATCTAGAAGAGTATGGACCAGTTGATCTTAATGTTCCCTATGTGGATGCTATAATGCCTTTATAAAAACATTATCCAATATGATTTATGAGTGCACTAAAATTATTATCCTAATGTACATTAATTATATGATAATTGAAATATGATTTGTTTATTATTCTTTACAAATGATGTGATGGATGATGTTGAGTTGGAGTAAGGGTGATCATCTCCCTATTTATAATATGAATAATATGTCATGAGGCCTATCTTTTTCTAAAAATTGTATGGCCCCACTACTAGTGTCCTATGTTCTATCCAGTGTAAGACATGCTTTTTAAAGTGTCTCTTTGCCTTTTCTGAATATCTTGATTTATTGTTCATGTTATACTTTTTCCTTAATCATAGGTGGATTAGGTGTTTGTACCATATTGGATGACTATGATTATGAGATATCTAAATTCAAATCCATCTTTAAATGTGTCTCAAATAGTCCCAACTTCTTATCTAATGCCATAGTTATGTAATATAGATGCCAGAATGATATGGATGTCTCATACAACAATTTATCCTTAAGAGTAAAAATGAGGCCTTTAAAAAACATGTATTATACCTCTAAATATATTAGCTGGTAAATCAATTATTGCATACATTATTTGAACCATATAATGTAATCATTTACTAATTCTAACTTACCCTAGTGTAGTGAAGGCAACATCTCATATGTGATTTAAGGTCTCTTATTTTGAATATAATGCATGAGAAAGACTTTTTCTACCTCATTATATGTGCATAGTGAACCACTAAGGAGTGAATGATGAAACTAATTTAATGCCTCGCCCTCTAGAGTATGTGGAAATAATTGTAAGAGAATCAAACTGTGAGTGACATGTGCCATAGCCTTTCTATAGGATTGAAGTTTCAAGTATGAATTTAAATGTCCATTAAACTTAGGTAATGATGGTATCTAAAGTTTTTTTGGTAACTTTATATTGAATATTCTACATGGGATAGGATTTCCATGGATGGCATTGGAAACAACTTAAGAGTAGTATGTTTTAATTTACAAAGTGAGATGTTGTACTTGTTGATGTAAAACACCCATGGAATGCATCAAAGATATTACCTCTTATGAAGTTATATTAGCATCATCAAGAGTTTTGTTTAATTCTTAAATCTTATTATTAATTGTAGCCATTGGTATATTGCATTAGGGACCTTTGGTTTTGCTCACTTAACCTTTAGAGGGGTGATATCTTAGAACTAATTAGAGGTAAATGGGAAATCACCATTATGGAGGTTAGGATGAGAAATGGGTTCTATTTTAGTAAGGGGAGTTGAGGTAGTTTCATTTGTATCTCTTATTTTGTTAATTTTCAAAAAGGTATCACATGCCAATAGACTAGAACATACATTATCATCATATAAATGTAAATTGTGTAAACTATGAACATAATTATAAGTTTTTTTGTGTTTATATAAAGGCATATTATCATTTGAACTATAATTTGATAAGAAATCAATTCAAACATGAGAGATGGGTGAGGTAGGGAGAGAACTAGAAGGTTTAGACTCAATGTCTTCTTCACCAAAATCATAATAATCATTGTTATCCAAGGTTTATAAAAATTAAAGTTTAATTATCTTGTATAAGAATTATTATTAAAATTATCACCAAGAGAGAAAGAGTGTAGAACAATATTTTAAATTTTTAATACTATGCAATATATCATCATTTGTAGGTGCGTGAAATGCATGTCTTCACTAGTTATGAGTGGAATGCATGCATGATCATTATTTTCAATCTTGGAGTTAAGGGTAGAATAAGTAGTAATCATATTTTCATTTGTCATAATATGACATGTAAGAGAAGAGTTAGAGATATTTGAATTATCTAAATTTTACATAGAATCATTGTGTTGAGCTTAAAATGTAAAATAAGGTGATAATATAACATCAGCCATGTTAGTTTGTGCATTGATAAAAGGTGCAATATAATTTGTATGCAATTTTTTAGATTGAATTAAGAATGGTAAATAATGTGAATTTTAATTTTCTATGCTAGGAATTTTTGATATCTTTCTCTCCCTAAGCTCAAAAGAATCAACCCTTGATCAAAACACTTGATAGTGTCCTTGGTCATCTTCATGAGTCCTTTTGATACCATAGCAGTCCAAGAGAGGGTCATTTATCTTTGATACCATGGGCATGGGGTTCATGTAATGATTTTATGTCATGAGGTGCTATGGTAATCACCCTTTCACCCTATGTGAATTAGGTCAAGACCAAATTTTGTGTTGATTATGTCTAAGGGTATACAAAAAGTCTTGTTATGGTCCTTATGATCTAAAACCATGCATGATAATGTGATCTATGATACCACACTCCATAGCTGATGATATGTCCATTTGAGCATGTAAATAACCTCAAAATGGGGTATAATTTAGGATATTAGGGGATAATATGAGGAAGGATGATAACCCTTAATTAAAGACTTGAAATACTTGAAGGTTCTTTAACAGATGTTAAGGTATTTTCTTCAATTGATGTTTCATTTGAAATCATGAATATCTTGCCTTCTAGGGGTGTCTAAACCATGTGAATAGTATCATTATGATCCCTAAGACATCATTGAGTTATTTTCAAGGATTAAAAGTCTCTAAAGGGTCTTATTTCCATCATAATATCATTTTAGGTGGTTTTATATGTGAAAGGAGGTCTTCCTAAAGGTCAAACACCTTTCATTCACTAAAAAAGGGTTCACAAGTGTGAAAAATGTCCTTTCAACTTCCCTCCATCTGTAATCTCTAATTTGAAAGCATATTTAACTCCTTATTTACATCATCTTGTACTCCAATGGCCTTTTAAGATCTAAAACTTGAGAAAATGTAGAAAATTATGTTTTATAGGTATTTACAAGACTTGTATGGATTTAAATAGACAAGTTAGAGTCAAAAGAGGTCAAAATTTTTATGGGTATCCCTTGTAGGCACCTCAAAGAAGGATCCATGTCTCAAATGTGTAGAAAAAGGAAAAAAATGTAGTGGAATCTCTATCAAGCTCTTGGTAAGCTCACAAGGGCTAGTTTGAGTTAGATGGTATGATCCATACAAGGTGAGTCAGATCTCAAGCTCTTACAAAAAGTTATATTCCATAGCCCATGTGAAATTAGTGGCATTGGTTTATATATCAGGTTCTTGAGATTTATGAAAAATCATTAAGACCCTATGTGGTCTTAATACTTTTGTAAAATCGATAAGCTCGATTATAGGTAAACTTATGAAAAGTTTGAGCTTGTTGTGATAAATTGAGCATGAATAAAGGTCTTTTAAATGTATTAAACCCCTTTGAGCATGTTTTAATGAAATTTTTATAATTAGATCAACACCCAATCTCTTTTGGTTGGTAGATTTCAAGTCATGCATAGATTTCATGTTTTTTCATGAAGGATTAGAGCAGAAAGATAATTAGTGCAAAGTTTCCATGCTTACCCCATGTGTTGGAAAATTTTCAATGATGGCATGGTGATGTCATGGAGGTGTTATGGTGAGTGGATGAAGTTATTTGATAGCCTAAATAACAATGACAAAATGTGTAATGTTCTTGTTCTTGTGTGCTTTATGTTATCTTGGTTGATCTTTAGTTTTGGCATGATTAGAGATGTTTAGGGATGAGTATGGTGGTTGGATAATGTGAAATAGGTCCTTAATATATTATCTATACTTGGATACCTTGCATGCATAAGTGTGATTCATTTGGTTTTACATAGTTTTCATTTAGACACTTTAGGTCCAATGGTAGAAAATTTGAGTAGGTAGTTTGATGACATCACCATTGCCACATGTGAATGAGTCAAGGGGACATGGTTATATCGTTGTGATAAAAGTAGTCCCTAGTTGTTATAATCTATATCTAAATCCTTGCATCAAATTATGATAAAAGATATGAGGGTAAAAATTTGGCTTCTAAGATAGATTTCACTATTTTTCCATACCTAACCAAATTTGTAATATGGCTAGAAAGAGCTATGTAAGTTGTTTGATGATAGAATATCTTGCATGTCTAGACGTTTCAAGAGAAGATGATCATATGGATTTATTTAGTTTTGTACCTAGTTTATTTATGTTAATTTTTAGATCATGTGATGTAGTGTGTCAAAACATATGCACGTGCAAAGTTGGGATCCCAAGTATTTCGAATATATTTTCCCATAGCCAATTTTGCAATGAGGTAGAAAGAGCCGAGTGGGCATTTTGATGGTGATATATCTTGCACATGTGTCTAAAAATAAATTGATCATATGGGTTTGATAATATTTGAGTATAGTTTATTTTTGCTAAATTTTAGATCATGCGTTGAAGCATGACAAATGTTATGCTTGAGCAAACTTGGCCTCTCAGGTAGGTTTTGACATGATTGGTTCTATGATAGAAGATTTTGAGAAGGAAATTTAATGGCATTATATCTCTCATGCATAAGGTTTTTAGGAATAATGTGTCACATGGTTGGATTCTCCTATGTGAGGAGATCATGTGGTCCAACTTTGATATCTTGTGTCAAAACACAAAATAAGGTATTAAGGTTCAAAAATGGCTACTCAAGCATATTAAAAGGGTCCCGATAGTAATTTTTATAACTGTTAAATATTGATCAATATTAATGGTAAGCATTAATCTAAGAAGTTAAGAAGTATCAAGATGAGGATAGTTGCATGGTATTTAATGATTGAGCAAAGGTATAGGATAATGATCCAATAGTGAACTAATGTTCATACATTTTGATCGAACGATTAGAATTGATCATTAAAGACTTGGCTAATCCATAGAGATTAATAGAGCACATGGATTCAAAATTTCAAATATGCATAAGATGGGGTTAAAGTGATAGAGGTTTAATGATTAATTCATTGGCACCTATATGTTAAATATTAGAAGAGATCGATGATGCATATTTGATTTGAGAAACGAGTTCACGAGATTCAAGCTTAGTGTTCAAAGTTTAACTATGACCATTTGAATTTGAATTTTTGAATTTTCAAAGGGAAGACCAATATATAGTTTATAGACCATATATTTTGATAGAAGATGAATTTTATAATGTATTAAAAATTAAAGTGGTAGAGGACTCCAAGATGCATCTGGCTATATGGATTTTTGAAAGTGTGTATAGACAAAGATATTGTGCTCCAAAGTTGACTATGTTTATGTATATTATCTACAAGTGACCTAAGAAGAGTATTTGAGCTCATATAGATGTTGTTTCAATGTTTCATGTTTAATTAGATACTGGGGAGTGTTGTATGCTCCATGGGGATGCCCTATGAGTATTTTGGAGTTGTGATCAATCTATCTTGAGTAATAACTTTGCTTAATAATATGATTGTATGTTTGTTAATGGCATTCTTGTGTATAAGGTCTGTATTTGAGTTGTTTGAACATATGTAGATATGATCTAAAGTGGCTATGATCAGTTAAGGATGTCTTAGGGGACATAAAGAGTGGACCTATGTATTTTTAAGTGTTCTTGTGTTCTTAATTTTATTAGAAAAGTGTCAAAGAGCTGAATGGGTCTCCATAGGACCTAAAAGTGACTTAGGCTTATTTTTGAAATAGGATAGTTCTTAAGTGTGACCCATGTGATATGCCTTAAGGGTGAAGGAATGTAGTGTAGATAAAGATTATTATAAACTTGATAATTCATGATATATATATATATATATATATATATATAGTGAACCAAATATTTTGGGTTTTATATTTTTTTAAGCGAGAGACTTGTATGTGAGACAATTGGAGAGTGAAAGAAAGCAGAGGAGAGTGAGAGTGCTTAGTTATTAATTTGATGATTAGAGAAGATTAAAGACCATGTGTATGATTTGTAGATCATGCTTTTGATGATAGTATAGTGTTCTTATAGTTTAAAGTTATGTGAAGATATCTAAGTGTGCATATGAGGATTGTTTGAGTGAAGAAGGTGATAGGATTGTTTGAGAAAGAGAGAGAGTTTGTGCAGGGGTTAGATAATCAAGAGGTTCATCATCAAGTGTTGAATAAATCAGTTATAAGATGAAAGTGATCTATCCAAGGAGGTTATAAAGGACTTGATATTTCTTATGGGTAGTTTCTCCTTGTGAAATAGGGTTTCACTGAAGACATTTGATTAGAAGAATTGATCAAGGTTGTAGATCAAAAATACTTGACTGAAAGAAGGTTCCTAATCATAATGAATTGATTAGTATCTTGTTTGTGATCATCTTATAAGATAGTAGTCCATGTTTTTTAAGGCTTAAAAGTGGATTTTATTCCCCAATAGGGTTTCCCACATAGATTTTGTGTTGAGTATGTGATATTGCATTATGTTTATTGTTCACTATTATGAATGATATGTATGCTTCATAAATTATTGTGTTGAATGCTTAAGTATTTTAAAGTGTTTAGAAATTAAATTAGAGTATTTTGCATCACTGATTCACCCCCCTCTTAGTGTATTATACCCTTAACAATTATTATTAGAGTAAGGTACTTTGGTAAAAGCTTGACAGTTTGAAGGTGATCCAAGGTACAATGGCTAGTCAAAATTTGCAAGGTGGTTTCTCTACTAAGCAATTATCAATGTTTAATGGATCCAATTATGCATTTAGGAATGTTACGATGAATACATACATTATGTCCCTAGGATTTGATGTATGTAAATATGTTTTAGATGGTTATTTTTCTCCTTCTATTCCCTCATCTAGTGTTGTAGACAAGAAGCTATTTGATGATAATTATAAGGCAATGAATGCCATCACTTGTCTTATAGAGACTAAGTTCACCAAAGTAATCCATTACATATCTGCTAAGGAAATATGGGATAAATTGAAGACTATTTTTTAAGGAGATTCAAAGGTTAAGCTTTCTAAGTTGTAGACTCATATAAGTAAATTTGAAAGTCTCAAGATAAATGAAAAAGATACTATGGCATCTTTTTTCTAGAAAGTTGATGAGGTTGTGAACATCATCAGAGGTCTTAGAGAGAATATTGAATAAACTTCTATTATTCAAAATGTATTAAGGTCTTTATCCCAAAAGTTTGATCTAAATGTATCTAATATAAAAGAGAGTCATGATTTTACTCAGTTGAAGATGGATCAATTGTATAGCACCCATACTACCTATGAGATGAGGAAGAATGATGATATACCGCCAAAGAAGGAATTAGCTTTCAAGACTAAAATATAGACAAAGAATAAGTTCCAAGGTAAGAAACTCAAGGAGGATGGCATTCCTAATATAGATGAGGATGAAGTAATTGCTTTGATTTCAAGGAAATTTAGAACAAGTTTAGGCAAGTATAAAGTTAAGATACCCATCAAATGCTTCAATTGTGGTGAGATAAGACATTTTGATAATAAGTTCCCTCATAAGTGTAATAAGGATGATGATGAAGAGCATGATCAAGGTCATGATAATGGCAAGAGATCTTTTAGATTTGATAAAATCAAAAAGGGATTCAGAAAGTTTGATAACAAGAAGAATTACTTCAAGGACATGAAGAGTCTCTACACTGAAGAATCTTGCAACTCATCTAATTAGAGTGAAGATAGTGACTCAGAATATAATCGTGAAGATTATGGTTCTGATGAAGATGAATCCCTATTCATGGCTGAGGAAGGAAGTTTATCACAACAAAATGTGTCTACTTGGAATGATTTAGATGATGATGAAGATGAGGTGGACTATGAGACTACATTGATAAATGCTCATGAAAAACTGAATATTGTGAAGAAGATTGATAAGAAGATGAAATCTAAAATCAAGGAATTTGATGATAAATTCACTGTGTTTTAGGAAAGAATGAATGAAGATGCCAAGGAGCATGAAGATATGGTCAATCATCTCGCTTGTCAATTGAAAATCCTATCTAAAAGCTTAAAAGTTAAAGAAGATGAATGTGAAAGGTATGTAATAAAAAATGAGTGATTGAAATCTAAGTTAAAAAAGGTATCTAGTAATTTTATGTTATTTATGAGATTTGAAAAGAGCTTAAGTGATTTATATATCATTCTAAATGATAAAAAAAATGAAAGTGATAAGACTGGTCTTGGATACAAAGAAGAACTAGAGAATGCAACTCAAGACAAGATGAAGACTAATGTGAATAAATTGGATCAGCCTTTGAAGATAAATCATTAGACAAAGAATGAAGGTATTGGTAGAATAAAGACAAATTAGATTAGACAACCAAATGCCATGAGGTATGTGAATTTCAATGGAGATACTACTATACTTATAATTAGTTTGGGCATAGATCTAGAGAATGTAAAAGCCCTGATAAGAATGAATTTTCTTGGAACTATGATGGGGGTCATAATTCAAAATGTGTAAGAAAGGCTGAGTGTCTCAACTATTATGATGTGGGACACTTTATAAAACATTGTCCATTCAAAGTAATATAAGTTGAATTTCTTTAAAGATATATTGAGTGTTATAGTTGTTATGAACTAGGACACATTGCAAGATATTATCCAAATATAGAAATACAGAAAGAGCTTTTTGCAAAAATTATGGTGTGATTCAATTGTGAATAAAGAGGTCACATTGCTAGATTCTAGAAGTAAAGGCCTATAAGATAAAATAGGTTTTATCAGTCTCTTAGAGTATAAGATAGAAGATAAGTTAATACATGGAAACCAAAGGTGGTATGTATTATTCATGATGAGACTATAGGTCTAAGTAATCTATTTTTTCTATGGTGGAGAATTATTCTAAAATTGAATATTCCCAAGAGGTCTTATTATTTTCTCATGTTGAGAATGAAGAGACTAAGCTCAAGGAGAAGACCAAGGTACTAAGTGAAGCTAGTTCTAAGGTATGTATAGATCCAAGTGAAGGTCCTACTATTTTTGAACAAGTGCCTAGTGATGATAATCCAAGATGCAAGGAATATTGTTTAGATTAAAAGGTATGTCATTAATCTATGGTGTCTTCCTATATTGATAATCTAATCATAGAAGAAAAGGAGAATGTTGTAGTAGTTGAGGAAGTTGCTTCTTTAAATCCAAAGAAGAAGAATAAAAAGAACTATAAGTATCATCTATGCAAGGAGAAAGAGGAAGATGAGGACTTGTATTTATTTTAGAGCATTGAGGTATAGAGGGTATCTCTATATATACTTCTTAAGAGACTCCTTTCAAGTGGAGAAGCAATTGTTGTTGTGGTGTTTTTCAATTAGAACAGTTTGTAGGGTCAGATTGAAGGTTCCAAGATAGCAAAAGAGGATTTGTGATTTGTCAAGGTGATATTTTTGAATATAAAGTTATATTAACCTTATTGTAGCATGCTCTAGGTGGTTTTATGATGCGAAGGTATGTTAAAGTCTATTTGGAGCTTTTTGTTTACTCTTAAGTTTCCTAGTTTATGCTTAAGAACTTGCAAGTCTTAAAATGGGTTATAGGAAGTCAAGGTTCCCAATAGTTTGAAATCTCAAATATTGGTTTAAAAGTATGTAATTGTTGTCTCTAGGTGTACAATAAGTTTGAAAGGTGGATGTTGACTAGAAGGTGTTGTGTTAACTTTGTTTGTTTTAAGATTCTAGGGTTTTAGGTTCTACTAGAAAAGTGGTCTACCTTATGAGTTAATGGCTAAGGCTTCTTAATTTTTTGAATGGTCTAAATGGGTGGTCAAATCAAGCTTCATAGAAATTTAAAGGTTTATGGTTCTCAAGTTATTATTATTTATGTCAAAATAAAGGGCTAATTAACTAGTAGGTTTGTGAATGAAGTATGTTGCAAATGATGATCTTGGTGATTAAAATTGGTGTGCTTAAGGGGGAATATGAGAGTGATATACACATGAAGTTTTAGGTTTGGAATGTGTGTCTATTGAAAGTTGTGGGCTCTGCGAGATTCAGGTAGGGCTACAAGAGGACTAGACAAGCCTAGTAAGAAGAAGAGTGTTTTTTTTTAGTTTCTCAAAAAGAGCAAGGCATGAATTTATTCAAGGTGAGTTCTTAAGTTGGTTTGGAACATGTTTCTTGATTTTTGAGTGGTATGATGATATGTTAGTAGTCATAAACGTGTCATGAGAAAGAAGGTTGATAAGCCTATGTGGTGGTTCTTCATGGTGTGTGGAGATTTGAAGATACTCAAGTAGTGAAATTGCTAAAAAATATTATGGGGATTCCATATTGAATTTTTCTTTGTGAGTTCCATTAGATTCTAATGGTTTTTTTGTGTTTTATCTTCATTGGTTGTAGTACTTGGTTGAAGTTTTTATTGTCATGGAGTAAGAAGGATGTTATCAAGATAAGAAGAGGTAGGCTCAAAGTAAGGGTGAATTTATATAATATTTATAAGATGGTCATTTCCTATTTGATAGTATTTTTAAGTCCTTAAGATCATTTGGTGCGTAGTTTGTCATTGTGTCAAAGGGGGAGAAAGTTCATGTTGAGGGAGTGCTTAAAGGGAGAGAAGGTGAGCTATATATTTCTATATATGATGTTTTTTTACATCAATGACAAAGGGGGAGATTGTTGGATATTTTTCAATGATTTCATGGTGATTTCATGGAGGTATTATAGTAAGTGGATGAAGTGATTTGATACCCTAAGTAATAATGATATGTAATGTGCTTATTTTTTTGTATTTTAAGTTGGCTTGGTTGATCTTCTTTTTGGAATGATTGGAGATGTTTAGGGATGAGTGTGGTGGTTATATCATGTGAAAGATGTCCCTAAGATGTTATCTATACTTGGAGAGCTTGTGTATATAATTTCAATTCATCTGGTTGTCCATAGTTTTCATCTAGACACTTTGGGTCTAGTGGTATAAAATTTGAGTAGGCAATTTGATGACATCACCATTGCCACATGTGAATGAGTCAAGGGGAGATGGTCATATGATTGTGATCATAATAGTCCCTAGTTGTTATGTGTTAGATCTCAAGTATTTCATCAAATTACGGTCAAAGATATGAGGATACAAAGTTGGATTCTAAGACAAATTTCACTATTTTCCCATAACCAAATTTGCAATATGGCTAGAAAGAGCCAAGTAGGTTGTTTGATGATAGAATATCTCACACGTGTGGATGTTTTAGGAGAAGATGATCATATGGGTTTTTTAAATTTTGGACATAGTTTATTTTCACTAATTTTTAGATCATGTGATGCATTTCATAAAGAGATATACATGTGTAAAGTTGGGCTCCCAAGAATTTTGACTATGTTTTCCCATAGTTAGCCAATTTTGCAATGAGGTAGAAAGAGTCAAGTGAGAATTTTTATGGTGTTGTATCTTGCACATGTGAAGGTTTTAAGATAAAATAATCATATGGGTTTATTTATATTTAAGTATAGTTGATTTGAGATAAACTCTAGATCATGCATTGAAGCATGGAAAAAGTTATTCTTGAGCAAAGTTGGCCTCTTAGGTAGATTTTGACATGGTTGGATTTGTGATAGAAGATTTTGAGAAGGCACTTTAATTTCATTATAACTCAAATGTGATAGGGTTTTAGGAGCAGTGTGTTATATGGCTAGATTGTCTTATGTGATGACATCATCTAGTCAAAATTTGAGATCCTACATCAAAACATAGAAGAAGTTATTAAGGCTAAAAAATGGCTACTCAAACATATTGAAAGGGTCCCGATAGTCATTTTTGTAAGTGTTAAAGCTCAACTAAGATAAATGACGTGCGTTGTTTCAAGAAGTCAAGAAAAAACAAGATGAATATATATGCATGATGTTTAAAATTTGAGAAAAGGTATGGGATAAGGATCCAATGATGAGCGGGTGTTCATACAATTTGATCAAACATTGAGCATTGATCATTAAAGATCTAGTTGATCCACAAATATTGATGGAGCATGTGGAGTCAACATTTAAAAGATGCACGAGATGTGGTCAAAGTGATAGAGGTTTAATGATTAAAAAATTAGTGCCTAAATGTTAAAGATTAGAAGAGATAAATGGTGCATATTCAATCTGAGTGAGTTCATGAGATTTGAGATTAGCGTTCAAAGTTTAATTGTGACTGTTTGCATTTGAATTTTCAAATTTTCTAAGGAAATACTAGTGTCTAGATTTTGGACCATATCTTTTGATAGAAGATGAATTTGATATTGTAGTAAAAATAAAAGTGGTAGAGGACTCCAAGGCACATACGGCTATATGGATTTGAAGTTTTAGAAGTGTGTATAGATAAAGATATTGAGATCAAAAGTTGAATATATATTTTTATATTATCTACAAGTGACTCGAGAAGAGTACTTAAGATCATATATATGTTGTTTTGATGTTTCATGGTTAATTAGATATTGAGGAGTGTTGTAGACTCTATGGGGGTGCTTTGTGAGTATTTTAAATTTTTGATCAATCTATCTTGATTATGAAAATTGATTAATAAGTTGACTATATGTTTGTTAATGGCATTCTTATGTATAAGGTCTTTATTTGAGTTGTTTAAGCATAAACAAAGGTGACCTAAGGTGATTGTGATCATTTGAGGATGTCTTAGGGGACATAAGGAGTGAAATTATGTATTTTTAAGTGGTCCTATGTTATTAATTTGATTAGGGAAGTGTCAAAGAGCTGCATGGGTCTCCATAAGACCTAAAAGTGACTTAGGCCTATTTTTTAAAAAGGATCATGCTTAAGTGTGACCCATGTGAGATTCCTTAAGGGTAAAGGCATGTAATGTAGCTGAAAAGGATTATTATGGACTTGGTAATTCATGATTTATCTATATATAGTGGAACCAAATATGTTGGGTTTTATATTTTTGTAAGTGAGAGACTTGTATGTGAGAGAGTTAGAGAGTGAAGGAAAGAAGAGGAGAGTGAGAGTACCTAGCTATTGGGTTGATGAGAAGAGAAGATTAAGGATCATGTGTATGATTTATAAATCATGTTTTTGATGATATTATAATATTATTTTAGTTTAAAGTTGTGAAAAGAGATTTGAGTGTGCATATGAGGATTGTTTGAATGAAGAAGGCAAGAGGCTTGTTTGAGGAAGAGAGAGAGTTTATGTAGGGGTCAGATAATAAAGAGGTCCATCATCAAGTGTTAAAGACTTAAATTCTAAGCTATAAGTGTTCTATCTAATGAGGGTCTAAATGAATTGATCTTCCTTAGGGGTAGTTTCTCCTTACAGAATAGGGTTTGACTAAAGACCTTTGATCAGAAGGACTTGATCAAGGTTTTAGGGTAGGACTTGACCAAAGGTTCATGATCAAAAGGATTTGATTAGTCTCTTATTTATGATCATCTTATAGTATAGTAATCCACGTGTTTAAAGGATTAAGAGTGGATTTTATTCCCCAAGAGGGTTTCCCACATAGATCATGTGTTGTGTATGAGATCTTGTATTATGTTTATTGTTCACTATTATGAATGATCTATATGCTTCATAAATGCTTGTGTTGAATGCTTAAGTATTTGAAAGGGTTTGGAAATTGAATTGGATTATTTGCCATCATTGATTCACCCCCCCCACCTTTCTCAGTGAATTGTACCTCTTACACCATGTTTCTCAAATAATACACTTAGTCACAATTTGGTCAGGACATATGTCCTTCAAGTTCCTCAATACTCATAATGTGAAGGAAGGATAAAGGCTCAAAACATGACCTAGTTATTTTCATGGTGATTGATCTCCAAATTGATATCATATGAATGATGTCTTTTTTAGGTTGTAGGGGTGGTTTAATATTATGGAGGAGTTCTTTTTTAAATAGAAATAACTTTCCATATGGCTCTGAAGACCAACACACAAACTAGATCCAAAAGAATAAATTGGAATTTTAACATGGTTTAAGGTTTTTATGGACTCTTAGGTGTCACTTTTTCCCTCAAGATGCCCAATTTACCAACTCCAAATGCATTTTATTGTTGAGTGTCTAGAGGGGACATGTTTAGGTCTCAATAGGTGGTCTTAAGTGGGGAGTAATAATACACATGAGATATCCAAAAGATATATAATATATAATTTCTTAATCAAGCCATTTTAAATCATAATGGGTAATCTATTCTAGACTTAAAACTTAAAAAAGATTGTATAATGCACCTACAGGTTTAAGTCCTCATACACAAGCCTATGTGTGAAATTAAGACCAAAATTTTATACAATGCCATGAAAGGCCAATGAAATCATTAGGGAATAATCAAAATAAAACTTGGACACTATTAAGAGGCCAATAACATAGTTTATAAGGTCAGGTTCGGGCCCAACTTTAAAATGTTCTCCCAAATCAACACCTATAATTGAGTTTAGGCAGATGCAAGAAAGGGATACATAATTATTAAGGTGACTATCTTGAGGGGAGGTTATTGAGTTTAAAAGGAGTTAAATTGGGTTCTATGTATGGCATATATAAACTTTATTTTTCTTATTGATCTATAAAAATTCTTCAATTATAGTTAAGTGCTCTCAATCACCACTTACAACATTGTAGTCAGGTTGTCTCCAACCTTGGAGTGAAATGCCACATACACATTAAGGTTAGGGATAAAAATAATGATCAGATTAAATATATTATTAAGAGAAAAATTAATATTAAAGAGTGACTAAAACAAGCAAACTCAATACCCTCTAACTCTACATACACAGTTTTCTCAATGCATACAGGATTACCTAGTTAGTTGGAGACCTAGTTGGTTTAAATGAAAAAGGTAAAAAAATATATGAAAGTGACCCCATGGTGTTTTATGAAATATTTATGGTATTAAATAAATTTTAAGTAAGATTCAAGTTTAAGAGAGTTTCCTATGCTGGACTAAACATCTATAACACACATGCCTATGTGTATGGCTATAGAGTGTGTTTGATTACAAAGTATGAGAGAAATACTAATTGAATAAGTGTTGAAAAATAATAATATCACACTAAATGAGAGATTAAAAATACTCATTATTTATGAAAAGATAAATAAATACCACTTAGGTCTCTAACATCAACTAGTCTGAGGACCTATTATGGGCCAAGGATGGTCATGTAAGACCTAGAGGGGGAGAATGATATAGGTAGGGGTCGAAGCCATTATGAAAATATTTAAAGGTTTAAATTTAATAAAAAAGTGTGATAATAAATTATTTAATTCAACACAATCACCTACAGGTGGTATAATATATTGAATCTTGGTTTAGGCTTATGAGGCCTAAAACCCTACTTAAGCCCTCAAATCCCCAACTCCATTCATTTTACATGACAAGCTCCTCAGTTAGATATAAAAAAATAAAATTATGTATGATGGTGGTATAGGTATTTATAGAGGTGTTTTAGGTAGGATAATATAGGGTAAATGACAATTTACCCTAATATCCTTCCTCAAGCTCCATCACCCCAGTCTACCAATTTGCACTGCTAGTTTAAATGCTCATATATTATATGACAAGATGCATGGTACCTAGTAATAGTAGGTGAATTTTAATAAACCTATGTTCTTTTCATCCATGATGGAGATATTTTTTTTTATGGGGTCAGCTCTATGAAAAATTCTTTAGATTGTAAGCATGCCTAGAATGCCTAGTGAAAACCCAAAGGCTACCAACCTTTGCTCAAAACTCACTATAAAAGGTACATGGGACAAGGATACATTAGGGATATTTTATGGGTTATATGTAATAAATATTAATGGAATTAAGTTTTAAATCTAAGGCCTATACTTTATGCACCATCTTTAAGATGGTAGGCCACTCTAAACCCTCTAAAACCCTCATGGGGGACCTGATGGACAAGAAAATATTCCTGATAATTCTAATGACCATGGGACACCATTAAAACATCATTAATACACATACATGTCATATTTTATATTTATAAACCATAAATTTGGCATGTGTGTGCAAGATGTGTAGGAAAATGGCTTATAAGGTCATGTTTTAGGTTTGTTTTTATTATTCTCAAGAATGTTCAAGGTCAAGAGTGAGTATAAAGGACTCTTGAGATTATTAATAGGTGTAATGGTCTCAAAAAAATTAGTCTTACACCCCCCAATAGTAGTAAAAATAGGCCTAATAATCAGACTTGGATTCAATTGAGGAGATAGTCATCATTTGCATTGAGAGAAGCATGTTATAGGTCTACTCACATAATTAAGAGGCTTCCTAGGATAGAGTCACCTTTAAAATAAATTTTATAGGCCACTACGAAGCTCAAAACATGCTTGAATATTCCTAAGTCTCAAATCCCTCACCCACAAGGAGAATAAATGCATTGAATGGGCTATGAATAGATTCAATTATGGAAGGTAGAAGAATAATGAATATGTTCAAACAAGTAACTACATCTCATAATGGGTGCATTACCTCTCACTACATTTCAAGGAGTGATGGAGGAGTTTCAAGGTGCATGACATCTTCATGGGGTCAATTATGACCAAAAAATAGGTCATCTACCACACTTATATGCCCAAGGGCTCATTGAAGGCAATTATGCAACCAAGGCAATATATAAGAATTATGATAATATTAATACCCCTTAGTAATTGATTAATTGAGTGGATTATGGTCCTTATGGATTCTTTTCCACACTTATATGCCATATTCTCCTTCTCTCCCCTTCTCATATTCTATAAATTGGGTTTTAAGAGCCATCGTATGGATCCCTCTGTTGGGTATGTGAAAGTGTTGCCCATTTTTATATGAAACCTTAAGATAATAAAAGACTAATTCAGCCTCATTTATGATAGTATTCTAGTGTGTTTATGTTGGTTATGTTTAAATAAGTTGTTTAATCTTCTCCATTTATAGGTCTTGGTCTTCACCTAAGTATTAGTGGATTGTATTATGTAGGTTATATGGTGTGTGAAGGTGTTAGTGATTGTATTTATAGTGAAAATTTATTGATAGTTTCTTGAATCAAGCCTCTCATTCATATTCCTTATGCTATAGTCATCTAGTGTAACCTCCATGTGAAACATTGATGTGTAGGAGTATTTTTTAGAGAGGTTGTGTTAGTAATCAGTCTTATTTTATCCATAAATATTATTAAGGATCAATTAGAGGAGAAAAAACATATTGGTGCATCACCTCCCATAGATTATGTTTATTTCATTCATCATTCTATCCATTTTCATGTATAAGTAAGTAGGTTTAGGGTTTGAGTTTAGATGATGCATTAGGAGAGCTATCCCCAAAACTAGAGATTCACCTCACCCAATAGGCTACCCATACCTAGAGGTGATTCTATTATATTAGCTAGATGAGACAAGTTTGAATCATATTTACATCAAGGGTGTAATCTAGATTGATAAAATTTTCTTGCATTCCCAATGGGATCATAATGTAATCAAGTTGGATTAACTACTCACAACATTTGATGATATCAAGGAGCTTCAAACACTCTAGAAGTATATTTATATCCAAGTTTTATGCCAAAATTAATTACAAGGTATTCATAAAAAGGTAAGGAAGTTGAGTTCATTGAATTATCCTTGGATTTTTCTAGGAGGAAGAGGTACCCTATGTCTAATCCAAATCCTACACCCCCTACTTCTCCTATTCCTATTCAAAAAAGTACTATCAAAACTCTTACCCCCAATGTCTAGGCCTAAAAACGAAGCCTTTGTGCCCTTTAATGGTATAAAACCTCTAAAATTGAATAAATTTGATGATATCCCTATTGTTTCACTTAATTTCCTTCCATACTTCACAAGAGAAAACTCTGCCACTTCTATTCAACACATTACAAACATAGCCAACCTTTGTCTAATACACAATGTAACTCAAGAAAATGTAGCAATGAGGCTACTAACTACTTCATTGAGAGGCAAGGCACTTGAATGGTATATAGGTATATCACCTAAATCTATCAACACTTTGGATGTGTTTGGAGAGAACCTATGTAAGCATTTTGAAGATAAAAGTGACCACTTGCCCATAGTAGAGCAATTGACCACAATCAAAAGTGTTACATAAGAGATTATGATTGATTTCAACTATAGGTTTCAAAAATCTTTGGATAGGATCCTAAAAATAGTTAAACCCACTCCCAATTATGCATTATTATATTATTTGTGAGCCCTCAATTTTGATGTAGCAGTTTTGATATAGTCTATGGGTGGGAACACAATACCTATTACCTATGAAGTGGAAACAGGGGTAGAAAATTGTCTCATACAATAAGGAAAATTTACACCAATATCTCTCATACCTTTGTTTCCAAAGACATAACCTCCTATGCCTATGATTTCCCCCATACCAATGCCAATTGACCATGAGAAGGTAAATGCTAATTAGGAAAAGATTAGTTAAACTTAAATGGATCCTCAAGGCACAAAATAATAAGATAGTGGCCCTAAAAAGACAACCACTCTTCCACCCCCCATAACAGTACACACGAGCCTAATAATAAGACTTAGACTCAATTGAGAAGATAGTCATCATTTTCATTAAGAGAAGGATGTTTTAGGTCTACTCACATAATGAATAGGTTTCCTATGATAGATGCACCCTTTCACTAACTTTTCCATGCCACTACCAAGCTCAACACATTCTTGAAGATACCTAATTCTCAAATCCCTCATTAACTAGGTGGATAAATGTATTGAATGGGATATGAATGGCTTTAAGGGTGGTAGCTAGGAGAATAATAGACATGTTAAAACAAGTAACTACCTTTCATAATGGGTGCATTACCTCTCACTACATGTCAAGCAGTGATGGAGAAATTAAAAGGTGCATGGCATTTTCATGGGGTAAACTATGACCAAAAAATAGGTCATCCACCATACTTATACACCCAAAGGCTCATTGAAGGCCATTATGCATCCAAGGAAATGTATAAGAGGAGTTATAGGACTATTAATACCCCTTAGTAACTAATTAATTAAGATGGTTATGGTCATCATGGCTTCTACTCCACACTTTTATGCTACTTTATCCTTCTCTCCCCTTATCATGTTCTATCAATTGGGCTTAAAGATCCATTGTATGGATCCCTCTATTAGGTATGTGAAAGTGATACCCATTTGTATCTACAACCTCGAGATAATAAAAGACTGATTCAACCTCCTTTATGTTGGTATTATAGTGTGTTGATGATGGTTATATTTGCGTAAGTGGTTGATTCTTCTCCCTTTATAGGTCTTTGTCTTCACCTAGGTACTAGTGGATTGTCTTGTGTAGGTTACATGATGTGTGAAGGTGTTAATGACTATACTTTTAGTGAAAATTGACTAATAATGTCTTGAATCATGCCTCTCATTCATCATCTATAGGTTATATTCATCTATCATAATATCCATGTGAAACAGTGATGTGTAGGAGTCTTTTTGAGAGAGTGTGTGTTAGCAATCAATCTTGCTATGTTCATAAGTGTTTTTAAGGATAAAGTAGAGGAGACAAAACATATTGGTGCATCATCTCCCATAGCTTAGGATTCTTTCATGAATATTTCTATCCCTTTTCATTGATAATAAATTAGACTTAGGATTTGATTTTAGATGATGCATCAAGGGATCTAGCCCCAAAACTAGAGATTCACCTCATCTAATAGGATACCCAAACCTAGAGGTGATTTCATTGTATAAAATGGATGAGGCAAGTATGAAGATCTTTTCCTCAAGGATGCAATCTAGAATAATAATAGTTTCTATCATTCCTAGTGGGACCATAATCCAAGCAAGTTAGAACAACTACTCATAACATTTGGTGATCTAAAGGAACTTCAAATACTCTAGTAGTAGATCAAAATTTAATTTTCATGCCAAAATTAGTCATAATGTCTTCATTAAAAGGTAAGTAAGATGATTTTTTTTATTATCCTTGTATTTTTATAAGAGGAATAGGTACCCTAGTTCTAATCCCTATCTTATACCCCCTACTCCTCCCAGTCCTTCTTAACAAAGTATTGTTGTAAATCCTACACCCCTAATGGATAAGGCACTTAAATGGTATAAAGGTATATCACCTACATCTATCAACACTTGGGATGATTTTATGGAGCACCTATGTAAGCATTTTAAAGATATAAGTGACCACTTGTCCCTGGTGGATAAATTGACCATAATCAAAAGTGTTACTCAAGAGTTTATGGTGGATTTTAAATATAGGTTTCATAAAACTTGGGATCAGATCCTAATAGTAGTTAAACCCACTCTTATTTATGCCTTATTATTCTATTTAAGAGCCCTCACTTTTTGATGTAGCAGTCATGATATAGTTTATGGGTGGAAACACACTACTTAATGCTTATGAAGAGGAAATAAGGGTAAGAACCTATCTCATACAAGCATGCAAACTTACACCAAGGACCCTCATGACTTTTTTCCTAGAGATACAACCTCTTATTCCTACCATTGCCCCAATACCTATACCAACCAACCATGATTAGGCAAATGTTATTCAGGTAGATAGATTGGTTAAACTTGAAGGGTTCCTCAAGGCACAAAACAACAAGATAGTGGCCCTAGAAAGGCAACAAATTCTACCCCATAAACTACACTAGGATACTTATCATCCTTATAAATTTAATAGACCTCATCAAGCTAATTCATAAGGTCAAGGTTAAATTACTTAAAAAAGGCCCTAAAATAGTTTTAATCCTAATTCTACCAGCACTTTTAGAGCATCAATTCCTACTCAAAATAATTATGCTCAAGAAGTCTAATGGTATTCATAATGGGAGAAATCTCATGATTAGTCAATCATCCCAAGTGAATGTGATTATAAAAATTCTCTTATGTAGTATAATCAAGCTCCTCCCATATAAAATAGTCAGGTTCCCCCTACACAACACAAAGAAGCCCATCTTGTTCAACATGGAGAGACCCCTTTAATGACTCAATCTGAAATGGAAAATCAATAAGGAGTGAGTGGGATTTAAGCATAATTATAAGCTACCTTTGTCAAATTTAGAGGAGAAAATTCTTTTGTATAATGTGCATTCAATTAACTTGAGGGTGAAACTAAGGTGGGCAGTCCTATTACAACCAAACAAGGGCTAAAAAAAGGGTAGTGAGTGGTGACTCAGAGGTTGGAAGAGCAGCTCCTTCATCTTCTCAACCACCTTAGAAGGGCAATGAACAAGATTTAGTCCCTAAAACCCCACCAATATAAAAGGTTTGGAATGAGAAGGGGTATAATAAAAAGGGTTCATTCATACCTAAGTTCACTCAAGCTTCAAGTAGTATTGTTACTCTTAATTTTCAATCAAAGGATGTTAGCCATCACATCAACATTCTAGACCAAATTAATAAGGCTCATTCCACCATAACAATGTAGGGAACATTGATTATTATAGGGTATAAATATCTCCTCCAAGTAGTGTTTTACAAACTTCACATCTTGGACAAGAAAGTAGAAAAAGAAAGTGTAGTCCTAACCAACACTAGTTAGCCTAATGAGCCCCAACCAACCAAGGTAAACAGACCCACTCCTTTATATCTTTGTATCATAATAGGATAATCCTTAGTAAATAATTATGTGATATATAGTGGGGATATTACATCTATCATTCCAAAATCAATAGCAGACAAGTTTGTGTTAAAGCATGATCCTAACTCTAAGGGAGTCTTGTAACTATATGGGTTTCCTACTAACACCATTGGTGTGCTTAAAGACCTGAAACTTATCCTAGATACTTTCCCTAATTGTACCATATCCCTAAATGTTTTAGTGGTTGATCTCCCCCCTTATTTTTCCTTATGTTTGTTTACATATTTCATTACTAAGATAAGAAGCTACCTATCTTATAATTGGTCTTATATGGCATTTAAAACTAGGTATGGGACCAAAGTCACCATTAGGTTTGAGCCTATCTTTAGGTTTCATTTAGAGCCCTACATGCTTAATCTATCTAATGTCAACTCTATTATTATTGATGAATATGATCACCTTGATGTTCAAGAGCCAATTGAGCCACTTAAGGGTATATCAAACCTATTACTTGATGAGTGGGGGACAAATAACCTTGGTTATGATCCATATAAGAGCATTAAAGAAGCAAGTGTATACACAATATTTTTAACCTTTATCAATTACTGATGATTTCAATCTTGTAGGAACACATCAAATCTCAATCTCTTTGATTATATGCCTTAAAGGGTGCACCAATAAAGGGGTGGGTAGACCATTGGTGCTTCATAGGATTGTTGTCCCTTATTGCCACTTATTACCATTCTAGTCAGTTCCTAAAACATTACCCTAAGTTATTACTCCTCTTTTTTCACACTTTAGTATTTTACCACTTTCCATACCCCTTTTGCTAACATAAAACCACTTAAAATAGTTTACATGACTCATTTTATTGGGTTGACCTTGTACTCTTATTAGAAAAACTTATTTAGGGTCTAGGTTGGATCTTGGTTGACCTATCCCATGACCTAGTGAGTTTTTATCAATAACAATATTAGGTTGACTGAGTTGACCCTATCATTCAAATTTTTTGAAAGGGCTTAGGGTAAAATATGCCTATATATATAAGATAATTTCACCATTATTAGAGAGACATTAAGAGTTATTATTCATTTATGATTCTTTACAATCTGCTCTTCCACCACTCTACTTGATGAGTCTTAGCTTAGGGTTTCTACTTGGAGAATATAGTCTTGTGGAGAAGTATTGGATGCTTTAACCCTTTTTAGTGATCTTTAAAAACCATAGCCTCTTACAAATCCCTTTTGGCTAAGGGAGAGATTGAGTCTATATGAGTTCATCTTTCAAGTAAGTATTCTCTAACTTTTCTCCTCTCTTTAGTCAATAGAATAACATAAGTATTGGATTTTGAATAATATTACTCTTCTTATCCAAGCATTAAGGGTATTACATATATATAAACAAATTAGGATTATATCATACATATTTATTTGTTTAATAGACCTCATATTATACCACAAGATTTGGTGAGAACTATATTATATTTCTTTGCTTTACTTGCTATTAGTATAGTGAATATGAAAACATATGTCTTAATTAGGGTTATTGCATGATTCTACTTGACTAGAGGCTTTGGAACCCTCCCTAGTGATATTGTTGTGATAAGAGATCCCCTAATTGGGTCTAGCATATCCACATATTGGTTATGTTTCTGATTATCTAATGTATCTCAAATCAAAAGTGTAAGGAGGATATATCCTCTCTGATCTAGGATTAATTTATAGATCTAATGAATTTATGATTGCATACATTATGATGAAACTAATGTGAATCTAACCCTTGCATGTTTTCTTTCACATTTTTTTGTTTTCTATCATTTTATTTATTATTTTTCTATATTTTCAATATTAGGTCAATAGGGTCAGTATAATTTCTAGCTTTTATGTGCAAGTTTAACATACAGTTGCATAAAAAATTGACTTTACTCTTTTTGTGTAGTTATAAAATATAGGTTACTAGGTCGAATATGTAGACATAGTAATATTATTCACTTATATAAAACATACTAGGTTGACTAGGTCGATATAGTATTCCAAATAAGTTTTTAGAAAACATACTAGGTTGACCAGGATAGTATAGTCATCTTGATAGGCTTTAATAAATAGGGAATTGTAGAACTAGGTTGACCTAGTCAACATAGTTGGTAGAATTTACAAGTAACATTCAAGGTAGTTCAATAAAAATGTCACATTCCTCAGCATATTCCATCCCAACAAGGTTACTTTCTCTCTTTCTCTTTCATTTCAATTTTGTTTTTTACAGTTTGTAGTCTTTAAAACTACCCTCATACAACAATTAAGTCAACTAGTCAACCTATTTCTATATTATATCTTCTATTTGAATGACTAGGTTGACCTTATCAACATAGTTTTTAAAATACTCTTGCTTCTATAATGTAGTAGCGATAATGTCGACTCATTTTTGTAATATTTTCATACACTATCATCTAAACTATGTATTATGTTTCAAATTAGAAATTAACAATTATATGTTATTAATTACTTCACACTTTCAATTTTAGTTGTTTGTATGCTTAAATTAGCTCACATAGTCTAATTAGGTGGTTTTTAAATATACCATTTAGTTGCACTATTTTTCTCTTTCTTGCACACACTACCAAATCACATAATTTCAAAACACATTTACATATTTGTCCACCCAAAGCCTACTTACTTGGATTTCATCACCAAGGGGGAAGCCGCTTAGTTTTTTGGCCAAGTATAAACACATGGTTAATGGTATATATTGGCAAAGCACTTGACACCCTTATCATTGTAGGATTATGAAGTGAGGGGGTAGGCCCCAATACTAATTTAGCACCATTGCCAACATAGATCCCTTTCAGCCTAAACATCCTAAAACCATCCATAGATTAATTTCTAGTTCCCTAATTTTAGCCAACTTCCCTATCACACTTAAAATAACACTTTATAATAATAACAACATTCAAGATGACCACTTAGTTATCATTTGCTTCTCAATTTGACTACTTTTTCTTTGCTCAATATATGTTGTATTAGAAAAACATGTATTGGCCAGTGTTGGTGCAAGGTTTTGTGTTGTATTCCTCAATTGGATCATTCTCATTGACCCAATTGATTATGTGTTTTCTTTCATTTCTTACTTTCAAAATACATTGCATTTTTTTCCCCTATTTTCAATACACTATCATTCTGATCAATATAGTCTCTTATAAACTATTTTTCCTTCCTACCTAAAATAATAAGTCAACCCAGTCAACTCTTTATCTCTTTTACCAGTCAGACTATAGTACTAAGTTGATGCAGTCAACTTTGTAGTCTTATTAGACTCTATTTTCCTATTTTATAGTAATAGGTCAACCCAGTCAACTCTATACTTTTACTGTCTATCCTATCTATCCAACTCAATTCCTTATCTTTTTCTTCCTTAGCATTCTTTTCATTTTCTCAAGCCATTGTGAAGTCCCCTATCAAAATCTTCTTAGACAACCTAAATCTATTTAGATACTATATGGGATGTTCATTTCTCCCTCTCTTTTCCTCCTAAGATAACCCTCACTCTTGGAGCACCTCTTCCCCTCCTTCATATGTGGTTTATAACATGGTGAAAATCACACCTCAAGATGAAGTAGGTGGATCTAATCCTTTTTATACCTATCAGGATAGTTCTCATCTTCAAACTCTTCAACATAATGTGGAAGTGATTGAAATGAGTCTATCCAACAATCCCAATAATATACATCTTCCAATAACCCTCCCCCTAATACCAATTTGAGGAGTCCTCCTATAAACACCAACTCACCAATTGATATGACTCAAATTCTTGCACAAGTATATACAACAAATGAACATAATGTAAACTTATAAAACCTCTCAAATGATTCAATTACAATCTCATTTTATCAATATGGATAATCAACCTCCAACTATCCATCCTCAAACTAATCCAAATTTTATTCCTCCACCTCTTAGACATACCTTGGGAAATGTTATTACTCAGCCTATAATGAATAATAAGATGCTTCAAACTATCCAAAATGATCCTTTATCTCCCTTCATTATGTCTATTGATATTGGTAATATATCTCCAAATATCAAGTATGATGGGACTAAAGACCCTACATCATTTATCAAAGCCTTTGGCAATCTTTATAAAGAGTGGATCCAAACCAATACTTTAACCATAACTAAACTTCTAGTTAAAAGGTTCACTAGCAATGTATTAAAATGGTACAACCAAATTACCCAACACTCCATTTGGTAATGTGAGGATTTAATTAATACTTAAGTCAAATATTTTTAGCATAATGACCTTCCCAAAAAAATTCTTAGTCATGTTATCAATGCTAAGCAATCCCCCACTGAATCAGCACATGATTTTATCATATGATGGAAATATATTTCCCATAAAATTGACCATAACATGACTAATGATAATTTTTTCAAACTCTTCATCACTGATTTAAATCCTTCTCTTCAATATAAGATTTGAACTTTTATTCCCCAAACACTTAATGAAACTCTTTACCAAGTAGAACATTAAGACTTTCTCATAAATCAATTTGAACCTAATCCTAAATTCCTTAAATTATATTTTAAAAATTCTACTAATTATATCATCAATAATACTGTGCAAACCAAACTAGGAGTTGACAAAGTTGACATTCCCTCATCTTCACACATGCTACTAACTATGAAATAAATGAAACAATTCTTACCACCCTCTAAACCTTTTAATTATCCTAATAGTCCTCCTAAGTGGTATGACCCTAATCAATTTTATTGGTTCCATGTTGATATTGGTCATTCTCATGAATCTTGTATAAGGATTACTAAATTTTTTGTCTCCAACATGTTTATTGATTCTTTAAATCATGAAGTTAGGATAAACCTTCATCATCAAGAGTACATTACCACTTCTCAAAAATTACAAGTTTTTAAAGCTTTGTCCTCAAATAACCAAAAATATTTTCCCAAAAATCATAATCAACAAAATACCAAGGATTTTTATGTTATTGATGCTAACCATGACCAATATTACAATAATTCTCAATATGTTAACACCACTAAGGTCAGTTATTGTCACTAGCCAACTCAAAAAGATCCTATCACAAAACCTAAGAAACCATATTTATAAGAGAAACTTATAAAAGATACTAAAACCACTAATTTAGCTTTAAAATCCCATGAGAAACCACCTCCTCTTTCTAAACCCCCAATAACTTTTGTTCCTTCAAAATATACCTTACCTTCCAATCTTTTCACTAGTTCTTCTTCTAAATCTCATTAAAATTTTATCAAAGAAATTAACTCCATGCCTTTTAATATTGCACTTATGGAGTTAGTTCACACTTACCCTTATCATTTAAATTTACATATACAATAATCACAATAAATTAAATATCTATCTCCTATAGATGAAGAACCACCCTCTATTAAACCTTTGTTTTAGTCAATTTTAGCTTATATTTCAAAAAGGGAATAAGGAAAAACTAAATGCAAGTATGGTTGAAAAACTTGTTTAATTGTGCACACATTGAAGTATATTATTGTAAATAACTCCTCTTTATCTTGGGAGGATGATCTAAAAATAAGACAACACTAAATCAAATGGTTAGTTAAATAGATAGTTGAGTAGATTACCTAACACTAGCTAGATCCCAAAAGAAAGAACTTCCTCAAGGGCTATCAATCCACACATTTTAAATAATTAAGTTTTTAAAATATAACATAAATTACTTGCATCAATAATCAAATTTTACTAAAATTGAACACAAGAAATGCTTGCTAAAGAAATAGACTAGAAATGACTAAATTAGTGATAGGCAAATAAATACTAGTGCTAAATAGCTTGGGTCTATTTCAAAAAATCAAGTAGGGGTTTATGAATAGGTAGGGACATATAAAGTTAGAATGGGTTAAAGGTAGGTAGGTGTAAATATCTTACCATTATTTACTACCATAATAACCATTAGTGGTTGATGTGACCATCAACAATTAAGGTGACCATTGGTGATCAAGTTGACCATCTATAGTTAGGTAGACCATTAGTGATTGAGACAACCATCGATGGCTAGTATGTGTATATATAGGTTGGTAAATGGATGATTGATGGAATCTCAAGGTTATATTTCAAGAGGTGGGTTGGTGTTGGGCTAAGTACAAAAGTAAATAAAGTAGTTGAATACTAAAAATTAAATACTTATCTTGTATAAGGTTGATCAAATGGATACTTGAGGTAGTTGACTCATTGATTGAGTCTAACATGATTTTGGTAGAGTAATGTTACTTGGTGCTTTTGTGGAGCTATAGTGGCAAATTAGCTCTCTGACATGATAACTTGATCATTGGATTGTTAATGGTGATTAACCTACAAAATAAAGGAAATCTAGATGCATAAGCTCTTGATAATAATTGTAGACATATTTCACCTCCCTACTCCTCTCTTCTTATAAGCAAGGCAAGAGAGTTGCAATAAGATTTTAACTATGCTTCCTAATTTTAACTCATTCATGTAATGACTCACACATGGATTTAGATAATCTATTTTTATAAAATCAAGGTAGATTGTTTGCATGTTGGTGGTTAATGAAGTATACCCTAACCTTCAGTGGTCAAGGTGACCATTGATGGTCATCTTGACCATCATCAATTGAGGGTGAAGGGTCAAAGTGGGTAAAAGGTTGGATAATCCAATTTGGTCAAACTAGCTATGGCCAGGCTTGGTTAGGGGTTAAAAGGATGGATTGTTCCTAAGGGGGTCCTAAGATGTTTTAGGGGAATTTTAACATTCAAAATCATGCTGTGTAGATTTATGGTGTCTACATTTTTCCCTTTTTTTTATGCGGCTTTGAATCAATAAGATGCAAAACAAAAACTAATTGTTGGTCGCAAGTCTAGTTTCCATTAGTATGGAAGGAGGTGTTCCCCCTTAAATTGGGAGGTGATAAGGTAAAATAGAATCAGGTTTAGGTTTGATAAGGTGGATGATGATGAAAATTAAGGTGGAAATCATGAAGGTAGGTGATAGGTTGGGAACTAAAGCATAAACAAACACACA
This sequence comes from Torreya grandis, assembly GCA_037957365.1. NCBI lineage: Eukaryota > Viridiplantae > Streptophyta > Pinopsida > Cupressales > Taxaceae > Torreya > Torreya grandis. The sequence goes on along the minus strand of JARHVA010001262.1, from coordinate 421,595 downwards.
AAGTGCAACAAAAGGTGTGATAGCTAAGATCATGTAAAGACTATGTTGCCATAGTTGATAAAAATAAAGGTCAATGTTAGAAGGATAAGTGACAAGTGGACTATGTGACTATATTTAGGTATGATGGTTGGGAACACTTGTATGTCTTCTAAGCAATGTCTATATTTTGATGGGTATCTAAGGTATGAAGTGCTTTCGATGAAAACATAAATTGGTCAAGTGTTATAGGTATCAAAGGTAGGAAGTGATCTTGAAAAGGCACAAGTGGGTATGATAAGTTCAAGGTAGCACAATATCAAAAAGTAGTCAACATGGAAATGTTGTCACTATGGTCAAAGGACCAGGTAAAATTCATCACAAAACATGTGCTAGTTGGACCAAAAATGAACCAACAGTAAGGAGATGAGGTGGTCAAGGTGGGTAGAGAAGGTGGTCTCCATGGGTGGGTAAATAATTTGGGGCCACTAAAAAGGGTGAGCATTTTGACCATCAATGGTTAGGTTACTTGAGGGAAACTATTGATAGTCCCCCTAAATTTTGATGGTTAGGGTAAAACCCCTAAAATTTTAGTAATTAAAAGTGAAAAGTGAAGGTTATTTTACTCACTTTTACTTTTAACTATGGAGCTTTGGCTGCATATGATTTTAGGTGAAAATCTTGTTGATGGTGACTACTAAGGAGGAGTTGACTATTAGATAAGGTGGAGAGTTGATTGAGTAGACCAATGAAGATGTAAGGAGAACATAAGCATAGATGAGGATGGATAGGTCTAAAACTGACTCCATAGTGGTGATCATGAGGTAGGGGGTGTCCTCAATTTGATAAGATAGCTTTATTTTTTTGTAATTACATTGGGGTTTGAGGGTAATATTAAATGTTTATGCCCTAATTAGGGTTTTTAGGGAATTCAAGTAAATATTTGGGTAAAAGGGGAAATTGATTAGGTAGGTAGAGGATTTGGGTGGATAGGTACATAAGGGTATTAAAGTAGGAGGATCTTTATGTGGTGTGGTTAGTTCTAGGGTAGGGTAGGTTTTGGATGTTTTACTCATAAAACACCCATAGTGACTATTGATGGTTGAATTTGACCATTGATGGTTAATACCAATAAATCAAAGGACAAATGTCGATAGTTAACTCATCTAATTTTTTATTTGGATGTTACAAAAGTGTTTTAAGTTAACTTAGGTGGAAAAAAGTGTTGGGTTTTGTAGATGGGTGATGCTAGGAAGGGAAATGGTAAAAAATAGGCTAAGGGTACGTAAGGCTATTGAATGGTAGAGGGAGCTTAGCTTTGTTTCTAAATTGGTGTAGTCCAAAGAGAAAATGTATATGTATGACAAATTATTACTTATCTTCAAAAATATCCACCAGGGGATGACCTTAGCTGACTAGGCTTTTATGGAGGAGGTTGGGTTGGGGATGATGAGGCATTATCAGCATATACCTCAAGATACTTCTATAATCATAACACTCATCAAGAGATGGAATCCAAATGCAAACACCTTCTTACTACTAATTGATAATATGATAATCTTGGTTGAGGATGTACATAGGATCATATAGCTTCCCCTCTAGGGTGATCCAATCTATCACATAGAGTGAGAGGAGTAGGAGGAACACATTAAAATTTTATACAAAGATGATAATGATCAATTCAAATGGCATGCTGGTGGTTTTAGTTAAAACATGTTGTACCAGAGGGCTCTAGGTGAGAGGAGACTCATGACAAAGCTTATGATGGCCATCTTCTGCTCACCCTTCTTGACTTGAGTAGTGGTAGGTTTTCATATTTTTTACTAGGGGTAATAGTTGAGTTGATACTAGGGTGGGCTATATTTAGTTGGGTACATGTTCTCTTGGTAAATATATATAGGGAACTATGGGGGTTCAAGGCCCATAGGAGGTATGGTATTAGTTTCATCTTTGTTCTACATTGTTGGGCTTATGAGCAAATCTAATTATTGAGGCTAATGGGATTTCTATGGGACAGATACATGTAGTCAGAGTTCCCAATTGGGTTTATGAAATGGAGATGTGACTTCACCACTTTAGGTATAGTGGGAAGATCCCATGACATTGATTGGTTTAGAGGTGCACTAGTGATTAGAGATATCACTAGAGACCTTATGTTTAGTTTCTAGTGTGGCCTAGTTATAGGAGGTAGACACTCTCCCTATAGAGTTATAGATGGATATTTGGTAGGCGAGATGGGGAGGTGGAGATTATCCCATTTTATAGGGTGTGTAGATAGTTTATCCTAATACAGGGTATTCCAAGCACATTTTTGAGGTATAGGCATGAGGACTCAAAGATTTTATTTCCAGAGCCACATCATGTGTTGACTTTACTAAACCATGAAGAGATTCCATCTAGGTCATAAATAGATGACGCTAGATTTATATATGGGTACATGGCATGGTACCAAGAATTATATGTGGTGGTAGATATTAGTGTGGATAATAGAAATATGAGGTCAATGTTTATGGACCTAGCTGGGAGAGGGGTCCAGAAGGCATAAACATAGGTGGTTAGCCCTAATAGATATGTAGGAATGTCATTAGCTAATACACAAGCATATGTCATATCATTATATGGATAGGTGGCCACCTTAAAGGATTATGTTTCTACCCTATAGGGTTAGGGTATTACTCTCATAGGTGATAGGGACTAGGTGAAGGCTTTACTATCCTTGGTTACATGGGAGAGGGACTCCTTGAGGTAGAGAGGAAGAGGAAATATGAACACAATAGGACCAATAGGCACCATCCTCATGATATGATACCTAGCTATGGTGGAGGAACTATGGTATTATGAGGCTATAGTTTTGATTTGGTACCTTGAGGTATATTCCTCATTATTAAATTTAGACATGTGCTTAAAAAATGGTTGATTTATTTATTACTCATAGATGCTATTATGTGATTATGTTTGTTATGATTATGATTATGGTTATGGAACATGTGCATATGCTTTATTGTTAATTTGTTTTAAGGTAAAACACATGAGATAGTTTAATTAATGACACTAGATGGGAAGACAGAGAATATAATCAAGAGACAAATTCCATAATGAAAATATCAACTAGTCATGATAGGATAAGAAGAGGGCACTATGCTTATTCTTTTATAAGGACTAGAATAAAACCAAAGTTGGATTGGCTTAATAAACATAATCCCTTTGAATGCTTCATATTAGCATTCATTAGTTAGTTAAAAAGGTGGCTTCACCACATAATGTTAAGTAATCTCAAAATCCTTTGATTATAGTGCATAAAGGGGAGATGGATGAAAATGAAACCTTCTTTTGAGACTAGCATGTCTCTTATATAGGTGTTCAAAAAGTCAATATAAATAACTCTATGTCATACAAAGTGTAGATTGATCAATACAAGAAGTCTACTTTTGAAAACCAATTGTGGTTTCCACCTTATTCTACTGTGTAAGAGCTAATTGTGGCTTTAAAAATTAGTTTGGTTTTGTGGGTCTTTTGCTTTGTTTTTGGATATGGGAAGTTGATTGATGCAAGAAGCTTCCAAAAAATTGATGTACTTTTAACAAATGCTTTACTCAACCATCCTTTAAGGGAGTGGTCTAAATTTATTTTATTTGTTTAAGGCTTTGTGATAGCTATCCTTCAAGGGAGTATTCTACCTTATATTTATGTAATTTTAATATGCTTATGCAGTTGTCCTTCAAGGGAGCAGTCTGTGAATGCTAGGAATGACCCATGATTTCTATTAATTCAAATTTTGATTTTTTCATATTTGATTATGCTTGACATAGACATGTTTATATGGGCTTAAGGGTTCACCTTCATGAAGGAAAAACTAAAAACACAAGAGGTTAATTAGGTGTAAATAGGGTTAGGTGATAACGATCATGGGAATCCATCTAGGTAAGGGGTGGAAAGTACCATGAGAATCATGCCATGGGTAGAGATATGGTACCCATTATTCAATATTAGGCTATGAGTATGACAAATAATCACATGATTTATTTTTAATTAGTTGCCCCTAAAATATGGAGATGAATGTGGTTAAAATCAAGGGATGATCTTAAGGTAAAATAAAAGGTGGACTTGATCCTTCTTATCAAAAGAATGGATGTAGATGCAAAGCATTGAGTGGCTCAGGTTCTAGGTTGCCTTTTAGAGAAGACAATTGGTAAGCTCCTAATCCATACTTATGGGTTATGATATAGGGTCTAAGCCAATTGAAAGCAAACTTACCCTACTTGCTTTTCTCCATATTGGTGACATGATGATTTTCCTTTAGGATGAGGTCTTTGATGTTGAATTATCAGTGTTTGTTATAGGCATGCTTGACACACTCTTTATAGACATAGAGATGGGTAAGGGATGCTAAACAATGCTCATCAAATAGCCCAAACTAGGCTAAATGGTTATGATGATAATCATCCTTAGTAATGAGATTGTGCAAAGATATGTGGAAAATGGGATTTAGACCTCAAGAGGTAAGACTTCCTCTACTCAAAATGTAATAAAAAAGGGTGTATCACTTGTAGGGGTTCTAATTCTAATACAATATGCCCATAAGGTGAAGGGGATGTAAAAAATCTAATCCTGATCAGATGTATTAATCATTTTAGTTAGCATATTATTAAGAGTTTTATTATAGGCCTCAACCTATCCTTTCACTTGAGGGAGATAGGGCAAGGAGAAGCTTAATGCTGAAATCATCAAATATACCCTAGACTTGCTTGTTCTTAAAATATTTACCATTGACGGTGATAATCATGTGAGGAACATCGAAATGGTAGATGATGTGATGGTTGATAAATTATACAATATTTTCACCTTGGTTGAGACTATAGGAATATCCTCTACCCTCTTACTAAAATATTTGATCATAGTGATGATAGAATGGTGTCACTACAAGGAATGGGGATTAATTTCACCAATAATTAGTAGAAATGTGAAGACTACATATAGGTGCATGATGTAAATTGTCATATTATTGTCATTTAACACACTTTTTTACATAATCACATCAGTCCTAGTTAAGGGCAGGCTAGTAATATCCAAGGTGAAGGATGCACTTAAATACGATGAGGCCACTAAAGTGTCCCCCACATATACCATCATGTGTTTCCTTGATAGCGTGAGAGGATTCATGAATGCATAGGCAATAGAAGAGGAGGCCATCAAAGCTATTTTTATAAATAATTCCTCCCATAATGGTGTAGCATGAGTTACTCTAGATAAATGCTCTTGGAGAATTCTTGGAAAGGCCAAAAGGAATGATGGAAAGGTTGAGGTAGTCAAAGGTCTGTTGATACTAAAAGTTAGGTTAGGTCTCCTCCATATTAAAAATGGTGTAAGAATCCATTTTGATATAGGAATGTTGGGTAAGTTTGTGGATGATGATAGATAGCTTAGAGTTAGAGGGTGCAGATGAAATTTGAGAGGTGATGGAAGCCATGGTGTCGATGAACTTGTTGGTAGATCATGGGGTAGATTGGATATGGTAATGTTCAAATAATGTTAAGAGTTCATCAACTAGTTGTTTGTACTATTGAAAAACATCATTCTTACAATAGTAATAGTTTTTAATTTGATTGACCATAATTTGGGAGTCACTAAAGATGTTGATGGTTTTGACTCCTAAGGCTAAGGCATCTGAAGGCCTATCACTAGGGCTTCAAACTTAGCATATTGTTGGTACATTCAAAATAAAACTTGAATGACAAAGGAAGAGGTTCACCATCAAAGGGGATAAAGATGATACCAATTCCCCTACCACATTAACACTTTGATCCATTAAATAGCATGGTGAATTGATAGGTGAATTCCACCTAAGAGAGAGTCACAATGGACTCATTAGGGAACTCAAGAGGAGGAGGTTGATTATTTGCTAATGGTGTTTCATCCAATTTATTGGTAATGAATTGCACCTTAGTTATATTTTTATAAATGAAATCAAGGTCAAATTTTGATAAAATCATGAGCCACTTTTCCATATGTTGGTTTTGGTATGGCTTGTAGTGCATATTCTTTAATGGGTTGGTATTGGTTATGACATAGGTTTTGTGGTTAAGGAGGTAGTGGTGAAGTTTAGTGGCCATGAAGACTAAAGCTAAGCAAAGATTTTTAGTATGGGTATATTGAGTCTCATACTCTACAAGCGTGCAACTAATATAGTAAATGGCTTGCTCTCTATGTTGTTCATCTCTATGAGAAAGCATTGCCCCTAGGGAGTGGTCAATGGTAGAGATATAAAGGTATAAAGGTTGGTCATCTTTGGGAGGGATAAGGATATGTGGAGATAAAATGTACTCTTTGAGTGAATCAAAAGCCTTTTAACAATCATTATTCCACTTAAAAGAGACATCCTTCTTCATAAGCTGGTGGAATGCTTGGCATCAATCTAAAAGATGGGAAATAAAGTGATGAATGGATTAAAGCTTTCCCTACAAACTATAGAGTTTCTTAAGGTTGACTAGAGGAAACATGTCAAGGATTGCTTTGATCTTGGTAAGATCATCTTCAATTCTATGAAGGGAGATAATAAAACCTAGAAAATTTCCTAATAAGACCCCAAAAATGCACTTTTTGGGGTTAAGATAGACATGATAGTGAATGAGGCATTTAAAGATGATCTTAAAAATTACCAAGTGATCCTTTTGGAGTTTGTATTTTTTGATAAGGTTATCCACATAGTACTTGATAATCTTGTGTATAAGGTTATGGAAAATGTAATTCATGGCATGTTGGTAGGTTTCACTAATTTTATTTAAACCAAAAGGCATGAATTTATAGTAGAAGGTCCCCCATGGGGTGGTAAAGTTAGACTTGTGTTGATCTTTGGGGGTAATTAGGATCTGATTGTAACTTGAGAATTCATCCATGAGGGATAACATCTCATGGCCAGTTGTAAGATAAACTAGTTGGTCAATGATTGGTAGAGGAAATTCATATTTAGGGTAAGTAAGGTTGAGTACATGAAAATCCACACAAATACATAGTCTCCTTATGGCTTTGGTTAAAGGTATAACATTTGAGAACCATTGAGGATAGTTGATGTGTTGAATGAAATTCATAGATATAAGATGATAAAGATCTATTTTAATGAGAAGGGCTATGTGAGGGTACATGTGTTAAAGATTCTAATTGATGATATTGGCATCATAGTGGGTGACTATGCTATGGGTGGTGATGGTGGGGTCAATTCTAGGCATGCCACTATAAGACCAAGCGAATACTATGTTACGGTCTTAGAGGAAAGAGGGAAAATCCCAAAGTTCCTCAAGATTTAGTAATTGGCCAATTTTGATAATGTGGGGGTCCTTTAAAGTATACATGGTGGATTCATTCAACATGGTTGAAGTCTCAAGAGGAAGGGATTTTTGGATGGAAGAATCTAGGTCACTAAGGTAGGTAAGAATGGAATCATCATCCTGGCGTTAAACAATGTTAATGGTAGGGGAGTCATCTCCTATCATCTGAGGATGAATCAAAGGGATGGTTATGATTTCCCCTTCCTTTTGATAAGTCAAAGGTCTAAGTTTGATCATGTTGAGAAAAAAAATAGGTGGGATGATGTCATCATCCTCACATGTAGGCAGAGGAGAGGTCATGAGGAAGGGGTGTCTTCCTCAACAATAATGGAGTAGGTAGTTTGGGTTACTTATTTTTAGGTAGGATGAAACCAAGGCCATGTTTCTCATGAGGATTTTAGCTTTCAATAGTGACCAATTCATGTGGGCCATGTTTATATCACCCAAGACTAGATCCTTTCCAAACACACCTATGAAGTTTTGTTTTGGCAAAGCTTAGTTTATCTAGGTAGGAGAAACCAATGATAAATGGTTGAGGCAAAGGAGATGTGATGAAAGTGATAAGTGGTTTATCAATTCCCCCATAAATGAAATGGGTTGGATAATTTGAAGGTCTAAACGGAACAATATCCTTGACATTAGGGCCATACCTGAGTTTGTGGTCAAGCTTCCCATATTCTTGGGAAGTAGTAAAGTGTCAAGGGAAAGGAGGTGATATTCCCCTAGAAAAAGGTGGTGAAATGTTGATTCCAAAGGGTTTAAGGTGGGGATATGATTGGAGGGGATATATGAGCTAGGGAATGCCTCATTGGTAGAAAGAGGAGTGACTTCCTCCATTATGGTGGAGGTATTGTCTTTGGTTAAGGAGGGTGTGTTGGATGGTGGTACAAGGACATCATTAGGTTTGTAGGTCATGTTGTACATCAAGATGTGACTTGGTCAATTTAAATTGTGATGACCTATCCCTCATGCTCAAAATTAATTCAATAATGAAGGGTACAGGGAACACAACCCATGGAGTGTATCCAAGGTCATCCCAACAAAAAATTATATTAGAATTTACCTTCCACTACATAGAAGAGTTTGAGGAGCATGAGAGGCCCTACATGGATATGAAGGACAACCATTCCTAGGGTAGTCTTCATAGTGTCATTAAAGGATTGGAGTATGGTTAAGATTTTGGACATGACATTATTCATAAGGTTAAGTTGGTTATAGGTATGGGAGGAGATAATGTTAATACTAGATCCCCCATCAATCATGACATATTTAATGCAGTTTTGGTTGATGTAAGTAGTAATAAAAAGAGCATGATTTGGGTCATCTAGATGGATAGAAGGTATTTCCAAGTCCTTAAAGGTGATAAAGTTGGAAATTTAGAGAGCTCTGACAAAGGCTTCTAGAGGTTAAGGGTATTCAAGTTGGACCTCTACCAATTTTAATGCCTCTATCATTACTTGGTGATGATGAGGTAAAGTGGTAATCAACTCGTATAATCTCATCTTCATTGAGGTCTAGTGAAGTTGTTTGAGCACCACTCTCTTGATGGACTCAGAGGGGTTGGATTGGGAGGTACCTAAGATAGATACCTTGGGTTTGGGTGAAGGTGAAGATGTTTGGGTAGGGTTTGGTTGGGAGGTAGAAGATGGATATGCCCATGAGATGGACACTTTGGCCTTCACCTTATACCTCTAATGTGCTCTCATAACCACATGAATGGTATGGGTAGAGGGAGGAATTAGGGTAGGAGATTGGTTAGGCTCTTCATTACTCTAAGGTGAGATTGGAGGAATAGGTAGGTTTTGGCTAGTGGTTGTTGGTTGTTGTATTGGTAGTGGGTCCATTAGAGGTTTATCTATTAATAGATCATCCTCGTCATAGAGATGATGAATAATGGTTTGGAGAGCTTTGTAGTTCTCCATGTTATTCCCTAGTCTCCTATGATAGGAGCACATGTGGTGGTCATTATACCAAGTGGGTTTTGAACTAAGAGGGTCAAATGACTTGATAAGGGGTAAGGTTAAGAAAGAATCTTGTAATAACTATTTTAAAATGGTGGAGTAAGATTTGACTAAAGGTGGAGAGGCTTTAGAGGTTTTGGTCTTGGTTGGTAAGGTGGAAGTCCTTTTCGTAATGGGTTTGGTGATAAAGGTTTAGGTAAGTTAGTGTGTTTGGTTGGTGGTTTTGATTTTGGAAAGGTAATGGTTGAGAAAATGGAGGTAGGAGGTTTTAGGATAGGTAGCTTGGTTATTGATGGTTTAATGAAAATAGGTGGGTTAAAAAGTAAGTGTGATAGTGTAACCAACAATAGAAGTTGGGTCTTGGTTGGAACAACTAGATTTCTAATCAGAGTGGAGGGATGAAGCCCCAAGATAGAGGGCAAGGTAGAGGGAGGTAAGAGTTTGGCTCTCTATCCCTTTGGTACTTCTACTTGGTTGATTTAGGTTCGCACTTAGTTTTTGGGTTTGGTGAAGTAAGTTCCACCTTGACATATAGGTGGTTAAGAATCTAGGTAGGGAAGGTGCCAAGGTTCTTGGTTGGTTTGGTTGGCTTGGTTGGAGAAGGTGATTTGGTTACATGGGGTTTAGGTGCTTTAGATGGCTTAGGAATTATTGGGTTGGTATAAGTTACTACTAATTTTGTTGATAGCCTAGGAGTTTAGATAGAAAAGGTGGTGGGTTGGTCTGCTAAAGGTATGTTTGGAGGTTCTTGATTGGTGATATATGGTAGCCCTAATTTTTCATAAAAAGGTGGCTCAATCCATGTTAGAGTTGGAGATAAATTCCAATTTATTTAATAACCTAGAGAATGCTTTTTAGGTTGGTTTTATTCCCTAGATAGTGGACCTAAAAGATAGGCTCATAGGTTGAGATAGACGGGTGGTGACCTTGTCCTTTTCCTCAATCAAAGGATGCAAGGTTTGGGTGGGTGATTCCTTTATGGTAGGTGTAGACATGGGGGCTTCCTCTTTGATAATTATTTCTAAAGGGACAATAAGTTGCTCAATGGTTAATAGAGAAGGTAAAATGGGTGCTTGTTATAAGATGTCAGTCAAGGGAAGGGTTGATGGCTCCACTACCTTAATAAGTACAGGAGGATAAATGGGTGATTCCTAAATTTAGGTTTCCAAAAGATGATTAGGTAACTTATCTACCTGAATAAGCAAAGAGGGTGAGGAATAGATAAATTGGTCAGTAGGTTATTCAGTGATGAGCATGGGCATCATGAGAGCACTCAACCATGTTGCTCTCATTCTTGGTAGGAACATGATTGGGGAAAGGATACCTAAAGATGTTAAGGTCCTAGTTTAAGGTGTGTTGGGGTTATCCAACACAAGCTCATCCTTATTAATAAGAGATTGAAAAATGCTCTTAAAGGTGTTACACATGTTAACACCATGCCCTATTACTTGGTAGAAGGAACATATATAATTATTATTATACCAACTAGGTGATAGGAGGAAGCTAAATAATATTAGCCTTAAATATCTTCTCCAAGATCAAAGCATAAGATTCTCTAAATGGAGAAAATTGCTTCTAGGTGTTCTAATTTTGGTTCCTCATATTTTTATTTGAGGAACCAAAGGAATTTGATTAGTTGGTATATGATGGTAAAGTGGATTTAAGTACAACTACGTTCATAGTGCCCTTGCTTTTGGTCCCAATATTGGTTTGGTCGTTCATTTTGGAGGAAGAAGCCTCATTGGTTTTATAGGTAGAGTTTTGTTTTTTTAGTTTTAGCTTTCCTTCATCAGTGGCTCTATTCTCTAGCTTGTGTTCTATTGTAAAATATTCTTAAAATGTTTGGAATCTTTGGACATGTAGTGTAAAGGAGATATGCTTAGCACAGGCTTGAGTAAAGATTTCTATGAGTTTGGGTTGAGGTAGGGAAAATGAAATTTGATTGATTAGGCTCTTCCAATGAGCTACAAAGTTAGAAATAGATTCATCATCAAACTATAGGATATATTAGAGGTTAGTGATGGAAACCTTATTGGATATATTTATCAAAAAGTGATCCAAGAAAGTTTGAGCTAGTTGGGTGAAGGAGAAGATGGAATTCTTGGTTAAGGCACTATATTAGTCTAATGTCAATCTTGACAAAGACATAGGAAAAGTGCAGAAAAAGTGGGCATCATCATAGGCAATCAAATAACATGAATGCCTAAATTCTTGAAGGTGTTGTTTGGAATCCTCCTTACTCTAAAACTTTGAGAACTTGAGAAGTTCCCATTGAGGAGGATATGGGATGATAGGCACAGATGGGTGGACGGGCTCATTATAGATTTGGTCATAGGATAGGAGATTATGAGCCCTAGAGATGGATGACTATAGATTTATCATCTTGTCCATGAACATCTTCATTAGGTCCCTTTGGGTTTATACACCTAAAGGGTTGTAAGTTGCATAATGTGGTTGGGGTTAAGTGACATATTGGTAATTTTTAAAGGTTGAGAAGCTACCACATATGGGTAAGTGGTCATAGGTGGTTGAGTAGAGTGTATTCATTCTTAAGTGGGCACAGGGGATTGATTCATAGGTAAAGGATAAGTGATAACCCTAGTAATGATAGGAGACAAAGTAGAATTTATGGGTGCCACTACATTTTGAAATAGAGTGGAGGTAACTAGAGGAATGGTAATGATAGTGGTAGTGGGTAATCAAATAGTAATTAGATTTTGGGTAGGTAAAGGTTAGGTTGTAGCTATTTTGGAAGAATTATTAGTCAGATTAGGATGTGTTTGGGTGTTAGAAGGTTAAGCTTGTTGGTTATGTATGGTTATGTTAGATGGGTTACTAGCTAAGGTAGATGTTTGAGTAGTTAATGGTTGTATGGTGACAATGGCAACATAAGAGTTGCCTAAAAATCCTAATGGCATGTCATAGGGTAAATTAGTAGGTGGTACTAAAATGGGTGTATGACAAGCTCTTATGTTAAGATAATGTTGCAAAGCTATCTAAATATTATCCAAAAAGGCAAAAAAGTTTGGATCACCTTGGGAAAATACTTGAGGTACACTAGAAGCATTATAATGATGAGAAAAACTCTCAGCATTAGAGATATACTCCATAGATGAAGAGGTAAAGGAGATGGGTCTTGACTTGTTAAGTCCCTTCATTGTTGATAATTAAGAACCATGCAAGTAGGATGAGGGGAAAACACAAATAATATTACAATTGAAACAAAGAGGAAGCAATAAAATTATCAAAGAAATCCAACACATGATAGAGTATGTTAAAATCTTGTGGTTAATTTTAATCTTGCTTTTGGCTTATGCCTTAAGTTATGAGAACGTGTGATAGAAGTTGTCTTGTAGATCAGGTACTATAGAAGTAATCTATGGTTATTTTTGGGTTATTTAGGTGCTAAAAAATATCTATATTGGGAATCAATACTTTTCTTGGTATTGGGGGCTACCGCCTCATTTCACACACTGTAGTGATAAGGGTGTTAGGTGTTTAGCCAATATATACTGATTTTTAGAGTTTATACTCAATTAGAGAGTTGATTTGGTTCTCCCCTTGGTAATGACCTCCAAGTAGGATTTTTAATAAAGGGTAAGGTGACCTCTAGGTGATGAAATCCTAGTTATGCCTTGTCTCAAATTTGTTTGATGTTTAATTGATGAAGGTGGTTTGGTTTAGTATGTGCAACAAAAGTGATGCTATGATAAAATTATTGTGCTTTAATACAAAGTGAGCTAAAATTAGAAGCAAATAATGGATGCACTTGATTTTAAACCCAAAAAATATTTTTATTTTCATTAATGAGTATAAATAGAGAGAAGATCATATAGACTCAAAGGAAAGAAACCCAAAGTAAAGACTCAAGGTCCCATTGGGCATGCTAGAATGTTTTAGTGAATTTTAGCTTATATTTTAGAAAGTGAAGAAGGAGAAACTAAATGCAAGTATGGTTGAAAAAACTTATGTGCATGTTGAATCATATGATTATGAAGAAATCCTCTTTGGCTTGGGAAGATGACCTAAAAATAAGACAACATTAAATCAAATGGTTAGTTAGATAGATAGCTGAGTAGATTGCCTACACTAGCTAGATCCTGGAAGAAAGAGCTTCCTTTAGGGTTATTAATCCACACATTTTAAATAATTAATTTTATAAAATATAATATAATTTACTTGCATCAATAATAAAAATGTTCTAAAATTGAACACAATAAATGCTTGCTAAAGAAATAGACTAGAAATGAATAAATTAATGATAGGCAAATGAATACTAGTGCTAAATGGCTTGGGTCTATTTCATAAAATTAAGTAGGGGTCTATGAATAGGTAGGGAAATACAATTTTTGATTGGGCTAAAGGTAGGTATGTGGAAATTACTTATTTTTATTTCTTACCACATTGACCATCAATGGTTGATGTGACCATCGATGGCTAAGGTGATCATTGGTAGTCAAGTTAAATGTTAGTGGTTGGGTAGACCATTGGTGGTTGAGATAACCATTTATGGCTACTATGTGTAGATCTAGGTTGGTAAATGGTTGATTGATGGGATCTCAAGGTTGGATTCTAAGAGGTGGGTTAGTTTTGGGTTGAGTGTGAAAGCAAATAAAGTAGTTAAATACTGAAAAATAAATACTTATCTTTTAGAAGGCTAATTGGATATATTCTTGAGGTGGTTGACTCATTGGTGGATTCTGACATGATTTTGGTAGGGTAATGGTACTTAGCACTTTGGTATAGTTGTGGCAGCAAGTTGGCTCTATGACATGATAGCCAAATCACTAGATTGATGATGGAGTTTGACCTATAAAACAAAGGAACTTTGGATGCACAATCTATTCATAATAATTTTAAATATATTTCACCTCCCTACTCTCTTTATATAGGTAAGGCAAGAGAGTTGTAATAAGATATGAACTATGATTCCTAATTCTAACTCACTCATACAACGGCTCACATGTGGATTTAGACAAGCTATTTTTAGAAAAGCAAGGTAGATAGTTTTCATGTTGGTGGTTAAGGAGGTGTACCCTAACCATCAATGGTCAAGGTAACCATTGATGGTCATCCTAACTATCAATGATTTAGGGTGAAGGGTCAAAGTGGGTAAAAGGTGAGATAAGATAGTTTGGTCAAACTGACTATAGTTAGGCTTGGTTAGGGGTCAAAGGGTTGGATTATTCTCAAATGTGTCTTAAGGTGGCCCAAGGGAATTTTGACATTCAAAATCATGGTGTGCAAGTTTACGGTGTCTACAATCTTAACCTACCAATGTGCATACCATTGAAACTGTGCATCCTTCTTCCAAACCATCTATTGAATTTCTTAAACTAGACATGATTAATGATAAAATCCTTCTTTGTGTCAATGATCCACTAATATTCATTAAAATATTTGTTAATACTACCATTATTTTTAAAGTTTTAATTTACAAAGGATTGGGTATTAATGTGACATCTTTATGGCTTATCCAACAACTTGGTTATAATAAGGATCATCTCAAGCAAACCTACCTTACCTGTCATAAATTTGATAAAACTAATCAAAATCCATTTGGTTGTATTTGGATTCCCCTAAAAATTAGACCTAAGACCATTCAAACTAAACTTATGGTCCTTGATTTACCCCTATATTATAACATACTCCTTGGTCACCCATGGAGTCATACAATGAGGGACATCACTTATTTTGGTAGAAATCCATTAAATTATTACATAACGGTAAATGGTATAAGTGTGAGGTTGATACCAACCCTTGGAGTATTCAAATTCCTAATCCAAAATATTAATACCACATTCTTAACATTCTTAACATAAATAATTCTCCCTTACCTGAGTTCATCAACATCAATCCAAACTTACAGGTCACTCTTACTGATTCAAATGATGATGAACCTAATGACTTGAAATATACTTGTAACAACACTGAGATACCTCCCTATATCTTAGAGTAGCTTCCTCCTTCTTTATAACCTCATGATCATATTATTCATCTCATTGATGAGATTAGTGATTTTCCCCCTCCCTGTAATGCTCAAGAACCTTCTCTATCATAATATGCCTTCACCTACAATGACTATCAAGTGGCCAAATTATTTCAAGATCCTCTCATCATGTATCCATGTAAATTTAGTAATATTGGGATTTCACCTTCTAAAACTCCCCCTAAAACTCAAGCATTTACCATTTCTCTAACCTATGATGATAACTACACCATGGCCCAAGTTCAATCTTGAGACTTGGGATGTTCAACATTATTAGAAAACCTTAGCTCAAATACATGCTTTTAATTGGGATGTACATACCATTTCCATGGATCATGAATTAGATCTTGAAGGTAATATGTCTCATGTTAATTCTTCACTTCTTAATACTCTTTGGGTAGTAGAATAAATCATACCTTCCAAACCTCCAAAAATTACTACATCTTCTTTACCACCTATAGATCCCATTAATTTATTTGATTCTTCCCCCATCATAGAAACTAATGACACACCAATCTCATTTGATCCATATACTTCTCCTAATCTTGAGGTTACATTATATTCCAAGGCCATTGATGTCTATCAAATACATTTTGAATAATATTTCCATGGTAATCAAATTCTTGATATCAAAGTCAATGTTGAGTATTATGGCCCTCTTCCCACTATGCCTAGTGATGAATCTATCCTTAAAATACTTTATGATCAAGAACCTCAACTTCTTAAACAACATCACAAACTTGGGAATTTCAAAAATAAAACCCCTTGTTTCAAAAACTTCATTGCTAGCATCGATCCTAAAATTAATCCAATTTCTTCTTTATCTAATGTACCATACCATTTACAAGATGGTAATTCTATGATTATCAAAGAAACTACTTGAATCAAATATGGTACTCCATCTGCCCTCGACAAATTATAGTTTCTCTTCAACTCTCACCTATTGAACATGATAAATTTAGTTTATTTTTTAATAAATATCATGGGATATTTTCTTGATCGTATGAGGACATGCCTGGTATTGACCCTAGCATTGTGTTACACAATATCATCACTTATATTGATGCCAAACTTGTGTGTCAAAAGAAACATAAATTTCCACCTGAAGTTTCCACTTTATGTCACAAGGAAAATATCAAGTTCCTTGATGCTAAGTTAATCAAATCAGTGGATTATTCTAAATAGGTTTCTAAAATAGTTCTCATTCAAAAAAATTACTACTGTCATTTGCATCTTCATTGATTTATATAATCTTAATCTCACTTGCCCTAAGGATAAATATACTTTACCTTTAATAGATTTCATTATCTATTCCATATCTGGATATGAAATGTTCTCTCTTATGGATGGTTTCTTGGGCTATAATCAAATTTGCATTGCCCATAAGGACCAATATAAGACAACTTTCACCATGGAATGGGGCACCTTTTGCTATGTTAAAATGTTCTTCAACCTCAAAAATGCTAGAGCCACTTATCAATGAGAAATGACTCATATCTTTCATGATCTTATCCATAAAATTATAAAAACCTATGTAGATGACCTCATTACTAAATCTAAAAGTCAAAAGACTCATCTTTCTAATATTTCCATCATCTTCAATCATCTTCTAAAATACTAAGATAGACTAAATCCTTATAAATGTGTCTTTGGTGTCACATATGGTAAACTATTAGGATTATTGGTCTCTCTCTATAACATCAATGTTGACCTGACCAAGATTATTGTTATCATCAACATACCCATCTTTCATTCCATTCCATGCATTCTCACTTATCTTAGTACACTTGGGACAATTAGATGATCCATCCTCAAAATGGATTACCATATCCACTCTGTCAATTCTCTTCGTAAGAAAGGTAATGATTTAGAATGGATGGATCCTTATCAAAAAACCTTTGATAACATGAAAGAATCATTTCTTTACCCACCTTCACTTTGTCCTCCTTTAAATGATAGACTTTTAATCTTATATACCTCTTCCACACCCATATTAGTTGGGGCAATGCTTACCCAATAAGATGATATTGGAAGAGAGTATGTCATCTACTATATTAGTTGAGGCCTCTATGATTATGATAAATATTAAACCAAAGTCAAATGAGATTGCCTCACCATATATTTTATAGCTAAAAAACTTTGGAATTACATGCTTTATCAAACCACATATGTCACCATTCATTCTGACCCCATTCATAACTTATTCTCCAAATCCTTTCTTCCTAGAGACTAAATTAGGAAGTGGTTGGTTCTTCTCATGGAATTTGATCTCTAAATTATTACTCAAAAATCTATCAAAGGACAAATCATAGACAATCAACTTGCCTCAGTTCCTATACTTGCTACCAATCACCTTTAAGATAGTCTTTCTAATGACAATATTCTCTATATTGAAGGTTTCAACTGGGCTATTTATCTTAAAGATTACTTTCATAACTTCATTATTCATCTTGAAGCAAGTAATCTTGATGAATTTACTATCCTCCTTGATACTACTAAACTAAAAGTAGTTATCAAATAACTTCCTGAAATTAATGTCAACTTACATGAGGATACTTAGACCCTTTACTTAGATGGTGCCAAATTCCTTCAACGAGTTGGGGAAGGTTTCATTCTTACAATTCTTTTTGTATAAATAATCCCTTTATCTTTTTTTTTTAACATTTGACATCACTATTAATATAGCAGAGTAAAAATCTCTAATCTTAGGCATGAGAGATGCTCTTGATCTAAATATACAATACTTACAAGCCTTAGGTGATTCCCAACTAATATGCTACCAAGTCAATGGTGATTACCAATTAAAAATATATAACCTAATTTATTATCATAAAATTACAACCACTCTCACCAAATATTTCATTTCTTTCACCATCTATCATATCCCTCATGAATCAAAATTCCATTGCTAATTACCTTGCTTCTTCAACGTCTCTTTTTCATCCACACCAAGTTATTTTTGATCCCACTTTTCTTATCCAAATAATAAAATATCCATATTCTATTCCACCACATAATTCATTTATCTTCCCTAAAAAGTCTATCACTATTCGATAAATCCCATGGTACAAATACATCCTTCAATTTCTAAAACACCAAACTTATCCTCCCAACTTAGATTCCCACAAAAAGACTTGCATTCGCAAACAAGATTTTAAGTAGGTATTTCAATACAACATCCTTTATTATCATAATGTTAAATTTTCCTTGCTCCATTTTATTATGCAATATGAGGTTTCTCCTCTTATTGAATAAGCATATGGGGGTATTTGTAGTAGCCACTATAGTGGACATGCTACAACCCATAAATGCCTATGTATGAGATACTGTTGGCCCACTCTTGACAAGGATGACATATAAATTACTAAAAAGTGTAGTTCTATCCAACTTCATGATGATTTAATTCATTCACCTCCAGTTGATCTTTAAATTTTCAAATCTCCTTAGCCATTCTCCATGTGAGGATTATATCTCATCATTAAATTATCTGATCACAAGATGGGCATATCTTTATAATCATAGCCACTAAATATTTTACCAAATAGGTTGAGGCTATACCCCTTTTTAATGTCACTAGTACTACCATCTCCAAATTTATCCTTAATAAAATCATTTGTTACCTTGGAGTCCCTCATACTATCATTTTAGATAATGGTGGCAATTTCAAAAACAAAGATGTCAAACAACTTTGTTATAAATTTAAAATCAATGATAAATTTTTCACACCATATAATCCACAATATAATGGCCAAGATGAGGCCACAAATAAAATTCTCTAAAAGATAATTCATGAAACCCGCATGGATTGGCACCTTCATCTCTATCCTTCTCTATGGGCCTATCAAACTAGCATATGTACTACCATTAGAGCAATGCCATTCTCTCTAGTCTATGATTCTAATTTAGTCCTTCCATTATAAATTGAGGTTCCCTCTTTTTTTATATCTCTTCATGGTATCATACCCAATGAATAATTACGTAAATATCCCCTTCATGCTCTTGATCTTCTTGATGAATGTTGTCTTTCTACTTTACAACACAATCATTAATTTAAGACCTATATTGCTTAATAATATTATTAATGAGTCAAAGTTTGCACATTTAATTTTGGTGATCTTGTCCTTAAATTAGACTACACTCATGACAAAGAAGGAAATTTTCCCAAAAATGGTGGGGTCCCTATTTAGTCAAAGATATTCTTGGTCTAAGTACTTATGGCCTTTAAACCAATCAAGGTCATATTTTCAAAGATCCTGCCAACACATGATTCCTCAAGAATTATTTTTCCTAATCCTTCCCTTATTTTCATGCTTTATATATGTTATCCATCTAACACTTTTTGTATATTACTTACATGATTCTCACCCTCTACACAGTCCTCTCTTTCATAAACCTTAGGTCTTCTTTTTTGGATATTTTGGTTTCCCCTTTTCTCATGAGTTTCATTGTAAAACCATGAATAGGACTTGGTATTCCTCATAATGTACTTTTATCCTCTTTATTTCCATATATTTTACACACTTTTTGGTACCCCTTGGGTTTCTCTTTTGTGAGTTGAAGTGTAAGACCATGGATAGGATCTGGCCTTCCTCACAAATACCATATTTTTCTTACCTCGTTTATTTTTTTCACATTCTTTTTGTCACCCCTTGGGTTTCTCTTTTATGAGTTGTAGTATAAGACCATGGATAGGACCTAGCCTTCCTCATAAAATCACCATCTTATCATTCCTTTTTATAGAATGTTTTTTTGTAATGGTTATGATTTTTTGATCCTTGTCCTCAAATTTAGTTTTTACTTCTTTTCATAGATGAAATTTTTATAAAAACCTATTTTATCATGTTTTCCTCCATTTCCCTCATTCTTATGATAATCAATCATAATTTTATATCATTGTATCCCTTTTTCTCCCTTTGTCACAATTTTTATTATTTGAAGTAATTCAAATTATTTCATGTTTCATTCCTCTTAATTTCCTTTCCTTTCACTCCACATTATATAAAACAAGGTCAAAGTCAAGATATCACTTTTATTTTACCTAGATTTATGAGACTCTTAGACATCATGCTCTCTAATTTCTCTCTCTTAGAAACCAAATCCCAAGTATTCAAATGCAATTCATCTTTATCACCCATATTTGGATTTACAAATCCATATGGAGGAGAATATAAAAAGCCATCAAGAAAGTTAAAATCTAAATCATTGAAACAAAAGGAAATGATATACAAAAGGCAACATACAAATCTCAAAATCAAAATCACACAAAAAATGTGATTAAAATAACATCTCCTATCTCTAATCAAAGCTCAAAATCCATAGTTGACCTTACAATAGAGCTGAGGTCCATTGGGGTGCAATAGTCCAGTAGATTGGAATAGGAAAATTCAACAAACTCTATGTTGCTACCTATTTTCTCATACAAGTACCCAATCTTCATAGTAGATTAATGGCTCTATCATGATTCCTTAGGAATGGGGAAAAAATGGTGGGAAGGTAGGTCTATTTTAATTTTCATGCATATAAACTTCATGGGATGACATATATATTGCATTTGTTGACCTAAGACTTGTGTGGCTAAGAGAAGTTCTTTAGAGTCCTTAAGGTTAAAAGTCATCTTATTTTTACAAACCTAATTTGAGTGTCTTGAATTTGATAAAGAGTTCCTTTACCTTAGTTTTTCCATCATCATCCCCTCCACCCATTTCATTTCCCCCCTTCATAGGAAAATTATGATTCTAAAATCTATTTTCCCTCTTCTCTACTTCCTTCTTCTTCACACCTTGCAAAACATGCTAGCACTATTTGGTTTTAGTTTTATCTATCCTTAGAAAAAAACAATATGCTTGATTAACAATGGATTACTTTATTTACATGATGGCTCTTCATTTCAAGATATGCTTTTCTTTCTTTTTCCATTTGTCATTATTGTACTACCCTTTTTTGTGGACACCTAGGTTTTTTTATACTTTCATGTGCTTTTTCCATTATTGAGTGAGGTTGGCTTGTTACTTCTCACTCATCAATGTTTTTCTCCCTTTTATGCACATTTTACCATTAATTATTGAGTAAGGATTGTTACTTCTCACTCATAAATGTTGTTTTACCTTTTTTTTGCTTTCCCATCTTTGTTTAAGTAAGGATTGTTACTACTTTCACATAGATGTTTGATTAACATCCTTTTGACATGTATCCTTGGTTTGACTCAGTGAGTTTGCCTTTCTTACTCAAGGTTTACTTGTTTGAGTTTTTTGAATTTTAATATCCTTAGATTTTTAGTTACCTGATTTACTCTAAATTTCAACTTGGTCATTTAGTCTAACATAGCACTTGTCACCCCATCTTACCAAATTTTAAAGTACAACCCATCCACATAGCACCAATTATATTTTCTTTCCTATGTTTGTTTGTTTTTACTCTTTAGTTTTTTATTCTTGGGTTAATTGAAAGTAAACATTGTACCCTCTAGAATAAAAACTATAAACACAATAGACAACCATCTAGTTATAAAGGTAATTCAAGGTATGCATCACATTTACTTTTAAGTTATTCCCCTTTTGTCATTTAATTTGAGATATTTTAAACTTTAGAATACTACAAAAAAAATTAGCCTTAGTGTTATTTGTTACTATGTTCTTTTCTCATAACATGATCCCCTATTGTACCTGAGTAACACATGATGATCTTGAGGCATATGTATACACAAAATATTTTCAATGTTTATCAATTACTAATGTGTTTTATCTTATATAAATGTATCGATTATCAATATATTTGAGTGCATGCCTTAAGGTTTGTATTGAGAAAGGGGTGGGTAGACCATTTGTGTCCCTTATTACCACTTATAACCAATCCAAATAGCTCCTAAAACATTACCCTAATATATTACTCTTCTTTTTCACACTCCTTCAGTCTTTTACCACTTTCCATACCCCTTTCCTAACCTAAAACACCTTTAAACAACTTACATGGCTAAGGTCAGCTGGGTCGACCTTATAATCTTATTGGAAAAACTTATTTAGGGTCTAGGTCAGCTCTTGGTTGACCTAGCCTTTGAACTAGTGAGATTTTGTCAATAACAATACTAGGTCAATTGAGTCAACCCTATCATCTAATTTTTTTTAAATGGCTTAGGGTTAAATATACCTATATATATAAGATCATTTCACCATTATTGAAGAAACATCAAGAGTTATTATTCATTTGTGATTCTTTATAATCTACTCTTCCACCATTCTACTTGAAGAGTCTAAGTTTAGGGTTTCTACTTGGAGAATCTAGTCTTTTAGAGAAGTCTTGGATGTTTTAACCTTTTTTAGTGATCCTTATAAACTAATATAACCTCTTTTAAATCCCCTTTGGCTAAGGGAGATATTAAGTCTCTATGAGTTCATATTTTAGGTAAATATTCTCTAACTTTGCTCTTCTCTTTAGTAGATATAAGTAGAATAAGTATTGGCTTTTGAATAACATTATTCTTATTCTCCATGCATTAAGGGCCTTATGTATACATAACTTAATTAGGAATCTCTTATGCATGTTTATTTATTTATTAACCCTCATATTGTGCCATAAGTTTTGGTGAGCACTAAATTAGACTTCTTTGCTTTACTTTTTACTAGTATAGTGAATATGAAAACATAGGGCTTAATTAGGGTAATTGTGTGTAATTTTACTTGACTAGAGGCTTTGTAACCCTCCCTAGTGATATTTTTGTGATAAGATATCCCCTAATTAGGTATATAAAATCTATATATTAGTTATGTTCCTAATTATCTAATGTATCCCCAATCAAAAGTGTAAGTAAGATATGTCTTCTCTGAGCTAGGATTGATTTATGGATTTGATGCATTTCTAATTGCATACAATAGGCTTGGGGATATATTATATCCATGAAGAGGAGTCAATCATACCATCCTTTACTAATCCATTTCAAGATAATAATGGAGTATGGAGACTTTTTTATAGATCTAGGTGTAATAATAGAAGTAGAGAGGTTGTCATGATTGTCCTTCCATCTAAGCAAAGGTGCCTTTCTTCCATAAGGTTCCAATTCAAATGCACATACAATACAATATAGTATGATGACCTTATTCATGGGATATAATGGGTAAGAAGAAGAGGTATCAAACACCTTCAAGTTATGGGAGACAATGAATTGGTATTCCATTAGGTGAGAGGGTAGAATTCATTAAAAAATCCACTCTTACAGGCATATAATCACAAATTTTTGGACTCTTAAAAGACTTTGAGGCCTTTAACATCTATTCAATCCCAAGATAATCCAACCAACATATATATAGGTTGGTATCTAAAGGGGCATAATATGGCATCCCAAGTGAAGTCAAGAACATGAATAACTAGTCACAAATTAAGTTAATTTGTAGACCCTTAGTTCTTGATAATGAAGTTAGCTGGCAATGCTTCTTGAAATAAGAGGCAAAACTCTGATCAAAGAACCAAGGTAGACATAATCAATATTTTGGTGACCAGATTACCCAATTAAGGATAAACAAAATTCTCAAGGGATTAGTGACTCTTGAAAACATATTCAATGAAGATGATCATCAGAGGAGAGATAAAGTTATTATGTCAACCAAGGAAGATCACTATGAAAAGGTCACCATATTTAAGGATAGGTTGTTCAAAATAATAAATAGCCTTCATAGATTTATGTAAATAATTTGAAAACATATTTTCTTGGGAGTATAGTGATATTAAGGGGTTTGACCCTAGTTTAACTTAGCATACTATAGAATTGGAGACAAGTGTTAAACCTGTGAGGTAGAAGCAAAGAACAATCAAACTTAAGATTGAACTCCTCAAGAAGAAAGAGTTGACTAAATTTATTGAGTGAAACAATATATTCCACATGAAACACTCTTCATGGGTGGTTAACCTTGTTTTTATAAGGAAAAATAATGGGAAGATAAGGCTGTGTAGACTTCAAAGATCTCAACAAGGTGTCATTGAGAGACCATTACCCCTTACCATCCATGGATTATATTCTCCAAAAATTTGTAGGTTCAAAATGTTTCTCCTTGTTTGATGGATACTAAAGGTATAATTAGGTGTTAGTTAAGGAAGAGGACCAACACAAGACTACCTTCGCAACTAAGTGGGAAACTTGTGCTTATAGTAAGATTCCCTTTGGGCTATCTAATGTAGGGGCCATCTTCCAAAGGGTAATGGACGTAACCTTGTAAGGACTCATAAACCAAATGGTGATCATATACCTTGATGACATAAAAATATTTTTAAAGGATGATAAATACCACTTGACACACCTAAGGTTGATATTTGATAGGTGCAAGTAGTATGATGTCTCTTTGAATCCCAAAAAGTGCATTTTTGTAGTCCATGAGGGAAGACTTTTAGGCCACATTATGTCTAAAGAATGCCTTTTCATAAACCCTGAGAGGATAAGTATAATTCTTGTTATATCATTGTCCAAACATAATAAGGGATTGTAGTGATTTCTAGGTAAGATTAATTTCATTAGAAGGTTCATTCTCAAGTTTGTTGAGTTGGTAAGACCCCTAACTTCTATGCTCACAAAACATAAGAAATTTACATGGAATAGGGAAGGGAGGATAAGTTTTAAAGTAATTAAATAGGACATTATCCAACCACCCACTTTACTTAACCCTAATTTCTCAAGAGACTTTTTTTTGTATGCATTTTCAACCAATGACACCATTTTTGCCATGTTGATACAATAAAATAGTGAGGGTCTTGAGCATCCCATAGATTTATTTACTCAAACATTAGAGGAATATGAAGAGAGGTATACCTATGTATAAAATCATGTTCTTTAATTCATGAGAGTCCTAAAAAAATTTAGACACATGGTGTCCAATAACAAGATATATGTCATGGTGGCCCACCCTATCATCAAGTACTTCCTTCTTAACCAAGATTTGAGTGAAAAAAGAGTAGGTTGGGTGACTAGATACATGGACTATGACATATAATTAAATTTCACCAATTTATTAAGGTTAAAGGACTATGTGATCACTTGTAAATAGATGTTAAAGAGGAAAAATAAGTGGTTTTAGCAATGCATAGTGATCACTAAGCAACTACACCTACACCTTCTTCCATCTAGACTCAAGACATGGTAAGAGTCCTTCAAAAAGGAAAATGTCATATAGGTCTAGATAGGATAATAAAAAGGTATTATAGGATGAAAATAATTCCTTATGTCTTGGTAGATGGAGTTATATTTAAGAAAGATCTTGATGGCATGTTCTTAAGATGTGTGGAGACTAACCAGGTTCACAAGCTTATAGATTAGTTTCATGATGGGCCTATAAGAGGCCAATTTGTATCTAGGACTATGTAGAAAATATAATGAGAGAAAAATAATTTTATCCAAACTTGTTCAAGGACTCTCATGCTTAGGTCAAGAGATGCTAGAAGTGTGCCAAATTCACTAGGAAATAAAGACTAGCTAATTTGCCTCTCAAACCCACCCAAGTGGAGTAACCTTTCATGTAGTGGTGCCTAAATTTTATAGGCATGATACACCATCCATATAGTGTAAGACACAAGTGGGTATTAAATTCTATAAACTAATATAGTAGGTAAGTATAAGTAGTATCCCTTACGGAGGTAAATGAAAACTTAGTCTTGGAGTTTTATGATAACCTAGTGACCAGATTTGGGGTTCCCTCCACCATCAGATCAGACAATGCACTATCTTCAAGTAGTGAAAGGGTAAGTTAATGGGATATCAATTATGGAATTTACCTTAACAATTCCTTAAACTACTATCCTCAGGTCAATGGACTTGCAGAGTCCACCAATAGGAACCTAATCAGAATCATAAAGAGAACTATGGAATACAACTAGGAATGGCATACCAAATTGAGGATAGCCTTGTGGGTAGATAAGATCACCCCTAAGAAACATATTGGTCATTCTCCATACCTTCTTATCTATTTAAAATAGGCAAGGTTACCCATATCAATTGATATACCATCCTTGTAACCCACACATCATCTTGAGCTAATGGAGAATGATATTATGGAAGTAAGGATGAATGAGTTGAGATACCTATAACAGATAAGGGATGATGTTATTCATGCCATGTGGTCCCATAAAAATCAAATTAATAGGTCATTTTACAAAATAGATTATTTAATAACCTTTTAAGAAGTTGATATGGTGCTTAAGTGGGATGAATACTGAGCTAAACTAAGTAAGCACTCAAAGTTTGATAGCTTATGGAATATACCTTACACTATCACCAAGTGCAAGGAACATACTAAATTATATTTGTCAAGGTTAAATGGTGAGGAATTATATATCCCTATTAATAGGGTGTTGCTTAATTATTATTATTGAGAAGCATATATTATCCTTGTGCATAGTAGTTTAGGTCTTCTTTCCTACAAGTGTTGTGGCATAAGTGCTTTGTTAGTTACTTATTTTTTTGTCTTTTTAATTTCTTAGGTGTTTAGGTGTTGGTGTTATTTTGTGTCTTTGTTGTGTGTATAGTGAGACTGTTGTAGGCCTTAAATTTTGTAAAGTGTTAGATCTAACTATTAGCCCAGTCAAAGAGGTCTCTTAGTTGAGTCATGGTTATTATGTATGAGATTATGGGTTCTCTTGACCATAAGGCAAGTCAAACCCTGGGAATCATTAGTGATGTTTATATCTTTCTCTCCCTAAGATCAAAATAATCAACCCTTACTCAAAACACTTGATAGTGTCCTTAGTAATATTCATGAGTCCTTGTGATGACATATCAGTCCAAGAAAGGGTCATTTATCTTTTAGACCATGGGTAGGGGGTTCATGTAATGAGGTGTTATGGTAATAACCTTTTCACCATATGTGAACTAATTTAAGACTTCATTTTGTGTTGATTATGTCTAGGGGTCTACAACAAGTCTTGATATAGTCCTTAGGATTGAAAACCATGCATGATAAGGTGATATATAATAATATAGTCTATAGACAATTATATGTCCATTTGAGCATGCCAATAACCTATAAAATGAGGCATAATTAAGGAGATTAGGGGAAAATATGAGGAAGGATGATAACCCTTATTGTAATCCTTAACATACTTTAAGGTTTTTTAGTAGATGTTAAGGTATTTTCTTCAATTGATGTTTCATTTGAAATCATGCATACCTTGCCTTCTAGGGGTGTCTAAACCATGTGAATAGTATTATTATGATCCCTAAGATATCATTGATTCATTATAAATGGGTTAAACATCTCTAAAATGGTCCTATTGCCATCATAATATCATTTTTAGGTGGTTTTATAAGTGAAATGAGGTCTTTTTAGAATTCAAATGCCTTTCATTCACCAAAAAGGGGCCCACAGATTTTAAAAATGACCTTTTAGCTTCTATCCATCCATACTCTCTAATTTGAAAGCATATTTGACTCCTCATTTCCAATCTCTTATCCTCTAATGGCCTTTTAAGATCTCAAACTTGAGAAAATGTAGAAAAATGATGTTTTATAGGTATTTCCAAGATTTGTACAGATTTGTATGGACATGTCAAAGTTAGAAAAAGTAAGACATTTTATGGGGATTAATTATAGGAAACTCATAGAAGAATACATGTCTCAAATGTGCAAAAAAAGGTAGAAAACATATTGGAATATCCATCAAGCTCTTGGTAGGCTCACAAGGGATAGTTTGAATTAGATGGTATGGTCCATAAAAGGGGAGTCATAGCTTAAGATCTTATCTATAGGTAGATTCCCTAGTATGATTAAAATTAGTGGCATTGGTTTGTAGATCAAGGCCTTGGGATTTATGAACAATCATTAAGACACCTAGGTGGTCTTAATCCCTTTACAAACCACATTAGCCTGGATACAAGAAGATTTATGAAATGTTTGAGCTCTTTGTGATAGATTTAAAATAGATAAAGGTCTCTAAAGGTTTATTAAGTGTATTAAACCCCTCTAAGCATGTTCTCATGGCACTTATAGGGTTATATAAACATTTAGTCTCTTTTGGTTGGTAGATTACAATTCATGTGCAAGTTTCATGTGTTTTCATGAAGGAATATAGCTATTTCAATGAATTTATTGCTTATTATTATAGAAGAGGAAAAAAAGAAATTAAATATGGGCATGGTTGAAAAACCTAATTGATAGTGTGCATGTTGAATCAGAATATTGTGAAGAGCTCCTCTTTGGCTTGGGAGGATGACCTATAGATAAGAAAGCATGAAAGTAAACTTGTTTGTTAGACAAATAGTTGAGTGGATTGCCTAGTGATAGCTAGATCCCAAGAGGGACAGCTTCCTTAGGGGATATTAATCCACATGTTTTAAACAACCAATCTTATAAATAGAATATAAAATTACTTGCATCAATGAATCAAAATCTATTAAAATTGAATATAAGAATACTTGCTAAGAAAATAGAATATAAATGATTAAATTAGTGATAAACTAATTAACACTAGTGCTAGGGTGTTGGGGTCTAATTCAAAAAATTAGACAAGGGCCTATGACCAAGCAAGAACACAAAAAATTAGGTCTAATTGGGTGTAGGTAGGTGAAATTATCTTGTTAGTTTTCACTACCATAGTGACCATTGGTAATTGGGCTGACCATCAATGGTTAAGGTGACCATCGATAGTTGGATAGACTATCAATGATTGAGTCAACAATTGATAGTTACTATGTGAGGATCTAGGTTGGTAAAAATATTGACTAAAAAGATCTAAAAGATGGATTATAAGAGATGAATGAGACCGTGGTTGATTAAAAAATGTAAATAAAGTAAATTAATACTAAAAAATAAGTACTTGTATTTCCAAAAGTCAATTGGGTGGATAGTTGAGGTAATTGATCTATTGGTGGAATCTAGCTTGATTCTAATAGAGTGATAGTACTTGAGGGCTTGGTGGAGAGGAAATAGTCAATTGACTCTCTGATATGATTGCTAAATTATTGGATTGTTGATGGTGATTGACATGTAAGAAATAAACTCTTGGATGCACAAGCTCTTCATAATAAGTGTAGATGGATTTCATCTTTAGTTTCCTCTCTTCTTATAGGCAAGGGAAGAGAGTTGCAACATCATGTGAACTAGGATTTCCAAAATTAACTCATCTATGTAATGGCTCATAATTGGAATTAGACTAGCTATTTTTAGAAAATCAAGGTGGATGAGTTTACATGTTTTTGGTTAAGGAGGTGCACCTTGATTGTCGATGGTTAGGGTGACCATCAATGATCAACCTAACTGTCGGTGGTTAAGGGTAAAGGGTAAAAAAGGGTAAAAGTCTAGGTTAAGCTAGTTTAGCCAAATTGACTGAGGGTTAGGTCTGGCTAGGGATTAGAGGGTCAAATGGTCTTAAGGGGGTCCTAAGGTGGTCTAAGGGAATTACAACATTTGGAATCATAGTGTTCAAATTTTTGGGGTCTACATTTTTCCCCTTTTTGTTATACATCTTAGAATCAACCAGTTGTAAAACAAAACTTGATGTTGGTCAAAAGGGTTTTTGATTACCCTAAGTATGGGAGGAGGTGTTCTCCCTCAATCTGGAAGATGATGGGGTAAATCAAAATTAGGTGTGGGTTTGACATGGTTGGTAAAGGTGGTGACAAGGGTGGATGCCATTGGTTTCCAAAAGTGCAAATAGGCACACAAAGTAAGATAAAAGTTGTGATAGTTGAGATCATGTAAAGACTAGGTTGCCATATTTGATAATAATAAAAGTCAATTCTAAGGGAGAAATGACTAGTGTATTGTGTGACCACATTTAGGCATGGTAGTTGGGTATAAATGTTAGTCTCCTAAATAAGGTTGATGTTTTTGGTGGGTATCCAAGGCAGGAAGTGCTCCTATAAAAAACACAAATAGGTCAAGTGTCACAGGTATGTAAGGTAGGAAATTCTCCCAAAAGACATAAGTGGATCAGTTAAGCATGAGGTGGCATAGATTCAAATCAATCAACATGGCAATGTTGTTTTTGCAGTCAAGGGACCATGCAAAAGGTGTCATAAAAATGCACTAGTTGGGCCAAAATGGCCAACATTAAGGTGGATGTGGTCTAATGGGTGGATGGAGAAGGGTAATTTCCAAAAGTTGAAGTTTATTTTTGGGGATATTAGTTAAACTCCAAGGTTGGACACTTAGGCTAGGTTCCCTAAAAATTTTGTTAAAAAGGGATCTCCTAACCATCAATGATTAGGGATCTAATTGTTGACCATCAATGGTCACCTTGACCATTGATAGACAGGGGGAAACCCTACAAAGCCAAGGATAAAAAGTGAAAATGAAATTTTATTTTCACTTTTAAGTTTTTTGACTCTATATTTTCTATGTTGTATAGTGATTTGGAATTTTTATAAGAGTGGCTGACTAGTTGGTTAGTTGAGGTGGCATTTGTTGATTGGTTGAGTGTGTTTGCATTGATCTAGTTGGGACCAGACATGTAGGATGGATGAGGATGTAGCCAAATAGTAGGACATGGGCTCTAACCTTGATAACAATCAAGGAATGAGGTAGGTGGTTTTTTGAATTTGTTAGTTAGTTGATTTTTTTAGTGTATAGATTGAAATTGTCATAATTTGTGTTTATTTGGAAATTGGGTTTGGGTGGTTTTGCCCTAGGCTAGGTCTTGGGTGAAATTGAAAAGTGTAGTGGGTAAATTTTGATTTTGATTGAAGTGTTGGGTTGGATGTTTGTTAAAGGATAGTTACCAGTAGTTTAGTTAGTTTTTATGGTTGTTTTGGTGTTATTTAGATGTAGGTAGGTCTGAGTGTTTCACCACCAACAATCATACATTGTGACCATTGATGGTTAGACCCAACCATCGATGGTCAACCTAACCTTCAGTGATTGAACACCATGAGAACATTTTTAGATAGGACCGTCGATGGTTAGTGAACCATCAATAGTTGAGCACTAAGGGAAAAGGGGTTACTGGACTGTTGATGGTTTAGGTAAACCATCAACAGTAGAATGTTTTTTGGAAGGTTAGTTTAAAATATTTAAATGGTTTTAAATGTTTTAAAGGTTATTTTTAAATGTTAGTTTTAATAGTGTAAGTGTTAAGTATAAGTGTAGGATAGGTAAATGCTCAAATAGAAAAAATATATGGAGGTGATAGTGGATTTGATGGTTTTTGGAAAGTGTCAAGTAGGAATGCCATGCAGAGATGTTGGGTGGATGGAGTTAGGTGTCGTTATGATAGGTTTAAGGAAGGTGTTATAGGTTAAGGTGGGGTATTGAAAATTATGTGGGGTAGGGTAGATGTTATTTGATTGATAGAGATAAGGTTATAGTTTTAATAGGTTGAAAAAGGTAGGTGTAGGATGATATTGAGCTTGATTTGGAAAACTAAGTGTGTGTGCTAACATGATTGTTTTGTAGGCATAGGGTCAGATCTAGATGAGGGATCATGTGTTGAGGATCTTCATTGAGGTCTATGGAGGGATGATTGGTGATGATTGGACATATATAGAGGAGATTGGCTTAGGATCCATGTGACATTATTAGCATTTTCCATGAGATGTAGTGATGATAGTGGCCCTCATCGAGAGATGGGATCCATCCACTAACACCTTTTTGCCTATAAGAGAGATTACCATCCTCTTGGAGGATGTCCATAGGATTACATGGCTACCAATATGAGGGGAACCTATTTACCACATTGAGTCTAAGGAGAGGGAGGAGTAGATGAAGTTGCTATATGATGTGGATCAAGCCCATATGAGGTGGAATTAAAATGGTTTTGGGTATGGGCCATTATACCATAGGGCTCTAGATGAGAGGTGCTTGATGATGATGATGATGATGGTGGTGGTGTTGGTGGTGTCTTACTTTGCATTATCATATTTGAGTAGTGGATGATTTTAATATTTGTTGCTAGGAGTATTGGTAAAGATGTTGTTACGTAGGATAGTCTTTGGATGGGCACTTGTCTTACTTTTTTAGATTTATAGTGAGCTATTGGGATTTTGAGCTCATAGGCGATATGGGATAAGTGTTGGATTTGTGTTTCATTATTGGGCATATGAGCACATTAGGGTGTTGAGGCCATTGGGGCTACCATGGGATGGATACACCTAGGTACCCTTTTTAGTGGGTTTTTTGGTGATGGAGGGGAAACTATGCATTGATAGGGTTTGGTGGTGGTGCTAGAGACATTGAATAGTTTAGGGATGCCTTGGATGGTCTTGTTATAGGTGATGTGGTATGGAGGCCCTATGTGGGATGGCCTAGGTGGGCCTATTACAGCTATCACACTCTATCTTTGTAGAGTTAGAGATGGATCTATGGGAGGTGATATGGTGAGATCAAGATCATCTTATTTTAGAGAGTTTAGAGGTAGTATGGACTTATATAGGGGATTTTGGCTCCTTCTTAAAGGTAAAAGATAGAGGATGCAAAGTTTTTACTTCTAGAGCCATATCCATAAGATGTAGTGTTAGATCATGAGGAGCTACTAGTGAGAGCAATAATAGATCATGACAATTTTGTTGATGGATATATGGTATGATATCAATCCCTATATGAAGTGGTCAATTTTGGATAGGATGATAAGGTCCGATAGGCCATGGATGTGGATCCAAATAGGGCATAGGTGTATAGTGGTAGTCAGGATGGATAGGTAGTGATAGCACTGGCAGTAGCATAAGATCATATCATAGATTTACAAGGATAGGTGGCCACTCTTTAGGGCCAAATTGTCAATTTATAGGCTTCGGTTGCTACCTTGATAGGAGAGTGAGATCAAGCTCAAACCTCCCTTAGTTTAGTGACTCAAGAGAGGGATACCCTAAGATAGAGGGTAAGGGTTGTGGTATGATAGGTAGTGCCATCAGGTTTTACTCTTACAACCCAATACCTATCTATCATAGAGGAGCTACGATATTATGAGGTTATTATTCTAGCATAGTGTTTGAATGAGCTTAAATAGGGGGAGTATAGAGCCAATCTAGAAGGTGGTCCATCCATGGCTACTTCAAGTCAGTGGGCCTCTATAGTGAGTGGATAGATAGGCATCCTAGGAGGATTGACACTAGATGGTAGTTCAGGTATAGGAGTGAGAGGGACCAGTGGTAGAGGTACCCCTAGGGCATGATATTACATGTTTTGATATGTTGTATGTAGATTATTTTGATATTAGCCTACATGTCAATGATGTGAGATGTATATGAGATAGATTTAATACATTGTTACATGTATTATTTACTTTGATGGTTATGTTTTAAGCTATTCATGTTTAATGGTATGTGTATACTCATGGTTCATGGTTTACATGGTTTGATGTTTGATGTTTTATGCTTCCTACTTATGAGATGTGGACTTAGTAGATTTAGGCATGAGATGGATTTTATTTATGGTTATGATCATGACATGATAATGACATGTTAATGAGTATTCATTAATTTTATAAATTTGGAAAATGGTTGATTTGTTTAAATGCTTATGAATGTGATTATCATGCATGGCATGGTTAAGATTTTGGGTATGGTTATGCTAAAACACATGAGGTAGTTTAATTATCAAAAATATATGGGAGAATAAATAATATAATCAAGAGATGAACATCATGATGAAAATATATACTTGTCATGATAGGATAAGCAAAGAGCATAGTGCTTCTTCATTGACAAAGATTAAAATAGAACTAGAGTTGGATTAGCTCAATGAATATAATCCCTTCAAATGCTTTTCATGAGTTTATGTTAGTTGGTTAAAGAGGTGAATTGACTATATAATGTCAAGTAAGCTCAAAATCCCTTGATTTTAAGGGATATGGATGAAAAATGGAACCTTCTTATGAGACTAACATACCTCTTCTATAGGTGTCCAAAGAGTCAGTATAAACAAGTCTATGCCAAGCTACATAGACTGATCAATGTGAGAAGTCTACTTGTGAAAGCATATTGTGGCTTCCACCTTATTAGGTTGCTTGAGAGTAGACTAATGCTTTTGAAATAATTTTGTTTTTATTTTGATCATGAAAAAGGGTTGTTAGCCTTATTGATAAATATGGGAAGTTGATCAATGTGAGAAGCTTCCAAGAAATTGCTATGCTTTTAACAAATGCTTTACTTAACCATATTTTAAGGGAGTGGTATAAGTTTATATGCATGATTCTTGGTAGTTATCCTTCAAGGGAGTAGTCTACCTTATGTTTTGGCAATTTCAAATATTTTTTCAATAGCTATCCTTCAATGGAATAGTCTATAAATTCTAGAAACGACACCTGATTGCTAGTGATAGGAATTTTGTTATTTCACTTTGATTTTTATTGACATGTAATTTCTTAGACTAGATTACTGGTTCACCTTTATGAAGGCAAAACTAAAATCATAAGAAGGTTGATTAGATCTGAAGAGGCTTATGTGACAATGACCATGTGAATCCATCCTATGAAGGTGTGGAAAGTACCATGAGAACCATGCCATGGGTAGAGCCATGATAACCATCATTTAAGATAAGGATATGCTAGTGAAAGCTAATCACATGATTCAATTTTAATTAATTTCCCCTAAAATAGGGAGATGAATGTGGTTGGATAGTAAGGGATGAGCTTAAGTTAAACAAAAGGTGGACTTGATCCTTCTTAACAAAAAAATGGATGTAGATTGAAACATTAAGGGGTTCAGGCTTTGGATGGCCTTCGAGAGAAGATAATTGATAAGCTCCTAATCCATACTTATGGGTTATGATATAAGGTCCAAACTAATTGAAATCAAACTTTCCCTACTTGATTTTCTCCATATTAGTGGCATGTTGATTTTCCTTTAGGATGAGGTCTCTGATATTTAATTCTCATGATTTAAGGTGTTTTTTATAGGAACACTTGAAGCACTATTGGTAGACATGGAGGTGAGTAAGGGCTGATAAATGATGCTCACCAAGTAGCTCAAGTTGGGCTAAATGGTGTTGATGATAATTGATCTTAGAAATGAGACCTTCCAAAGATGCAAAGAAAGGGAAATTATACTTTAAGGGGAAAGATGGCCTCTGCTTCAAACATAATAAAAAATAAGGTATCACCTGTAGGAGTTATAATGCTAGTATGATATGACCACAAGGTGAAGGGGATGTGAAAATGCCAATCTTGACCTGATTTATTAACCATTTTGGTTAGAATGTTATTAAGATTTTTGTTAGAGGATGCTACCTATCCATTCTCTTGAGGGTGATAGGGAAAGGGAAAACTTATCTTAATTTCAAATGCATCACATAGACCCTAAACTTTCTTATTCTTAAAGGATTTACTCTTGTCAATGATAATATTATGAGGAACATCAAAGCATAAGAAGATATGATGGTTGATAAAGTCAATGACATTTTCCACTTTGGTTGAGACTAGAGGAATAGCCTCTACCTGCTTGGTAAAATACTTGGTCATTATAATAATAGAATGGTGTCACTATGAGGAATGAGGTTTGATTTCCCTAATGAAGTATAGACTCCATTGTGAAAAGGGCTAAAATTTGGTAAAGATATGGAGGCTATGGCTTGGCGTATGATGCAAATTAGCATGTTGTTGACACTTAACACACTTTTTCACATAATCACATCATTTTTGGTTAAGGGTAGGATATTAATGGCTAAGATGGAGGATGCACTTAGCTATAGTGAGGACTCTAAAGTGATCCCCATAGATACCATCATGTGTTTCCTTGATAGCATGAGAGGCTTCTTGATTATGTAGGCAATAGAAAAGGAGGCCATCAAAGCTATATTTATAAATAATTCCTCCCATAATGGTATAGCAAGAGGTACTCTAGATAAATGCTCTTTAAGTATTCCTAGAGAGGCCAAAAGGAACTATGCCAAGGTTAAGATAGTCAAAGGTTTGTTGATACCAAAGGTCAGGTTGGGTCTCCTCCATATTGAAAATGATGGGAAAATCTAGTTTGACATAAGAAGGCTAGGTAAGTCTATGGATAATGAAATATAGCTTAGATTTTGAGGGTGTGGATGGTATTTTTGAGGTAAGGGAAGCCATGGTATTGGCAAACTTATTTTTAGATCATGGGGTTAACTGGATGTAGTAGTGCTCAAATGATGTTAAGAGTTTGTCAACTAGTTGTTGTACTATTATAAAACATTATTCTTACACAAGTAAGAACCATTTATTTGATTGAACACAAGTTAGGAGTCACCAAAGATATTGATCATTTTGAATCCTAGGGCTAAAATAGTTTGAAGGCTTAAGAATAGGGCTTCATACTCAACCATGTTGTTGGTACATTCAAAATCAAGCTTGAAAGATAAAGGGAGAGGTTCATCATTAAAGGGGATAAGGATGATACCCACTCCCCCACCATGTTGACACTTTGATCTATCAAAGAACATGATGACTTGATAGATGAAATCCACTTGAGAGAGGGCCATAATGGACTCATTTGAGAACTAAAGAAGAGGAGGGTGGTTGTTTTCTAAAGGTTCTTCATCCAATTGGTTGGTGATGACTTGTCCTTTAATGAACTTTTTTCTGAAGGAACTCAAGGTCAAACTCTACTAAGATAATGAGCCACTTGGCCATAAATTGGTTTTGGTATAGCTTGGAGTGCATGTACTTGAGTGGTTTAGTATGGGTTATGACATAGGTTTTATGGTTAAGAAGGTAGTGGTGAATTTTGGTGGCCAAAAAGACTAAAGTTAAGAAAATATTCTCAATATGGGTTTACCAAGTTTCATATTCTACAATTGTATGACTAATGTAGTAAACAACTTAATCTCTATGTTGATTATCTCAATGAGCCAACATTGTCCCTAAGGAATGGTCAGTGGTTGAGATATAAAAGTAAAAGGGTTGGTCATATTTAGGAGGGTTAAGGATAGGTGGTGATAAAAATTACTCTTTGAGTGAATAAAAAGCCTTTTGAAAATTTCTATTCCACTTGAAAGACACATCCTTCTTAGAAGGTGATGGAAGGCTTAGCATCAATCTAAAAGCTGGGAAATGAAATGATGAATAGATTGAAGCTTTCCTTGTAGGCTACAAAGTTGCTTAAGGTTGGTTGGGGGAATCATGTCTAGGATTACTTTGATTATGGTGAGATCAACTTTGATTCTATGAAGGGAGATAATGAAACCAAGAAGCTTTCCTAACAAGACCCCAATAATGCACTTCTTGGGGTTAAGATGGATATGGTAATGGATAAGGCATTCAAAGGTTATCTTAATAATGGCCAAGTGATATTTTTAGAGTTTGTATTTTATGAGAAGGTCATCCACATAGTCCTCTATAATGTTATGGATAAGGTCATGGAAGATAAAAGTCATGGCATGTTGGTAGGTTATGCCAGCATTTTTTAACTTGAAAGTCATGACTCTATAACAAAAGGTTCCCCAAGGGGTGGTAAAGGTAGTTTTGTGTTAATATTCAGGGGTAATTAAGATCTTATTGTAACCCAAGAACACATCCATGAGAGATAACATCTCATGTCTGATGATAAGATCAACAAGATGGTTGATGCTAGGTAAGGGAAAGTCATTTTTGGGGCAAGCAAGGTTGAGTCATGAAAGTCCACATAAATGCATAGTCCCCATGTGGTTTTGGTGATGGGTACCACATTTGAGACCCATTAGGGGTAGTCAATGGGTTGAATAAAGTTGATAGAAAGGAAGATGCAAAAGCTCTTCTTTGATGAGAAGGGCTATGTAGGGATGCATGCATTAGAGATTTTATTTGATAGGTTTGGAATCATAATGAGTGAATATGTTATGGGTAGTAATGGTGAGGTCAATTCTAGGCATATTACTATAATACCAAGCAAATGATATGCTACAATTTTGGAAGAAAGAGGGGAAGTCTTGAATTTGCTCATCATTTAGAAATTGGCAAAGTTTGACAATGTAGGAGTGGTTTGGATTACCAAAGTTGATATCCATGGTGTATTCATTCAATATGGTCAAAGACTCAAGAGTAAGGGATTTATGGATTCAAGAATCTGGGGAACTAAGATAGGTGAGAATAGAATCATCATCCTAACACTAAATAATGTTAATGGTAAAAGAGTCTTCTCCTATAATCTTAGGATGGGTCAAAGGGATGGTTATGGTCACCCCCTCCTTCTGATAAGTTAGGGGTCCAAGGTTGATCATGTTGAAAAAAAAAAGTTAGGTGGGATGATATCATCATCCTCACATGCAAGTAGAGGTGAGGTCAGTGAGTAGGGGATATCCTTCTCAACAATGGCAATGATGGGTTATTTGGCCTTATTTTTATTAGGTAAGATGAAACCAAGTTTGTGCTTCTCATGTGGCTTCTTTATTTTAATTGTGACCAATTCATATGAGCCATCCTCATATCATCCAAGACTGAAGCCTTTCCAAGCACACCAATGGAGGTATGTCTTGGTAAAACTTGGTTTATCAAGATAAGAGAAACTAGTGGTGAATGGTCAAGGTGGAAGAGATGTTTTAGAAGCACCAAGGGATTTATCAAGTCCCTCATAGATAAAATGGGTTTGACAATGGGGAGGTCTAAAGGGAATGATATTTTTGACATTGGGGTCATATCCTAGTTGGTTGGTAAGTTACCCATACTCATGAGGAGTTGGGAAAGAGTCAAAGGCTAGGAGGTGATACTCCCCTAGAAAAAGGTGATGGAACATTGATTCCAAAGGATCTATGGTATGGATTTGGTTTGATAGGAAAGAGGAACTAGTTGATGCCTCATAAGTGAAAAGAGGTATGGTATTTGTTTCAGGGGTGGAAGGTTGGGTTTTAGCTATTGAGGGTATGTTGGATGGGGGTATGAGTACATCATTAGGGTGATAGGTCATGTTACATGTTGAGAAAGGACTTGGGTCAGATTGGATGGTGATGACCTAGCTTTCATGTTCAAAATTAATACAGTGGTGGAAGGTAGAGGGAATGTAACCCATGAACCGAATCCAAGGTTGTCCCAACAAAATGTTGTATTGGAATTTGCCTTCTACAACATAGAATATTTTTATGATCATGTGGGGTCTTACATGAATATGAAGGATGATAGTTTCCAAGGTAGTATCCATGGTATCATTGAAATAATGAAGGATAGTCAGATTTAGACATGATGTTATCTAGTAAGTTAAATTGATTATAGGCATGAGAGAATATGAAGTTAATACTAGCTCTCCCATCAATCATGACCCATTTGATGTAGATTTTGTTGATGTAGGTAATGATAAAGAGAGGATGATCTAGGTCCTTAATATGGATGGAGGGTATTTCCAAATCCTTGAAGGTAACAAGGTTGGAAATATGAAGGGCAACAATAAAGGTAGCTAGAGGTTAGGGGTACTCAAGTTTAACCTTAATAGATTGTAAATCCTCTATTAGTACTTGGTAGTGATAGGGAGAGGTAGATATTAACTCATGAAAGATTATATTCACTAGGTTCTAATGAATTTTTTTGAGGATAACTCTCTTAATGGATTTTGAAAGGTTAGATTAGGAGGCACCTAAGATAGACACCTTGGGTTTGGTCAAGGATGGAGACATTTGGATGTAGGTTGGTTGGGAGTTTGAGGAAGGGTATGTCCAACTAGTGGATGCCTTATCCTTCCCCTTATCCTTATATTATGATATTTTGACCATGTTGATAATATGGATAGAAGGAGAGGTTGAGATGGAACATTGGTCAGACTCATCTTCACTCTTAGGTGAGAGTGGAGGAGTAGGTAAGTGTTGGTTAGGTATGGTTGGTGGTTAAATTGGTAGGGGGCTCATAGGAGGTTTGTATATTAATATATCATCCTCATTGTAAAGCTAGTAGATGATGGTTTGGAGAGCTTTTTAGTTCTCTATATCATGATCAGGTGTCATATGATAAGAACACATGTGGTGATCATTATACCAAGTAGATTTTGAAGCTAGAGGGTCAAAATGTCTGATGAGAGGTAAGGTTAAACAAGAGGTTTGTAATAACCTATGTAAAATGGTTAAATAGGATTTGGATAAATATGGTAAAGTTTTAGTGGTATTTACTTTTATGGTTGAAGAGGTTGTTTGGGAATAGGTTTGGTGGTAGGCATTTTGGGTAGGGTGGTACACTTCGTTGGTAACTTCAATTTAGGCAAGGAGGTTGATGAGCTAGAGGTGGAAGATTTCAAGGTATGTAGCCTATGTACTATTGGTGAAATAAAGAGAGGTGTGTTAGAAAGCAATTATGAAGGTGTAAGCAATATAGGTGGCAAGGTTTTGGTAGAGGCAATTGGCTTCTTCTTTAAGGTTAAGGGAGGAAATTTTTTGGCCTTATAGCCTTTGTGTGGTTTCACCTCTTTGGTTACTTTGGCTAGACATTTGGTTGGTGATTTCAAAGAGTTTAGGTCTAATTTCATAGATAGGTGACTAAATCTTGGTGTAGGGTGGATGCCAAGGTTCTTGATCAGTGTGACTAGCTTGCTTAGAGAAGCTGATTTGGTTGCTTGGGGTTTAGATGTCTTAGGTGGTTGAGTGTTCATTGAATTGGTAAGAGTTGTAATAGGTGTGGTTGATAAAGTAGAAGGTTGGATAGCAAAAGTGGTGGGTTGGTATACCAAAGGTATGATTTAACTCTCTTGTTTGGTGATATAAGGTAGCCTTAATTGCTGCCAAAAGGTGGCTCAATCCATGTCAAGGTTGGAGATAAACTCCAATTTCTACACTAGTCTAGAGAATGGTTTGTAGGTTGGCTTAATTCCCTAAATGGTAGACCTAAGAGATAGGCCCCCAGGTGGAAACATAGGGATGGTAATCTTGTCCTCTTCCTCAATCAAAGGATGTGAGGTTGAGTTAGTTAGTTCCTCTATAGGAGGAGTAGACACAAGGGTTCCCTCCTTAAGAATGATTTCCAAAGGGGGAGTGATTTGATTAGTAGTCAAAGATGAAGATAGGGAAGTGATCTTTGGTTGTTTTAGTATATAAGCTAAAAGGGTGGCTAATGGCTCCACTACCTCAATAAGTGGAGGGGGGAAGATGGTGTTTTCTTAGTTTGGGTATCTGAAGGAAGGGAAGGTAACTCTGCTACTTCGAAAAGTAGAGAGGGTGAGAAATAAATGGGTTAGTCAATAGGATCTTTAGCAATAAGTGTGTCAAGGACCATGTTAATTGTATGGGTATCATGAGAACACTTGACATTGTTTTTGTCATTCTTGGTAGGAGCATGGTTTGGGAAGGGTTGCTTTAATATATCAAAGGCTTGGTTTGACAATGCATTAGGGTTATCTAATGTAATCTCCCCCTTGTCAATGAGGGATTGGACAAGGCTCTTGAAAGTGTTGTACCTACTGACATTATTCCCTATCAATTTATGGAATGCACATATATCATTTTCATTATACCAACTAGGTGTGGGATGAGAGGAGTCAAATTATTAGGGTGGATTGATAAGAGGAAGTTGAATGATATTGGCTTTCAATAACTTCTCCAAGATGGAAGCATAAGATTCTCCAAGTGGAGTGAATTGCTTTTGGTTTTTTTGGGTTGGTTCCTCAAGTTTTGCTTTGAGGAAGTATAATAATTAGATTGATTAATAGAAGGTGGAGTGGATATAAAAACAACCACATTCATGGTTCCCTTGGTATTGGTGTTGGTATTCAACTAGTTGCTTGACTTGGAGGAAGAAGCTTCATTGGTTTTATAGGTTGAATTCTTGTTTTTAATATTTAGCTTTCCTTCATCAATGTCTTGGTTATCTAACTTAAATGCCATGGTAAAATCCTCATCAAAGGTTCAAAACCTTTAGACACGTAGTGTAGGGGAGATATGCCTGGCACATGTCCAAGCAAATAGCTCTATGAGTTTAGGTTAAGGCAAGGAAAAGGAAAGTTTGTTAATTAGGATCCTCTAATGAGCCACAAAATTAGAAATGGATTCATCCTTAAACTACCAGATAGAGTAGAGGTTGGTGATAGAAATTTTCTTGGAGATATTGATCAAAAAGTGATCCAAGAAGGTTTAGTTCAGTTGGGTAAAGGAGAAGATGGAATGCTTGGGTAAGTCACTATACCAATATAAGGTTAGGCCAGCTAAAGACATGGGGAAGGTGTAGAGAAGAAGGGAATCATCATAAGTAATCAAATAGCAAGCATGCCTAAATTCCCTAAGCTGTTGTTGAGGATCCTCCTTACTTTGAAATTTAGAGAAATTGAGAAGTTCCCATTTGGGAGGATATGGCTTAATAGGTATGGATGGATGGATGCGCTCATTACAAATTTATTAATATGACAAGATGTTATGAGCACCCAAAATGGATGACTCTAAGGTGGTCATTTTATCCATAATCATCTTCATTAGGTCAACTTGGGGTTGTGCACCTGAGGGGTTGTAAGATGCATACTATTACGATAGTTGAGAGACATTATGATAGTGGGTGGAATGTTGGAAGGTTGCCACATATGGGTAAGTGGATGTCAATGGTTGGGTGGAAGATACATAAGGGTAAATAGAGAGTGGTTAGGTAATGGGTACATGCCCTTTTTTATTAAGGATGTAGCCAAAGGTTGGTCTAAGGGGTGCTTGTTAGATAGGAGTGGTAGTTGGGTTGGTAATTGATGGGAGGGTGGTGACCCTTATACTGATTAGTGGTAAGGTAGAGGGTATGGACACCACAAGTATTTAAATTAGAGTAGTGTTTGATGGGTTTAAGGTAGTTAAAGGAAGGTTGGTAGTAATATATATAGGCATTCCTATAGTGGAGGTGTGGTTGGTAGGAGTAGAAGGTATAAGGGTAGTGGTAGTTTGAGTTCGTTGGTTTTCAATGGTAGTCTCAAAGGGGTTGTTGGTTATTGAGGAAGCTTGGGTATACAATGGTTGGGTAGTAACTATGTCAATAAAGGTGCTCCCCATGAGATGGAGAGGCATGCCATAAGGTAGATCTATGGATGGGTTAAAACTGGGATATGGTAAGACATGGTGGTGAGATAATGTTGTAAGGCCATGGGATTGTTATCTAGGAAAGTGGAAAAGTTTACATCTCTTTGAGGAACCTCATGAGGGAAGGTAGTACTTCTAAAAGGGTGAGGAGATTCTATTGGTTTAGAGGTATAGTCCATGGATGAAGAGGTGAAAGAGGTAGGTTGGATAGGTGGTGGCTTTTGTTGTACAAGGTCTCTTCATTGTTGGCAAGTGAGAACCATATGAGAAAAGGGAGATAAAAAGCACAAATAGCCTCACTACTCAAACAAAGATAAGATAAGAAAAGATAAAATAAATCAAATCACATTCTAAGAGAGACATTAAGCCCTAGAATTTTAATTAATCTTGATTTTGGATTATGCCTTAAGAAGGTGTGTGACTGAAATTGGTTTATAGATCGGGTACTACAAATGAAGTCTATGGTTGGTTTTAGGTTGTGTTTAGGCACTAAAAAAAAATATTTATTAGAATCAATACATGGCTTGGTATTAGGGCTTACCCCCTCACTTCACACATCATAGTGATAAGGGTGTCGAGTGCTTAGCCAAAATATATTGATATCTAGAGATTATACTCAACCAAAGAGTTGAGTTAGTTCTCCCCTTGGTAATAACCTCCAAGTAAGATTTCCAAGAAAGGATAAGGTTACCTCTAGGTGATGGAATCCTAGTCAAGCCTTGTTTCAAGTTTATTTATTATTTAATTGGTGAAAGTGGTTTCGTGTGTGCAACAAGGAGTGAAGTTATGATATATTACTTTGCCTTTAAGTTAAGCTATGTGAACTAAACTTTCAAGTAGTCAACATATGCACTTATTTTTAATCCCAAAGAAGCTTTTGATTTTGTTAATGAGCAATTAATAGAGAGAGAATGCAAGCAAACAATAACCTAGGTAAAGACACAAGGGTCCCACCAGGTGTGCCATAATGTTTCAATGAATTTCTTACTTATTATTAGAAAAGAGGAAAAAGAAGAAACTAAACACATGTATGGTTGAAAAACTTGATTAATAGTGCATGCATTAAATCAAAAGATTATGAAG
Organism: Torreya grandis; assembly: GCA_037957365.1. Taxonomy (NCBI): domain Eukaryota; kingdom Viridiplantae; phylum Streptophyta; class Pinopsida; order Cupressales; family Taxaceae; genus Torreya; species Torreya grandis. Next base: position 377,459 of record JARHVA010001262.1, on the reverse strand, counting down.
AGATCCTCTTTGTCTTGGGAGGATGACTTGCAGATAAGAAATAACTAAAGCAAACTTGTTTGTTAGACAAATAGTTTAGTGGATTTCCTAGTGATAGCTAGATCACGAGAGTGAGAATTTTTAGTGGATGTCAATCCACACATTTTAAACAATTAAGATTATAAATAGAATAGGAAAGTCCTTACATAAATGAATGAAAAGGTATTGAAATTGAATACAAGAATACTTGTTAATAATGTAGACTAGAAATGATTAAATTAGTGATAAACTAATTAACACTAGTGTTAGGGTGCTGGGGTCTACTTCAAAAAATCAGACAAGGGTTTGTGACCAAGTAGGAATATATAAAATTAGGTCTCATTGGGTGTAGGTAGGTAAAATTAGATTATTAGTTTTCACTACCATATGACCATTAGAGGTTGGGCTCACTTTTGATGGTTAAGGTGACTATTGGTGGTCAACGTGATCGTCGATGGTTGGAAAAACCATTGATGGTTGATTCTACCATCAATGGTTACTATGTGAGGATTTGGGTTAGTAAAAAGACTAATTAACAAGATTTAAAAGATGGAATTTGAGAGATGGGTAAGACCTAGGTTGATTATGAAATGGAAATAAAGTTAATGAATACTAAGAAATAAGTACTTGTCTTACCAAAAGTCTATTGGGTAGATAATTGAGGTAATTGATCTATTTGTGGTATCCAACTTGATTCTGATAGAGTGACGATACTTGAGGGATTTATAGAGAGGCAGTGGCCAATTGACTCTCTGATACGATTAATAAATTATCATATGGTTGATGTTGATTGACATATAAGAAAGAAACTCCTAGATATACAAGCTCTTGATAAGAATTGTAGATGGATTTCACCTTTAGGCTCATTATTTCTCTTAATTTTTAATCATTTCTTAATTTTGAAAGAAGACAAGAAACTAGTAATAAATTGTGGTAGAAATACCTAGTTGGTGATGCACATGTAATCTAGATGATGATGGAGAAATCCATTTTAGATAGGAAGGAATAACCTAAAAATAAGAACACAAAATAAAATGGGTTGTTATCAAGATAATTAAATGGACTACCTAGCATGAGCTAGATTTAAGAAGCATATGCTTGTTAGGAGGTTATCAATCCAATGTTGATAACAATCAAGTTGGAAATGATAAAGTAAGGTACTTTCATAAGATAAATAAAGTGAAATACAAGAAGAAAGTAGAATTATTATTAAATAAATGACTAAATTTATCAAAATTCAGTCAACACTCATGCTAAGGTGGGTGAAGTCAGGTTCAAAATATCAAAAAAGGGTCTGTAAATAGGTAAGAACATAGAAATTTGGGTTTGGTTAGGTTAAGGGGATAAAAATAAATTATTGTTACTTCTTTCCATAATGACCATCAGTGGTTAGGTGAACCATTAGTGGTTGGGTTGACCATTAGTAGTTGGGTAACCATCAGTGGTTGGGGGTAACCGTTTGTGGTTTGGTAATAGTCAGTAGTTGCCTATGTGTTTTTGAAGGTTACTAAAGGAGTTGCAGAATAAGTAGATGATCAAATGAGGGTTCTGTTAAGGATTTGGTAGAGAGGGAATACATTGTAGATAGTTTTGATTAGGTCAAGAGGTTATAAATATGAAATAACAATGCTAAAGTACTGATATATATATATATATAGCTTTCTAGTTGGTTGATGGTTGAAGGATGAATAAATTTTACCAAAGTAATAATACTTTGGCCTCAAAAGAAAATTTGACAAAAGTTTAGGCCTCTTTTGTTGTGCTAAGTTGCTGAAGGAAGACTAGATGCTAGAGAACTTGAATACCTATGTGAAAGAAGATTTGATAGCTTAAACATAGATCCTTTTCACCTCCCACTCCCCTCCTTTTATAAGAAAAGAGAGATGGAGGATGGAAGGTTACCTAGAGGGTGAGGTTGTTGATCATGATGCTTGGAAATTCATTAGTACCACATAAGGCAAACATATTAAATTATGCATCATTATCTCACACACAATTGGTGATGTGTTAAGAAGGTGAAGAGTTGAGGACCTAACCATTGATGGCCATGATAATTGTCGATGATTAGATTGATCATTGACAGTTTAGTATCCAAAGGTAAAAAGGTCAAAGAAAGAGGTTAAAAGGTTTGGGTAAATGTTAAGTTAGTCAGTTGATGAGTTATCTCTAACTAGGTAGTCAACTAACTTAGGGTCCAATAGGGGTCCTAAAGAATTTTGACAACTAAAACTATCATGTGTAGTTTTTTAGTGTCTACATTTTGCACCTTTTTATTATGTATCTTTGAATTAAAAAGATATAAAATAAAAATGGATTACTTGGTCTAAGGTCTAATTTCCCTGAGTATGGGAGGAGGTGTTCCCCCTCAAACTAGGAGTCAATGAGGTGAAACTAAAATCAAGTCAAGGTTTGATAAGCTTTAAATGATGAGTCACTAGGTGGTGACAAAAGGGTTGGTCATTTGAAATGTAAATATGCACACAAAATATGACTAAGTGCAAAATCTGAGATCACATAGAGACTAAAGGTTACTAATGTTGGTAAAAATAAGGTTAGTTTTAGAAGAGCAAGTGATAGGGTAACTTGTCCATAGAATTGTTCATAGTCGATCAAGTTACTCTATAAGTATCCTAGAAAATGTAAATATTTTGTAGGTATTCAAGGTAGGAAGTGATCCATTGAAAAACACAAATGGTCTAGTTGTGCACTAGATGGTGCAAATTCAAATGGTCAACATGACAAGGTTGGTCAGTGTAATCAAAAAGGACCAATGTAAGGTCATCATAAAATATGCAAATTATTTGGGTCACAAATGGCCAATGTTGAGGTAGATGTGGTCTAATGGTTGGTCAGAGAAGGGTAGTCTCCAAAAAAGGTTCAAATATGGTATGGGGAGATTAGGTGATCTCCAGAATTTAGGTACTTAGGTTAGGTACCAAAAATTATGTTTTCATGAAAATATGGGCTCTCATTACTATCAATGATTAGGGGTCCTAGGTTTGACCATTGACAGTTGCCTTGACCATTGAAGGTTAGGAGGAAACCATAAAAACCCATGGATAAAAAGTGAAAAAAAAAATCCTTTTTGCTTTTGATAATTTTGACCTTCATCTTTGTGCTCTAGTGATTTCTTGATTGTGAATTTGGTTTAGAGTGTTTGAATGAGTGTTTATTAGAGGTAGAGTTTGTGGGTTAGTTGAGTGTGTTTGTGTTCATGATCAATGGGGACCAGTGATGCACAGTGGATGAGGGCACAACCGAGTAGCTAGATGTGGACTATGATTATGACAGTGATTAAGGAATGAGGTAGGAGGTGTATTAAATTATTAGTTAGTTGATTAAGCTTGTTTGATAATTGAATTTGTTGTATATTTGATATGGTTATTTAGGTGTTTTCCTTAGGTTATTATTTTGGCAAATTTAGGAGAATAGAATTAGGGAAATTGAAATTTAAGTGATATTTTAGGCTGGGCTTAGGTGATAAGGTACTTTCAAGTAGTGATTTTATTGAATTTTTATTGTTTTTTATGGTTTTTATTTAGGTAGGTCAAGGGTTTTACCATGGTCACACATAGTGAACATTGATGGTTAGACCTGACCACTGACAGTCAAGTATGACCATCAATGATCAACTATTGAAGGAAAATGTTCACATGACCATCGATGATTATAAGGACTGTCTATGGTCAAGAATTTAGTGGAAATAGGAAGGGATAATAAAATTTTGTGAAATGTTGAAAGATGTGAGGGGTATTTAAAAATACCTAGGTGTAGATTCAAATGATTGCATCTTAAAATGCTCAATGTTTTTGAAAAGCTAGATGTTGGTTTTGATGGGTTTAGGGAGGTTGTTAAGAGAGTTTGGTGGGTTTAGATTTGGGGTTTTTTTAAATAATATAAGTAACATTGTAGATGTATTTATTATATTAGTTTATAATAGGTCAAAAAAGGTGGATGTAGGTTGGTATTGAGCTCAACTTAGAAAACTAAGTGTATAAGGTCAATTTAGGTCAACCTAGTACAACAAAAAAGGAAAATTAGAAAGCCTATAACATATTTTGAATTGAAATAAGATCATTTTTTCAATTAATTTTAAGAGTAAAAACCAAATGGAAATGAACAATAAATTGGATTAACATTGGCCAATACAATTTAAGCTCATAGCACAAAACCTTACACAAACATTGGCTAATGCAAGTTTTTGCATTACAAGATATAATTGATCAAAGAGAAAGCAATCAACTTGGAAAGTAAAGAGATAACTACATGGTCAACTTGAATATTTATAATATTATTAAAATATGTTTTTAAATCTGATGGGAAGTTGGATATAAGGAACTAGAAAGCAATTTAAGGATAGTTTAAAGTAGTTTGGGTTTAAAGGGATCTATAGTTGTAATGATATAAGCTTAGTATTGGTGCCTACCTACTCACTTCACACACCAAAATGATAAGGGTGTCAAGTTATTAGCCATAATATACCATTAACCATGATTTATACTTGATCAAAACATCAATTCAACTCCCCCCTCAGTGATGAAATCCAAGTAGGCTAGCCTTGGGTAGTCAAATGTTAAAATACTTGTTTATATCTTGTGATTTGGTTGTGTGTGCATACAATAGAAAATAGTGAAACTGAATGATTAATTTAATTACTATATAATTAAGCTATGTGATCTATTTTAAGCATGCAAGTAATAAGAAGTGAAAGTGTGTGCTAATTACTAGCATATAAAGGTTAATTCTAACTTTGAAATAAGATATAGTGTCAATACAATTGATAGTGTATGCAAAAAATATAAAATATGGTCTACAAGGTTGATCTTGTATTATGGAATTAAGGTCAAAAAATGAATAGGATCAACAAATTCAACCCAATTATCTAGATAGCACACAAAATATAGAACTAGGTTAACATGGTCGATCTAGTTGATTATATAAGGGAAGTTTTGAAGACTGCAAACTATGAAAGAAAAGACTATAAATAAAGAGATAAATGGATAAAAAGTAACCTTAGTGGATCAGATATGTAGAGAAGGAAGATTGCTATCAAATAACCTTATAGAATGCTTACAAAACCTGATAACTAGGTTGACTGGGTCGATTAAACTCTACAAGAACATATTATTGAGTGCCTACACTGTACAAGGTTGACTGTATCGATCAAGCTCTATAGGAACCTATTTTTGAGTGCCTATACTATATAGGGTTGACTAGGTCAGCCTAGTATACTAAACATGATATTTTAAAGTTTAAAAACTATATTGAGTCAACTGGGTCAATTTAGTAGTCTGGATTATAAGTCTGGAAAGCTGAAAACTTATATTAGGTTGACTGGGTCGATCTAATAGCCTATACCTAAAACCCTGTACATATAAATTAGAGTTGGGTCAATGCAATCAACCTAGTATGGTAAATATATGATAAAAATAATAATGAAAATAATGAAATAAGTGAACAAATCTTGTAAGGGTTAGTTCATGTTGGGTTCACTAGAATGTATGCAATCAAAAATACATTATGTCTATATATCAATCCTATCTTGAAGAAGATATATCATACCTACACTTCCAATTAGGATATATTTGTTAAGTGGGAACATGGCCAATATGAAGATCTAATAGACTTGATTAGGGGATCACTTATCATTATATACCATGCTAGGAAGGGTTTCAAAGCTTATAATCTAACATAATCATGAAATAACCCTCAAAGCATCCTACGTTTAATATTTTACTTATGTCTAATAAACAAGAAAGTAAATATAATCTAGTGCTTTCCAAAGCTTGTGGCACAAAGTGAGGGTTAAAAATAAAAAAAACTAAACTAAACATTAATAGAAGACATATACTCACATCAATTTATATAGAATCTTAATGCATGGAAGAGAAGCACAACTGCATTATCTATCTACTCATACAAAGGAGAAATAAATTTAGGAATACTTACCTTTGAAGATGAACCCACCAAGATTCAATCTCTCCCTTAGCCAAGGTTCTTCACAAGATATTATTGTGGTATGTAAGGATAGCAAAGACAAATAAGCTCTAGGCTACACTACCTATCCATGCATCCAAAATACTTCTCCATAAGACAAGATTCATATCTCCAAAGAAAGTATGGAATCTTAAGCTTTATTCCTCAAGTAAAATGGTCAATAAGCAGATGTTCATTGACACTCATTCTTCTTCACTTCTCTATATTCAAATGGTTGTAAATTAACTTGTATATATAGGTGGATCTTACCCTAAATCCTTATAAATATGTAAATTATATGGGGTCAACCCAATCAACCCTATATGTTTTTGAGAGATAATTCACTAGGTCTCAAGCTATGTCAGGCAAAGGGATAATAAGCTCTAAAGTGAAAAATACCCCTAAATAGTATAAGGTTGACTTGGTCAACCCTATATAGTAATCAGAGGCTAAAAACTATACAAGGTTGACCCAGTAAACCTAGTATAACCAACTATCAAAAGGGGGATGAGGCAAGGAATAGGAGGATAAAGATGTGACAACTGTTTGGAATGGATACAACTAAGAATAATAATTTTAGGGTAAATGGTTTTAAGAGACAAGTATATAGATGTAAAGTGTAAAAATGGACAATAATATTATGAATCACTAATGTTATACCCACCCCTTTTTTGGTACACCCCTTAAGGCATGCACTCAGAGAGATTGAGACTCAATGGTTTCCTGTAAGATATAAAGTGTCATTAATCGATAAAAGTTTAAAAATATTGTGCATATATTACCCATGATGACAAAACTCAAAGAGCCTCAACAAGGTCAAATCCCTGATCAAGGACCAAGTTAGTTGGGCACCACAATGGTGAATTATGAACAAGACGAGTGTTATGTACTCAATCAGCAGGCTAGTTATATATAGGCATACATTCTAATGGTAACAAGTACAAGGTTTAAAAGAAGAAACATGGATGGTAATCGAGAAGTAGTAAAAGAACTTCCTATCATTACTCCTTTAATATTAAATCCAAATGAGCATGCTACTATTCTAGATGTTCTAATATCTCTAAGGAATCAAAATCAAGGGAATGTTTTTGTTCCCCAAAACTCACAAATTCCAGGTGTAGTTGTGGCTCCCAAACCACAACCAAAGGTTGGTGGTTCACCCATCAAAATTATGGAATAAATGAAAAGGTCCAATGTGAGTGTGTTAATGTGGGATATGCTCTCCATGCCTAGTCAAGTAGACATCCTCAAATAAGGGTGATCAATAATCAATGTTTCTGAGAAACAACTAGTCAAGAAGAATGTGGTTCTCACCAATGTAGCCAAAGGACCTAGTGAATGGCAATCAAGTAAGGTGTCAAACATCCTCCATTCTATATTTTAGTAATCATTGGTGACTCTTTAGTGCATAATTTCTTAGTAGATAGTAGGGATATAACCTTAGTAATGCCAAAGTCTATAGTAGACCAATTTGGTCTAAAGTATGAGCCCCAATCTACAGGAGTTATACAACTTGATGGTTCTTCTACCATACCATCTGGCATAATTAGAGATCTCAACTTAACCCTACATGTTTTTCATAGTGTTTCAATGGTTTAAGATGTGTTGATCCTAGATATACCTCCTCATTTTTCCTTATGCCTATCCAAGGAATTCACTACAAAGATTGGAGGTTATCTAGCAACATACTAGTCATACATGGCATTCAAAACAAGATATGGGACCAAGGTGTCTATCAAGGCTGATCCCATTACACAATTCCACATTGAACCTTATGGGTTAGATAGCATAAACCTCAATTACACCATCCCTGAATAGGATGAATTCACAACTGATCAAGAATTAAACACTCTGAGGAGATACTAGACATGTTCTTGGATGAACTATGGAATGACAATAATTTGGTTGATCCCTTAGAAGGAGTTGAAGAGAGGGACATGGGTGTCTACTACCTACTTGAAGAGAATCAGTCAATGCCATCCCTCATTGAACCTCAAGAATATCCTAGTGGCTTATAAAAATTGTTCTTTGATGGTTCTAGGAGAAAATATGGAGTGGGTACTGGTGTAATGTTAGTATCTCCATCCAATGACAAGTATTTCTCTTTTTACAAGTTCTAATTAAGTTATTCCTATAATGAAATAGAGTATGAGGGACTTATCTATGGCCTTTAATGGGATAATAAGAGAGGAATCAAGAAGTTACAAGTTTATGGGGATAGTGAGCTGATATTGTACTAGGTTAGAGGCCAAAATATCACCAAGAAACCTTTCATGAAGTCTTATAAACATAGAGTGTGGGACCTAATTGAAAGTTTTGAGGCTTTTAACATCCAACAGTACCAATGAATGAAAATGGATACTTTGATAGGTTGGTAGCTATAAGAGCTCAATTTTATATCCCAAATGAGTTAAAAAAATACCAAGGTACATCCACATGTCAAAGTGGTGGTGAGATCATCAATGCCAGACATTGAAGGTCATTGGTAGGTCTTTGAGAATGACAAGAAAATTGTTTATTTCTTGTAGTAGGAATTATATTTCTCCTCCATAAACTAGGAAACATTTCAACATTATTATGAGGATTAAATAGTTTAATTTAAATCCAATAAGATTCCTAAAGGTCTTATCACCCTTAAAGGTCTTTTCCATGAAGGAGATCATATGAGAAAAGACAAGGTAGTGATGTCAACCAATGAAGAGAACTATGAAAGAGTCTTTATCTTCAAGGATAGGATCCTGAACCTTAAAAAGGTAAGCACTAATGTTGAAAAGCATGCTTTCATAGAACTTTGTAAATAATATGCATACATATTTGCTTGGGAATATAGTGACTTTAGAGGATTTGATCCCAAGCTAGCCCAACACATTTTAGAACTAGAGGTTAATGCCAAGCCTATCAAGCAGAAGTAGAGTCATATAAACCCCAAAATTGAAGAGCTTATGAGAAAATAATTGACCAAATTAATTGAATCCAAGATCATATTTCCCATTAAGCACTCCTCATGGGTAGTTAATTTAGTACCTATGAGAAAGAAGAGTGGGGAGATCAAATTGTGTGTTGACTTCAAGGATCTAAATAGGGTCTCTTTAAAATATCACTACCCCTTACCATCCATGGAGAAACTCCTTCAAATATTTTCTAGTTCAAATCATTTCTCCATTTTAGATGGACATTCAGGTTACAACCAAGTGCTGGTAAGAGAGGAAGATCAATATAAGATTACCTTCACTACAAATTGGGACACATATGCCTACCAAAAGATGCCTTTTGGATTGTCAAATACTGGGGCCACTTTCCAAAGATCCATATACATGATTTTCCAAGCATTTTTGTATTAGATGGTACTAATTTACATGGATGACATCATAGTTTTCTCCAAGAAGGCTAGTGAACACATGGACCATCTAAGTTTGATCTTCCAAAGATGTAGAGATTATGGGATCTCTTTAAATCCTGATAAATGTGTGTTTGTTGTTCATGAAGGCAAAATTTTGGGTCACATTATTTAAAATGAAGGATTATCCATTGACCCTGATATAATAAGTGTTATCTTACCACTATCTCTACCTAAGCATAAAAAGGGAATCTAGAGCTTCCTTGGGAAGATAAACTTTGTGAGAAGGTTTATACCTAGTTTTGAAAACCTAGTCAAACCCATCAATAACATGTTGAAAAAGAGCCAAGTGTTTTCTTGGTCAAATAAAGGTAGAAAAACATTTAAGGCCATAAAAAAAGCCATTATCCAAGCACCCTCACTCATGAATCATAATTTCTTAAAGTATTTTATACTGTACACCTTTTTCAATGTCAATAATATATCAACTATGTTGATACAAAAAAATGGTGAAGGACTTGAGAAACCAATTACCTTTTTTAGTCAAGGGTTGGAGGGATATGAGGTGAGGTACACTTTTATAGAAAAAAAAGTTATTGAATATTTAAGGAGCCTCAAAAAATTTAGATAAATGCTTTCTAATATCAAGGTTTATCTTATGGTGTCTCATCTTAAAGTTAGGGACTTCCTCCTTAACAAGAATTTAAATGAGAAAGAGCAGGTTGGATTTCCAAGGTCATGGAGTATGATGTGTAGATCAAAGTCACCAAGCTGATAAGAGGCAAAGGCTTATGTGAGCATATGGTGGAATATTTCCAAGAAGATAGAATTTATTTTGGTGACACAAGATAACTTACAAATAGATGCACCTCCACTTCATAATAGCTAGCTCCAAGATATGACACATTTATTGATGATAGGATAATTTCCTCAAGGTTTGGACAAATACAAAAGAAGGTATTTCAGGCTTTAGTCCATACCTTGTGCATTATTTGATGTTATTTTAAAAAAATATCTCAATGGAGTACTAATTATGTGCATAGATGATAATCAAGTAGCAAAAATTTTGGAGCAATTCTATGATGGGCCTCTAGGGGGTCATTTTACTCTAAGAATAATAACAACAAAGGTAATGAGAGATAGATATTATTGGCATGGCCTTTTCAAATATGCCTATGCATGGGTCAAAAATGCCAAAAATGTGCTCTATCCACAAGAAAATAAATATTATCATCTCTTCCATTCAACCCAATCCAAGTGGAGTAACCCTTTATGCAATGGGGATTGGACTTCATAGGGATGATCAATCCACCTTCTACTGCAAGACATAAATGGGTGCTTACTAGTAATAACTACATCACTAAGTGGGTGGAATAAATTGCCTTGAAAGAAGCCAATGAAATAGTAGTATTGGACTTTTATGACAACATAATGACTAGGTTTGGTGTCCCAGCTACTATAATTTTAGATAATTTCTTAGCATTTATTAGTATGAAGATAAGTGAATGGGCAGTTAAGCTAGGCATTTACCTCAGCACATCCTCCAACTACTACACCCAAGGAAATGGATTGGTAGATCCCACAAATAAGAACTTGATAAGTATTATCAAGAGGACAATGGAAGAGAATCAAAGAGTGTGGAATACAAAGCTAAGGATAGCCTTATGGGCTAACAAAGTGACTCCCAAATTTGGCATTATAAATTCTCCATATGTCCTTATATATGGAAGGGAATCCAAATTTCCCATTTCAATTTAATTGCCTGTATTGGAGTTATCTCATTAGTTTGAGTTGATGAAGAGTGAGCCTATAAATAGGAGGATGTTAGAGCTTGTGGAACTTGAAGAAACTAGGAACCTTGTCATAAAGACATTAGAGTCACACCAAGATCAAGTCAAGAAAGACTTTGACAAGAGATCCATAGTAAAGGACTTTAAGGAAGGGGACCTAGTCCTCAAATGGGACTCAAATAAGGACAAACCAAGAAACCTTACCAAGTTTGACAACTTTTCGAGTGGTCCTTATTTGATCCATAAATTCAAACAACATAATGCTTGTTATCTTGCCTAACTAGATGGAGAGGTATTACCCATCTTAGTCAATGGCATTCATTTAAAGCCTTGTTATTAGAAGAGTTTATAGCTATTGTATGATATTTTAACATATTAGAATAGTTTTATATGCTTTCCTATAATTTCCATGTGCACATTTATTGCTAGTTGTGTGATTACTTTTCAATAAGTGCATGTGGCACATTTGTTTGTTTTAATCTCATGTCCCCTTTTTTTCAAGAAGAGGTTTTAGAAAGGATCAGCCTTGAGTTAGTTTCACATCAATTGAGAGAAAATAATATGACTCCATGTACCCAATAGATCAGTTCAAGGCTACTAGTATATTGCATAGTAGGCATGCAACCCTAGGATGTTGCTAGAAATGTTGGCCTTTTTTGGCTGACATACAAAAATTTGCCTAGATTGATCAATTTTTGGAAGTTTTAGGATGGAATGAAAAGCTAAATATAGTTCTTGATTGATTAGGTGACCAAATAATGAAGAATAAGATCAAATGTTACTTAAAAATCTTTTGAAACACTTTAAGAAATCTTTAAGTGTGTTTTATTGATCTTTGAGAAGCAAGTCTTGAAATGGGTCTAATATTGTAAAGTGAAAAGAATAGTGGGTTATCATGGTGTTTCAATCATTTAATTTCATTAATCAAGTTTTAAAAAGTATTATAAGTTCATTAGAGTCTTCTAAAGAGAAAAAAATGACTTGTACAAGTTTAGAGAGACCAAACCATCATGGCACATCATGCAGAAATGAATAGGTTAGCTTGATTGTGCATTTAATAAATGCAATTAAAGAGTCAATAGGGCTAAGAGACCACATGGATATGATGTTTTTCATGCCTTAAACATTATCTACAAGTTTCATGGCTTGATGATCATGCTATCTCAAGATATAAAGTTTCAAAGTTAGACTTGCAAAGTGAAATGTATGTGCAGACATCAAGTTTAAGCCTCATATATATCCATTTGAATTCAAATGTCCTAAAGTTGAACATGGAGCTAATGATTTTCAAGATAATGAGAGATCAAGTCAAGATCTAATGAGGAATGGAGACTAACAAAACTAGTGGGTCCCAAAGATCTAATAATGTGCATTTGATCATGCATCAAAGATCAATAGTGAGTATCAAGTCAAAAAGTCAAAGTATATTTAGGGTGAACATGCAAGTGACAAGTGGAATAATATTGGGAGAAAAATCTATATCTAATGGTTCATGTTGACTGACAAGGTCAATGGGTCTAGGAAAATTGATGGTGCACATGAAATCATATAAAGTAGATCAAATAGTAAATAATGAGTCAAAAGGTTAGCAAATCCTAAGATCAAATGCATGGGTGACAAGTGTCTTAACCATGTTAAACTGGTAGAAGATCTATGGTTTGTGTTTATTCATATAGAGAAAGATTGACAGTGCACATGAGGTCAAGAAGTCAAAGGGTTGATAGCAAGACCCTGACAATGAATGAAGATCTGATAATTGACACATTATCAGAAGCCTAGATCAAGAACAATGGTAAAAATTGAAATTCAAAAGCTAAGGGAATTTAATGGAGAGTAAATGTGATCTAAGGTCAAACTAGGGCAAATATTTTAAAGAATGATATTAAAGCTCAGTCAAGACCTCTATTAAAGGATCTAGAGCATGTGGACTTGGTTTTATTATGTTTTTAACATCATGTGAAATAATTCATTGGATTCCATAAGTTTCAAAAGCATAATATGTTTTTTTATACCTAATATGGTCCATAATGAAGCTATGCAATATGTGGGTCTTCATCTATATAATGACTATACAAAAACCAATAATTTGGATTGCTTTTCAATCTATAATAAAGGTCCATGTTTAGGTTGGGTCAGATGTAGGCATAAATAAATCATGGTGGAGTGTTTCATCCTTCAACACAATCATAGCTCTACCAAATAGCTACCCAAAGTAGATATAACATGGCTCTATCGGATTAAAGATATGAATATTTTGTCTTCACAAGCAAGACAAGTGGAAGATAGCGTAAATCCTTAAGATGGAGATCTGGTAGTTAGAGAAAGTAACTAGAAAATTTAATAGATTTTTAGGGTGCATAAGGGTTTTTCTTCACAAACAAGATCATGACTCATCACCTTTGGAAAACTCTTGTCCTCTAGTGTGTTGCTCAATCAATGAAATAATTTGAAGGCTATTGGGACAAAAGAAATATTATTTGTCAATGGAGAACTAGTTTTGATTCGATCACAATGTGGTTGAGCATTCATAATAGGTGATTTCTTAATTGATGATCTTGGATGGCATGTTACCCCCCTCTCTCTCTCTCTCTCTCTCTCTCTCTCTCTCTCTCTCTCTCTCTCTCTCTCTCTCTCTCTCTCTCTCTCTCTCTCTCTCCTCTCTCTCTCTCTCTCTCTCTCTCTCTCTCTCTCTCTCTCTCTCAGTTTTTGGAAGAGAATTTCTCTCTCACTTTTGATAATAAATTCTCTCTCAATTTTGGAAGAGTAGAGACTCTCATTTGATATAGCTAGAACCTATCAAAATTTATATGAAATACCTATTGAAGCACTAAAAGATTTTCTTTGCCTATCTCTCCATCTGAATTATGTGTATCAAAGCTTGTGCATGATGGCATTATGAAGGAGAATCTTTCATGCCCATTTTCCTTCTTTATTACTCATTTCTAAGATTTCTTCAAATTAGTTGCAGGTCTAAGATAGTGTTCTTTTTGTCATTGTGGCAAGCACCCAATTAGTCTTAGAACTCCTCTTTTCTTTCATTCATTTCTTCCTAAATCTAGCTTATGAAACACTTATGCAACTAGCTAAGTTTTGTGAGATTGTGTAAGATAGCATTATCTTATTCTTCCTCAGTGTTTACTTCATGCTCATGTGAGTTATCATTTCATTTTGTACATCACCTTGTTATATTTTTAGGATCCCTTTTACCCCTTTCTAACCATTTTCCTAGTGTAAACATTAGTATAGGTGATCCATCAAGAGGAATTAGGCATTCTCTAGAGGTCCAACCCCACCATAGGTGACCCACAACCTGGGGTTACTCCAATAGTGGAGCTCAATTGGAGAGAGCCTATATAACCCTCTCTAATGGTGCAATTTAAAGCTACAATAGGAGTTTCAACCAACCAAGGAGTCTACACATCTTGATTTATAAAAGATGTTGGATAATCATTCTATTATTTTTGGTGACATGCTAAAAGGACTTCTTCCAAGTCATGCACATGACCATGCCATTACACTCATTCCAAGAAGTAAACTACCCAATATTAGATCGTACAAGTATCCATATGCCCAAAAGAGTGAAATTAAAAATATGGTACAAGAGATGTTGGAGGCAAGAATCATCTGACATATTCAAAGTGAATAGTCCTCCCTGGTGGTCATGGTGTGAAAGAAGGATGATAATTGGAGGATGTACCTAGACTATATAGAACTCAATAAATACACCATCAAAGATAATTTTCCTATTCTATTAATTAATGATTTCCTATATGAATTTCATGGTGTTATTTATTTTACCAAGTTAGATCTTCATTCTAGATATCATCATATTCACATCCATGATGAGGACATACCTAAAATATATTTTATAACTCATGAAGGCCATTATGAATTTATGGTCATGCATTTTGGCCTCACAAATGCACCATCTATATTTTAGATTTTGATGAATACTATTTTTAGGCCATTTTTGAGCAAAATTGTATTAGTATTTTTTGATGATATCCTCATCTACAATAAAAATTAGGAAGACCATTTAAAGCATGTGAAATAGGTGCTTTTAGTTCTGAAACAACATCAATTTTATGCCAAACATTCAAAATGTGTTTTTGGTGTATAATAGGTGGAGTAATTGGGTCATATTGTTTCACATGAAGGATTAAAATTTGATCCTAATAAAATCCAAGTGATGATGGAATGACAAGTTCCTGAGACCTTTAAGAACCTCTATGGATTTCAAGGACTAACTGGTTACTATCACAAGTTTGTAAAAAATTATGATAGAATTACATCCCCACTAACATCTTTGTTGAATAAAGACTCCTTATAGTGGTCTGATTCAACTACCAAGGCATTTGAATAGTTAAAAATGGTTATGTGCACAACTCTAGTTTTGGTTGCTCCTAAATTTTCATAAAATTTTGTTGTGGAGTGTGGCGCATTAGAATATGGCATGGGGGTCGTAATCATGCAAGAAGGTAGACCACTAGAATTTGAAAGTTACCAAATGAAGTGAAAAAATATGCTCAAACTAATATATGAGAAAGATATCATGTCTATTTTGCATGTAGTGAAGTAATGGAGACCTCATCTGATGCATTATCACTTTCAGGTAAAGATTGATCATGATAGCCTCAAGTATTTTTTGGAACACTGCTTTTCATTTGAAGAAAAACAAAAATACGTGACTAAAATATTAGGTTATGATTTTGAAATAGTGTATAATAAAGGAAAAGATAATGTGGTGGTAGATGCCCTATATTGGTGGGATGAATCAATTGAGGCATTATTATGTGCCATGATCATGTGGAAGGTATATTGGATAGAGGAAGCAAGATAATAATGGGAGAATTATAGTGATACCAAGGATTTGCTTCACAATCTTTAGTAGGGTTCTAATGAATTTTAAAAATTTACATGGAAGGGGAAAGCATTATGGTATAAAGATAGATTATACCTTTGTAAGCATTCTCTCCTCAAACAGAAAATTCTTTATGAACTTCATGCCTCTCCACTTAGAGGTCATTCAAGCTCTTTAAAAACATATCATAGAATCAAGCAAGATTTATTTTTGGAAAGACTCAAAGTGGATGTTCAAAAATATGTGACTGAATGCATGGTATGCCAAAAAAATAAAGGAGAAACCATTAAGACCCTGGGTCTTTTGCAGACTTTATCCATCCTTAGCTAGCATTGGGAAGAGGTTTTCATGGATTTAATTATAGGGTTACCATGGTCTAAGGTTAAAAATGTTAGCATGGTATTTGTTGATCAACTCACCAAGTATGCTCATTTTTTCTCCTTATCACAGTCATTTTTTGCCAATATAATAGTTTATGCTTTTTTAATATAGTTCAAAAATTGCATGACATTCTAAATATCATTGTAAGTGATTGAGATCCAATATTTACTAGTAATTTTAGACTAAATTATTTTCATATTTGGGTACCTATTTGGCTCATATATCATCCTATCATCCTCAATTTGATGGATAAAAAGAGTTAGTCAACAAATGTCTCAAAGGGTATTTCTAAGATGTCTTCCTTTGTGGAATTATATGGGTATCACACCCCATCCATCACTTCAATTTTGCCAGTAAATCTTTAGGTTTGAGTTTTTGAGGAACACATTCACCATCAATAGGAGGTGTTAGTTTGTGAGAGAATTTAACAATGGCACAAAATTGAATGAAGTTGTAGTCATATAAAATGTCTAAATTGGTAGTTTGAGTGTGGCTTGAAATACCCCATCTATAAGTCCTTTTTACACGCTCTTGTGACCCTTATAAACACCTTTTTACTCATTTACAATCATGTAAAACCTTTTAAATGGTAATTCTACCTCAGTCAGATAGAATTCCCCATATCAATCTTGTTCCCCCAAGTCTTGACCCTGTAGGATAGGAGCACCCCATTTGGAATATAGTGCCCCATAGAGAAGTGCCCCATTTTTAGTGGTCTTATCCATTTTCACTTTGATCCCTAATAGTCATTTTCATCCGATCCTTATCTTTGATTAGGTTAGCCTAGCATAAATACATTTGACCCATGAGCAATTATTTCCTATAAAATCCTAGTCAAATCTCATTTACAAAGGAGGTGACCAAACTTACAAATTAAGTATGAATATAAATAAATCACTAAGACAAAATTCCCTATTCTTTGCATATAGTTACCCAACACAGCTACAAACCTACTCAAATCCTCATACCAATCCCTAGCCACCTCAAACACTATCAATTTGGCATTTGAATCTACATCACACTATTGTACAAAGCAAACGAGGTGGGAGAACTACATATGGCTTGATCCCTCTTTGAAGTATTGGTATTTAGGTAGCATGCCCACAAAAGGGGTGTGGATTACACATTTAGTACATATTTCAACTAACACCCCTTTCTCAAGTGACTCAAATGTCATTTTATTAAGCATGATGGAAGGTTAGGGTTTGAATATAAAATCAGCTTCACAATGAGTTTCATTGATAACCAACACTCATTTTTTCATAAGCAAGCTCACACATGCATAACACAACTACCCAAAAAAATTTAGGTCTTTGTGATCAATTTGGATAATAGCAGAAGGAATGGACAATAGTTCCAGACACCAAAGTGTCCACTTTTTTATGCTCCTATCCTTTCACCCAATGAAATCTAGATTTAGGTTTATGATACCTTCCCAATATTACATAACCATTTTCAACCTCTGTATCAGCCATTTCAGTCTATTTCCTATCTAAGCTATATTTCTTCTTATTTATTGTTATTTTTAAAAAAGTGAAAAAGACAAATAGTTGCACAAATCAAGACTATATTTATTGTTATATTTTTTACTAATTTATTAATCTAGACCCTTAACTAAAATAAGAATAAAACTCCATTATTCCCAAAATAAGTTAAATCATTTAGTGAACCTAACTTACTTCGCTTGTGTACAAAAACCTTAGAAAACCCAAGGAAAATTCCTTACTAATTTTTAGCAATATGTTTCTAATTTTTTTTAATTAAATTAAATTTCACATAAAATCAAAAATGGATCTTGCTTATTTCAAAACATTTATTGAAAACAAAAAGGAGTCCATACTCGATCCTATCATGTATATGAATGATGAAGTTTACTATATGTTAATGAAAAGATTCATTCTTTCCCTTTCATGCTTACTTTTTATAATATGGGTTGATATTAAGAAATTTATTGCTAAACATGTTAAGATCCCTTTCCTTTAAAGCAATGTTTACTTTTCTTTAATACAAGGTTTCATTATTTATTTTACATTCTCTCTCTCTCTCTCTCTCTCTCTCTCTCTCTCTCTCTCTCTCTCTCTCTCTCTCTCTCTCTCTCTCTCTCTCTCTCTCTCTCTCTCTCTCTCTCTCACATGCAGAATAATTTTCAAATCTATCTTGCTAAACATGTTAAGAATGTCATGTTACAAGTCAGTTTTTTATTCCTTTATGCAAAGTTTTATCATATGCCTTGTATGCTTGATTCACTTCCTTCATAAGTGGGAGCACATGCATGTTGTTCCTTTTATTGATTAGCTTTACATGGATTTTTTACACCTCTTGGCTCACCTCCCTTGGAGCCTCTATCCCATGCTAAGTCATGTTTCATGGTCCATTTTTCTCTTCCCCAGGTCAATACCCATTACCAAAGAACCTAGCTGACACCCTTTGTCCCTCCACCACTTTGACCTATCAATTATCTTCGCTCTCCTCTCATAGCTACTACTAGCCCTATACAACTAGTAGATAATGTGGTTAGATTTGTTACTCAACATGCCATCATGCCTCCTCCCCCTAGTCAGGAATCTTGCCACCCTCTTATTCCCTCCCATCTCAAGCCCAACCCACCTACATAGGTAGATCCACACAGGGCATATGATATTGTCAATCAATTAAGAAACACACCAGCAAAGATTTCTATGTTAGAACTACTTCATAAAGCAAATGTGTTCAAGGACATTCTTTATCAGGAACTCACTCAAACTTTTATGCCCATTGATTTAGAGCCTTCTTATTATGCATCAGTGATCAACACATCAAAGACTATAAAAGATATTATTTCTATTGATCATGAGGACATGCCTTCTCAGACAATTATTGATCAAAATATACCACTCTTCATATAAGCTCAAGTCAAAACTAGTGTATTTAAGATAGTTTTAGTTGATAGTGGTTTTAGACTTAATATATGTAATATTACATTTTTACATATCATGGGTGTAAATATGGCTTCCATGTTTAAGTCATATAAGAACATTAGAGGGTTTGATGATATACCATGATAGACATTACACACCATTATTTTAGATATCATGGTAGGGCCCAAAACCCTCCCTACACAGTTCCAGGTCATGTCAGGTCTCTTCATTATAACCTTTTACTTAGATGACCTTGGATACATGCTATGGGGGAAGTTCCTTCCACTGTTCATCAATGTGTTAAGTTCTTCCATTAAGGATACCTATATACATGACCAACAAATAACTAGCCACTCAGTTATTGTAGAATTATGAAGTCATCTTCAATTATTTTGTCAGATGGGACACCTCATATCATAGTTTAGTCACCACCTCATCACATTTCTCTTGAACAACTACATACATATCAGGTAGGAAAGACTAAAACATCTCACAGTCATCCACTTATAGTTGTTTCCTCAGCTCTAGATATTTAGCTAGTTATAACAGCTTCAACCATTCCAACAAATCCATCAAACATAGTTCATATACATATTACAATTATGCAATCACTGATAATAGTTCTAATAGTCCTATTTGATTCTATAGATATAGATCTTTAGGCAGTCATAGTCACTCCACTAGTTATAAATACTCTCACAGCACCACCATCTTCTCCTACTATAGTTGATGAGACTTCCATATCATAGTTACCCCTTATGGTAAATTTTGAGTTACCATATGTGCATGATGTTGGTACAAATTCCTAGGCTATTTAGATAATGATATGACACCCACACTCATAGATAATTATTTGTGTAGATTGAGTTTTACACCAGTTGGTCCAAGAGAGTATTTAGATGACTCTAGAGCCCTCATCACACATCCTATATCACTCTTAGCATCTCTCACTACACTCTTAGGATATACTCCACATTCATGGCCATAAATAGATCACTTGGCACATATAGTTCACATGGTTACCTTTATGGATATAGAGCTAGTCATTCAGATTCAAGTGGGTAATACACAACATCAACCATAGATTATGATATAGATGTTACTTGATCATGGATTAATCACACTACCTATAGTACAACATAGATATATTAGTAAGTTATCACAATAGGATAGTCACCCATTTCTCTCTTTCATAGAATCATAGGCCATGCCATAAACTCATGTATAGCTTTACAACAAAGATTGGATAAACTACAAGTTTAGAGTACTATTCAAATTCTATCACCACCAACACTAGCTCTACCACTTCCATCGAGGTTGCTTACTACCAGAGCTAAATGCCTTAGAAGAGGACCAACATCTTCATCACCAGAGTGACCCTTAGTTTACCTTTGGTAGGATGACACCACTATGTGTGATATATCTTTAATTACATAAAGCTCACAGATCTTACTGACACCTGAGGAGATATCCACCATGTATATAGAACCTATGGCATATGATGATACTTATGATGATGATCTTGAGGCATTTGATGATGGACATGATCCCTTCCTTCATCTCCATCCCAAATGGCCTCCATCCTTGAACCCTTTACCCCCTCTAACTTAGTATTTTACATCATTGTGAATATATTACTTTGCTCACATTATTGTACATAGTTTCTTTCTACTTATTTGTACATAATTTCTTAGCTTACTTATACATAGTTTATTTTTGCTTTCTTTTACATAGTTTCCTTATGATTATTTTTACATAGCTTATTTCAAAATTCCAAAAATAATATAATATTTCAAAATTCAAAAACATTAAAAATAACTCAAAACAACAACAAAAAATTCAATTATATGCATTATCCATGCTTTACATTTATACTACCATGCTAGACTTACATTTTGTTGTTTTCTATTTGTCAATTTATCTACATTACCATGATTCACTTGATCTACTTTGAGTGTGTGTAGTGACACTCAAATCCTTGATTTCTTCACTCTACCCATTAAGGGGGAATCCTACTTTTACATTTAAGACATACATTGACATATCTTCCCATTGGGGGCATCTTCTACATGACTACACCATCCAGGTTATGTCATTCCTACACCACACACTCTAGTTATCATGTTGATGTATATTAATTACTAGCTTACATATATTATTCTAGTGACACTCACTCATATATAGCACTTGTGTATTTCTTAGCATCTACCTAGTCTTATACTACATGTTTTTCATATTTTCATTTCTTGATTTGATAATTTAGATGTGACAATATTTCCAAAATTTATATACCTTCCTTTCTTGCTTTGAGTAGCTAGATGTGATTTCATTTATCAGTTCATGCTTTTTTACTTGTGTTCCTTAGGATATTTGCCAATATCCTTTGCTTGTAATCTTGTATGTACTTTTGGCCCTCATGCCAATCTTGCTTGTTTGTAATTATATTTTTATGTGGGCATTTGAACATGCCTTATATGCTTACTTTTATAATTTGAGTGACATGTGCCCAAGTCCCTTGTTTGCTTGGCCCCTTGTCCTCTTTTGTATGCTTCTTGCCTTGTGTGCTTATTTATTCTCAGTTGTTTGCAATGCCGTGATCTACATCATGCATTATCTTGCCTTCTTATATGCCATGATGGACATCATGCTTCACCCCTTTTTGACAACTAACCAGACTTCCAGTTTCAATTTAGTATATTGCACATGTTATTACATTGCTACATATATTTAGGCATACCCTTGTTTATCTAATAATCTCCAACATAAACTATGCTATATCTTGAGACATATTATTTATCATCATTGTTATATCTTGTATTTCATATCATAACACACTTGAAAGGCTCTTTCTTTAGAGGGTAGTCATTATAGGATCTTCATTCCTACCCTCAAAAGAGGGGGGAAAATAGGGGTTTTGCCATAGAGATTAGAGCCCTCTACTGGTCAAAATTATATTTTAAAAAACTCAAAACAATAATCAAAATTTAAAACACATAGAATAGACCAAAAAAATAAGGACAAACACATAATAGTCATAAAAAATAGTAGAGGACAAGAGCACCCCATTTAGACGACAACACCCTACAACAAAGTGTCCACTTTTCAGTGCTCCTGTCTAAAAATCCAAAATCCCATAATTTTCAGTAATAAATAAAAAGGTAAGGTCAATCACAATTTTATCAACTACAGTCCAGTTTAGATTGGGTAGTTTTAGTATAGTTTTACTCAGATTATTTAGATATAGGGGGCATCCTGCATGGTATGATAGCTCTCACTTCTAATTTCAGATTGGGAAGTTGGTACAAATTTCATATTAGAATCCATGTTATAAACACTAGTGATTAGGGGAAATGTGTGCGGCACATTTTCCTTATTTTATTTCTAGTTCATTGTATTACCCAGGTATTCTTAGCATTTGTGTGCCTTATTCCATCTGTAAGTCATTGGCATCATTTCAGAGTGGCTTTCATATAAACCTAGTCTCAGTTTTGGAGTGGATTTCATACAAGCCTAATATCCACCTTTTAGAGTGGCCAAGATTGGCCTAGTTCTTAGTACACATTCATCTATCCATGACATATTGTCAGATTATAGAGCATTCATGAGCTTCATGAGCCATCTCATATGACATACATTCATACCAGTATCAGTTCATATTTCACACTTAGTGGGAAATAATGGAAACAAAGGACTAGCTAGCCTTTGTATTCTTGAGCCAACGACTCAGAGAGATTACACACATAGTCCAAACATCAATTAACACATGCATTATCACATAAATTCACTACATGTAGGTGATGATGGAGCCAAAGGGTCAGCCTTTGTATTTTTGAGCCACCCTTAGGGAATTGAGCACTTGGCTCCATTCATGATATTACTCTTGGTATAACACATACCCAACATCACTCAACATCACAACAGCTTTTGTATTGGTTTTCATACCCGATGAGGTTTATTCATTCCTTTTTCTTCCTCTCTCTTTTACTCAAGATTTGTACATTCTTATTCTAGACATAACATGTCTAGTAAGAATTGATCTACTCCTTGTTTTCTCTTGCATATTTACACTTTATGTTGTGTTCTCTCTATGCACACTCATCATCACACGTCTTCATGGGATTCAGCCTTTTAGTTAAGTTCAGGTATGCTTTCTATTTTTCATTTATTTAGTATTTCACTTTGTTGCATCACTAGAATTAAGGGGGGGCAAATATAGTCATATAAAATGTCCAAATTGGTAGCTCGAGAGTGGCTTATGACATCCCATCCATAGGTTATTTTGCATTCTCTTATGACCCTTCTAGACACCTTTTTACTCATTTTCAGTCATCCATAACTTTATGAATGGTCATTCTACCTCAACTACACATTATTTCCCATGCCAATCCTATTCCCCTAGGTCTTGATCCTATAGTTTAGGAGCACCCTATTTGGACTATAGTGCCCTATAAAGAAGTATCATATTTTTAGCAGTCCTATCCATTTGCACTTTGATCCCCAATGGTCATTTCCATCCAGTCCTTATCCTTAATTAGGTTGGCCTAGCAGGAATATATCTGACTCATGACCAATTATTCCCTATAAAAGCCCATTCAAATCTCATTTACAAAGGAGGTGACCAAACTTATAAATAAATCAAAAATATAAATAAAGCACTAATGCAAACTTCCTTGTTCTTTAGACACAGTCACCCAACATAGCTACAAACCTACTCAAATCCTCATATCAGTCCCTAGCCACCTCAAACACTATCAATTTGGCATTTACATCTAAATCACACTATTGCACAAAGCACACTAGGTGGTAGAACTATATATGGTTTGATCCCTCTTCAGAGTATTGGTATGTAGGCAACATGCCCACACAAGGGGTGTGGATTGCATGTTCAATACATCTTTCACACTAACTCCCCTTTCTTAAGTGAATCAAATGTTGTTTTATCAAGCATGATGGAGGGTTAGGGTTTGAACACAAAATAAGCTCTATAGTGAGTTTTATCGACAACCAACACTCAATTTTTCACAAACACTCTCACACAGGCACAATGTAACTACCTAAAAAGTTTTAAGTCTCTATGATCAGTTTGGACAATAGTGGTAGGAACGGACAACATTAGACACCAAAGCATCCACTTTTTGGCACTCCTATCCTTTCAACTAATGCAAGCCAAATTTAGGTTTATGATACCTTGCCAATCTTGTATAACCATTTTCAACCTCTATATTAGCCATCTCAATCTATTTTCCAGCTAAGTTATATTTATTCTTATTTATTATTATTTTTAAAAAGGTGAAAAAGATAAACAAATGCACAAATCAAGACTATATTTATTGCTATATTTTGTACTGATTTATTAAACTAGACCCTTAACTAAAATAGGAATAGTATTTCTATTATTCCCAAAATAAGTTAAATCAAAAGCAACAAGCAAACTAGTACTGTAGTGAGTGCCATTTTTCCATAGGTGATTGGGTCTTTGTATGTTTTTAGCCATATAAGCAAATGTCTTTTAAGAAATAGAAAAAGGATAATAATGTATCACCTAAGTATTATTTCCCTTACTATATCTTGTAGAAAATTGGTAGTGTGGATTACAAGCTAAAATTACCCCCAACCACTCACATACATTTAGTATTCCATGTATCTTGCTTGAAGAAAGTAATTAGACATAGAGTTTCTACTCAAACTGAGTTACCTGAATTAGATGAACAAGGCCAAGTCATTCTAGAGCCTAAAGATATCCTTCACATGTGTACTAAAAAACTATGGACCAAATCCATTACGTAGTATTTGATTAAATGGAAGAACTTGCATTCTAAAGATGCAACTTGGGAGGGTGAAACATTCCTACACTAACATCTTAGTCTGATTTAACATCGAGGACAATGTTATTATGAATGGGAGGGATATGTTATGCCCTTAACTTATAGTGCATCTAGGGATATGTGTGGCGAACTTGTGGATTACACACCTTCATATTAGCTTATTGCATTTCACGATGTTCTTAATATGGTTGGCCTATAGAATAATCATGGCTAAGTAGATTATATATAGGAGGTAGTGGTTAGAATTTTATCATCATATTATGAATTCTTTTCTTATTGCATTATTGTGGAGGTTGCCCCCTCGAAGTGGCTCAGTCATAATATTTAATTATTCAGCTCTTTCGTCAATTTTTTTTATGGATCTACTTATTATGCTCTTAATTATACCATATATAATTCTATTATTGCAAATCATCTAAGTAATTATCTAACTTAGATATGGACGATTTTAAAGGACTCCTTGAGAGGATCAAAATCAAGTCTCCACTTCTTGAGGACCTAATTAAATTTCCATATAAATTAGACCCCCAACAAAAAACTAGCACAATATTCAAGGTTTAAGAAGGAAATCAAGAAAAAACTCTTAGCCATGGCATAAATTTCCATGTGGCCTTTAGGCTTCCATTTTATTTTTGCCCATTCTTTGACCACATCTATGTTGGGTCAATTTCCCATGAATTTTCTTATCAAGGTATTTTCCAATATAAACCTATCTCTCTCCATAATCTTATCAAGAATACTTAAACATACATTTTCATCCTTAACTGAAGGATTAAGCCCTTAAATTTCTTTAGATGAGGGAGCATAGTTTGACTTACCAACAAGCCTTTTTGCATAGGATCTACATTCTTGCTCAAAAATTTCCTCTAAATCTTGTGGGTCCCTTGAATGGAATTGCTTTATTGATTCATTATTGTCTATGGTTGCCTTTGATCCATTAGGATTCTCCTTCATCCTGCTACTTTTTTATTATTTCCCACTTAGGACCCTTTTTGAATTTCTTATTGTTCACCTTTTCCTTGCACATCCTCGTCCATAAAAAGATGTTTTTATTAACATTAAATTGATCAATTTGAAATAAACTTTTGTTTATACAGCATTCTTGTCACATGTTACACTTTTAATAACACTCTCGAAAATACATTTTAGTTGTGACCATCCCCCATTCACCTGAATGTTTTTAAAATATATTGTCAATTATGATTCTTTACATCATTTTACTTATAACATCATTTATAAATAAGATAAGATAATGGTACTAATGTTCATGAAAAAATAAAGTAAAAATTTACAACCTAAAATAAGTTATAAGGAGTGTAAGTGCAATTCTAATAAACCTAAAAACTAAAAACAACATGAGAACAAGAAAATATGTGAAAATAAATCATGTCCTCTAATACTTCAGTGGTCTCATCATATCTACAAACCTTTCACAATGTTAAAAAAATGATAAATAAAAGTATCAATCTTTGAGGTGTATGTGTTAGTTTATTTCTCTATCAACATTAATCAAAATCAATACTATCAACATCTTTTTTTTCAACTATTGGAGCTACGAACCGAATCTAGGATCTAGGACACAACAGGGAGCCCAATCTCTATGAAATCACTAAACCAACACAACTAAACAAAACAAACAATCATAACTAGTATACAAATACCTAACAAGATTTGAACCTAGGTGGAACTAGGCACAACCAACCCACCTATATCTCTTCAGAAAACCATTCACAACATTATCACTATTTAACATAAGACATGACCTAGTAATTATCCAAGTCAATTAGGAATAAGAAACAATGTTCTCTTATTATTAACACTCTTTCATCTTTTTTTTATGAAATAGTTTCTAACTTTTTTATACCAATACATGTTTACTAGGTGAGTTTAAGCAGTATAGACAAAATGCTACCCATGTTGCCTAACTAGAAAAAGATAAAAAAAATTCCAAGTAGTTCTAACTAAGAAGTCGATAATACAATAAACAACTAATACATTTTAAAATGCACATGTGGTTGAATTGGTTAGGTTGATGGACTATTAAAAGGTAGGTCACAAGGTTAAACCCCATCAACAACACATTAATTTTAGTTGACAAAAAGATGACCAACACTTTGTGCATGTTGGTTATACTCAACATAAGTTTACACACTCTAAATAAACTTGCATTCTTGTCATCTAGTACTTCAGTGGCCTCATCATATAAACAAAACAAACAATCATAACTGGTATACAAACACCTAACAAGATTTGAACTTGCATAGAATTGGGCAAAACCAACCCACTTACAATTCCATCTACATTTCTTCAAAGAACCATTCACAACATTATCACTACTGCAAATAAGACATGAACTAGTAATTATCCAAGTCAATTAGGAATAAGAAACATCATTCTCTAATTATTAACTCTTTCATCTCTTTTTTTGAAATGGTTTCAACTTTTTATACCAGTACATGTTTAGTAAGCAAGCTTAAACAACATGCACAAAGTGTTGCCCATGCTTCTCAACTTAATAATAATAATAATAATAATAATAATAATAATAATAATAATAATAATAATAGTGGTTGTTTCAACTCAAAAGTCAGTAAATATAACAAACAATCAATGCATTTCAAAATGCACACATAATCGGATTGGTTAGGTCAATTGGCTATTGAACAGTACATTGTAAGGTAGAAACCTGTGAACAACACAAATAAGTTTTGACTATTTTAGTTGACAACAGAGGACCAACACTTTGTGCATAATAATTACACTCAAATTAGGTTTACACACCCAAAATATACATTTATTCTTGTCATCTAGTACATGGCATTAGTACTTGAGTAAATCATGAAAATCAAAGATTCCAATATCTCTTTATACTTTAGAATATTAAGATCGCTTGACAGACCCAAACGAATCTGGCAGGGTAAGAAATACCGTTCTCTAATTATCAACTCTTTCATCTCTCTTTTTGAAATAGTTTATACTAGTACATGTTTACTAGGCGAGGTTAAGCAGCATGCACAAAGTGCTGCCCATGCTTCCCGACTGAAAAAGATAAAAAAATCTAAGTAGTTTCGACTCAAAAATTAGTAAATACAACAAACAATCAATACATTTCAAAATGCACACATAATCGGATTGATCAAACAACACAAACAAGTTTTGACTATTTTTATTGACAGCAGACGACCAATACTTTGTACATGTTGGTTACACTCAAGTATGTTTACACACCCAAAATATACCTTCATTCTTATCGTCTAGTACTTGGCATTAGTTTATGGGTAAATCATGAAAACCAAAGATTCCAATATCTCTTTATACTTTAGAATATTAAGATAGCGTGACAGATCCAAAAGAATCTGGCGGGGAAATTGGCTACACTAAGAAATCTGTATCGAATACAAAGCGTCAGGAATCAATTGCATCATTCCATAAGCTCTTCACGGTCTAAAATTAATCCCCTATACCGTAACGATATTTCCAAATATAAGTAAATTAAAATTGTGGCTTAAGCAAATAATGTTGCGGACGCGCCTCAATCTCGTGCAGCCATAGCAATTCCATTTCCTTGTGTGTAAGTAATAATCAGCTTATAGTCTCATAAAAAACAATAGGCATCTCCATTATAAATGCTTGGTCCATTCCGGGTTGTATCGCAAGGCTCAATACATCCTTCCCCAGCATTACACCCGATTTCGCCTCCTTTCGATTAACCTGAACAAAAACTTCATTAACATTTTGAAATTATGGGAAGAAGGCATTGTGCAAGTAAATGAAAGAAAGAATATTGGCAGTAAATAATATTTGTGCAACAATGTCTCTGGAGGCACTACTGAATATTGTGTAGGACCGTTTGCACAACGACCCCTCGATTTGATAATCGCAATGCTTAATTTGCCTTTGGCTGCTGCCTGCATTTACGAATACATTTGCAGTGGTTTTGTTACAGAAGAACGACGACTTTGTAAGTGTAAATATGGGCTTGCCAGATTCGTGCGGGTCTCCTCTGAATCCGTCCCATCTCAATCTCTGCTAAGTCCAGATAAAATACATTATCAGACATTGAAAATAAAAGAAAAACAAAAATGAACAATCTATATACCTTCCGATGCATTGTAGCAAGAACGTTTCCTGCATCATCCATGAGTAGTATTTCTTTATCGGCATTTGATGCGTAGTTATCCACTATCCGAACACGGTAAAGCCTTTGCCGTTGAAGAGCAGCGATTTCTTCCACCCTGTGAAGATGGTACATGAGTTTGAACAGAATTTACGATGGATCAAAACTCGGGGAGAAGAGAAACAAGTGTGAGGATGCACCTGAGGCATTCTTGTTATGCTTCGCAATCCTCCGACCATACCATACAGTTAAATTTGGAGTTATTAAATAAACATGTGGCAATGGGGAGGGCATCTGCAAACGTCATTTATTCATATTTGAATAGCTGGGATATCTTTGGCATTGGCATCGTCATACGTATTCCCCGAGAAATGAGATCGTCCAGACCACAAAACACCATTATCTTTACTCTGCATTTATTCGACACTCTTGCTTTACAAAAACGGTTGCGCATATGCTCAAGATTATTCAAATGGGGAAAAAATATATATTAAAGGAATGGTAATGAAATTATATTTCAAAGATTCAAGTTTGGAGAATAAATATTACAACATAAAAATTAAACTGTTTGTTCTTTTCACATTTTTAATAAGATTTTTTATGTTTTGGTGAGAATAAAAAAATTATTGAATAAGATAAAAACAAGACACCTATGTTAGATATCTATTATTAATAATAATTATATATAATATTGTTACATCTTTTTTAATTTGTAGGAGTCTTTGTCAAATCAAGCATTCTTTTAAATTTTACAATTTTTTCTCATTCAATTATTTTTGTTAGGATGTTTGTTGGTTGCTCTGCTATAGGAAGCTATTACAACTTGACACTACCATCTTTCACATAGAGTCGAATCAAATGAAGCTTAGTATTGATATGTTTGGTTTGATCACCTAGATCGCAGAAGTGTTGTCAACTATAAGCGTTGTTGACGAAACTTCTTATGCCTACAACTTTGAAAGAACCATTCTAACCCACAAGATCTCTCTAGTTACCTCTGAAATGACCGTATATTCTACTTTTGTTGAAGAAATTGTTGGCACTGATTGTTTCTTGGATTTTCAATTAAAAATTGTTGTTTCCAAATTCATCAAAAAACTTGAAGTGGACTTTCCATCTTCATGATCACTAGCATAGTCAGAATCTGAATACCCAACCAATTTGAAGTCTCTTGCCTTGGAGTATTTGAGCCCAAAATTGTGTTCCTTTGAGATATCTGAGGATCATTTTTGTTGCTACCCACTGACTATCCTTAGCTTGTTGCATGAATTTTGAGAGGACACCAACTACAAATGATATATTTAGTCAATTTGTGGTCACATAAATCAGACTTCCAATGAGTTATCTATATTTAGTGGCATCAACTAAATCTATTAAATCTTTAGATGTTAATTTGAGATTTCGTTCCATGGGCCTGCTAAGAGGCTTACAATCTTCCATTTCAAACTTGTTTAGAATGTCACCAATGTACTTCTACTAAGTGATGAAGAAATACTTTGGTTTTTGAATTACGTCAATACCCAAGTAGTAATGAAGTTAACCTAAATCAGTCAATTAAAAAAATATCAACTCTGATTCAAACTTTGCAATGTATTATTCATTGTTCTCTATGATGAGTAGATCATCAAAATACACCACCACAAACACAATTATTTTAACAAAAAGAGTTGCATCTTCAACTCAAAATATTTTAAAGTTCATGCTCTTGAGGTGCTCAACTAGTTTGTCTTACCATGATCGAGGGACTTGTTTCAAACCATACACTAATTTTTTTAGTTTACACACCTTGTACTCTTATTTGTTTATTAAAAAACCTTCAGGTTGAGTCATGTACACAGTTTCCTTGAGGTCACCATTCAGGAATGTAGCTTTGACATTCATTTGGTGAAATTTCCATCCATTATGAGGTACCAAAACCAACATGGTTTGAATGGTAGTCCATTTTATTGTAATTGCAAAGGTTTCATTATAGTCAATTCCTTCTTTTTGAGTATATCCTTTTGTGACAAGCCTTTCTTTGTGCTTGTCAAGTGAGCCATTAATATTGTATTTGTTGTAGTAGACCCACTTATAGCCAAGAGGTTTGCAGCTATGCAGAGGATCGATCAATTTTCAAGTCCCTTTTTTAACCAATAAATTGTACTCATCTTTCATTACTTTTCTCCAAGATTCAAGATTCTCAACATGTTTGAAAGATGCTAGTTTTGAACAAATGCAACATTGAGTTCTTATGCAAGATAATCATTCAAGATGAGATTTCTAAATTTACCTTGAATTTATTCAATGGGATTTTTTTATTTTGATGTGGTTGCATATGCACTTCTCGTGTCTATTTTCCCAACTTCATTAGGTTTCACATCCTTCAATGTTTGAATAGCCCACTTTGACATCTATTTCAATGTTTTAGGTGATTCAAATTCATCCTTTGAAGTTCTATCACTTTCTTCCCTCTGTTTTGTTGGCTCCTATTCATTATTTGATGAATTTTCACTCTCTATTTTAGGAGGAGTTTCAATCTCATGTATAAGAGATAATAAAAAATCAATAGATTTCCAACGTGTGTCCCCCACTCATTGTATAAAACATCTAAATCATTCTCTCTATAGACATTAAAATCTGCATACTTTTCAAATCAAATCAATGTTCTCTTTGTCCTTTATAGTCTCACAAAAGACAACTTCTTTTGTGGCAAGAAACTTCTTCTCTTTCTCATTGTATAACATGTGTGCCTTGGAGGATTCAGAACATCCCAATTGGATGCATTTTCACTCTTGTGGTCCAACTTATTTCTTTTATCCTTTAGAATTAATGCGTAATAAGTGGATCCAAAAATCTAAAGTTGTCATTAATTAAAATGAAGTCTACATAATGGGAGGGGAATTGAGACCCTAAAATTTCATACTGATTACTGTTAGACATTTGATGTTGCACACAAATCCTTTAGGGATGTAGCTTATGTGTTATTAGGACACGATATGTTATTGAGCCCTTGGGACTGAGACACATATTTTATGTTTTATTATATGTTAAATTTTGTGTATGCAAGAAAATTTATGATTAGGTTAGATGATTATTATATGCATTATGATATTAGTTTTCTTACGCTATTCTAGTTATCTATTTTGATGAGCATTGATTACATACTACTTGAGATTTATTTTCACATGTATTTGGATTATGCATATGTTTAAATAATTGGTATTAGTTATCACCATTGATATGTGATGCCTTATATATGTGCACATCTTATGGATTGATATTATTTTTATTACTTATGAACTATAGCTTCAACATTTAGGGTAGGGTATTTTTATGTGTAAAATGTTGTGTAGGTGATAAGAGAGGCCAACAAAGAAACTAAGACTAATATGGGCATGATCACATCATAGGTATAGTGGGGACACATATAATTGAACTTTTCATGATCCAAACTACTCCTTGTAGCTTGTTGTGGACCTTGTTAGAAGCATAGATGTCCTTAAACCATTTTGGACTATTCACCCCACTTGGATACTATTCACTCCTTTATTATTAAACTTAGGAGTTCTATTTTTTTTTTAAATTAATTCTTAAATTATGTTTAAGCCACTTAAGTGGACCCATTTGACTTAAAACTCAAATGGGTTGAGAGATCCAACTTTAGAGTGAGTCATATAGTAGGTTTTAGATATCTTATGTTGATATTTTTTGGCCTTGGACCAATAAGAAGGTAGGAGAGTCTTTCAAGAAGTCTTAGATGACATTTGAGGCAACCCATATGCCATTTATGACATGTGATAGTGATCTCCTTTGTTGAGGTATGGGCTTGATTGATTGCCCACATGGGCTTGTAATTGGAGTTAAGGAGGGGGAAGACCATAAGCCAAGGGATAGGAAGGGACACATGTCACTTTCCCATTATATTTTGAAGGGGATAATCTAGTCTATATGGGGAAGTAAATTATTCCTTGTGAGAACTTTTTTACTCATTTTGAATTTTGGAAAAACCATAAATGGGAGAGAAAGAGAATATTGGGAGAAGAGCATGGAAAAAAGTTGTTTGTTAGTGTCCAAGACTTGTCAATGGAGTTAATAAAAGGATTCAAGAGGTGGAACCATGGAAGTTTCCCTTACCCTTTTTTATTTCAATGTAATCTTGTTAAGATTATCTTCTCCCTACTCTCAAGTGCATTTTTCAAGAGGGGTAAGGCCATTTGGTTTACCCTCTCCCTTTTTCTTATTTTCCATGGTTTTTCTAAGGAAACCATGTGAATTTTGGTTTACTTTTGGATTAGATATGTATCACCCACCGTATATTTGTTAGTTGTTTTTAAAGCCTTTATCTGGATTGAAAATGGTATTGATATGCTTCCCAAACAAAATTTTATTAGATTATTTATGTATGCATCCTTACATGGGTGTAGGAAGTGGAATGTTTCCAAGGTTATCATCCTTCTACCCAAGTGTAGATAGTGTAAATTCTCATATACAAAGGAGTGAGTAAAGGAATTGTTATGTTTGGATTATTGAGGTTGTTGAGTTTTAATACTTCATTTATGAGTTATGTTTCTTGATGTATTTTTCTTTGTGAACATTATTTGCCTAGTATGGCTACTACATAAACCTCCTTTACCAACTTATTTACTTAAACCATGATGTGGTGATGTATGGAACTAGGAGTCTTATGATTGTGGTGCCTAGGGTAGTCACCTGATGATGGAAAAAGGATGAGAGGTGATCCCCTACTTCAGTTGGCCTTGCAGAAAACTTTTAAAGAGTGCTTGGTGATTTTTTGTTACTTAGACATTATAATTATTTTCAAAATATTATTTTCTATTGTAAATTCTTAAATATGTAATATTTTGTGTTGAAATAGAAATAAATGTGAATTTATCATAATTGTGTGCATTGTGTGAACTAGTTGTTGATTTAGTGTATGGACCTTGTTCGATAGGATGAAAATGAATATATCATATAGAATTTGATTGTAATGAAATTTTAAAATGAAATTTATATTATGAATGATTTTTTTACTTGATAATTCTTTGTTACTATGTAAAAATTAAAATAAAGTGAGACAATATGCTTTGTTTTCATTTCATAGATGAGTCCATTAAAGTACCATTATGTATTTACATTTTTATGTAATTTTAAAGTCATCTATTTTTCTTTAAATCAATTTTATCAAAAATTATGCCTTTTTAGGATTCCATTGAAATTTACAGAATATTTGTTCGTTTCAATTTAAAATATATGAATTTTTAAGCTAGGACTACTAAAAATGGCTCTTTTACCTTATAAAAACTCTAATATTTGCTTAAGTTTTATGCATGATTATCAAGATACAATAACTCTCCACATAATTTTATCATGAAATTATAGGTTTTATGATCCCAATGCATTTGGTTTCAAATTTTTTGGGTCTTAGGCTTGCATGGTATGAATTTTTTAAATATGTTAATCTATAAGGCACTTTTCTTACCCACAAGCCCTTTGCAAGGGCATAAAACCTTAATTTGTATGATAAATAGATAAATAAACATTGGTTTAGGCCCATAAGTGGCTAGATTGGTGAGTCATAGAATTGGTTTGCATTTTGTCATGACCTTGTTCACATGCCCCCCACCATCACTCCTTATACCTAGGGGTGGTCAACCCATGTTGACTACCACCCACTTTAAAACCATGTGCTTAGTGATTTATTTTTAAAAAATCTTATTTTAATATCATTTTATTTAATATGACTTTATAAAGTTTCAAACCTATATTTAATTTTAATTCAAACCAAAACTAATATCAACCTATAGACTTGTTCTTGTTTAGATGATTGTAGAGAATAAAAGACTCATAAGTGGGGTGACCCCTAAAGGGATCCCCCTCAAATTTTCATGTTATTCTACATATAATAAGTTTAAGATACTAAAACACAAAATTTTATATAAATTACTCCTTTCTTATAGGGGTGTGTTATTAGTCTATTTTTAATTAATATATTTGTTTTGTAACCATGATTTTAGAAAATAGGTGGCTCAGTGGTGGTAGAACCTAAAAGACACCCCTTTCAATTTTTCATCCCAGCTAGCTTTAAATTGGTTTAAGGGCCCTAAACTTCATAGGTTCCAATTTGTGTTGGGTTTGTTAGCTATCACGGGATCTTAAGAGACCCAAAATAGTTTAAACCAAAATGGAACCCCTATTGTCTTTGAGTCCCCTTTAGTCTAAGATAAAAAATATAAATCTAAAACTGCAAAGTTTCTAAATTTTTACCTTGTTGTGTCCATTAATGGTTATGGATGAACTTGAAGCTCCCAAGACCTTTTAGACAACCATAGGAGACTGAGACCTCCTATGAGTATTTCATCAAACTAGGCACCTATGAAACTCATGCACACATATTCCTATTGAGATATAAAATTAAAGGTGAAAAATATAATTTTGGCCAAAATTTTGGAGACTCCAATAATGACAATTGCCTGGGACTAAGGAAGAAAATGAGGTATGGCTATGAAAAATTCATCCTTAAATACCTCCTTTCTCCTCCAAAATATGAGTTTTTTAACTCAATGAATAATTTATATACCTTATGGCCTCCTTGAGGTTTTTTAGGTCACCTTTTTACTTTGACTAGATCTAATGATGTAGATTGATTTGATTTGATGATGGAGATCGGGTACACCAATATTAAAAAGAATTAAATGAGATATTTTAGGCACATTTTTAGGTCTTATGAGGTATAATTGATATTTATTGTAGCAAGTTTCCCAAATTATAAGTAAACACAAAATTAGACTTCATTTATGACTTAAGCATGAACTAAACCTTGTGATTGACCAGATTCACCTGGAGATGTTTTTGAGAACTATAAAGAATTAGATAGTATACTCCAATCAAGTGGTTAATTTCACCACCTCAATTTAATTGAACATTCTTTTCAATCCTGTATGTCTTAGGGTCCACTAGGTTGGCTTATAGAGTTATAGGTTTGTATTTTAGCCTGTAGGTTTTTTAGAGCAAGTAGGGATAGTATGGTTGTGTAGTGACTATGCAACCACTTATGATTTTATTTCCATGTCATTTATGCATGTGATTTTTGGATGTATTATGAATCTAGTTCCACATATTTATCTATCCAATGGGCAATGCAGTCATGAAAAATGTGTATTGCACATTTCTAAGAAAAGATGGCCCATTTTTGTATGTTTATTTGTGTTAGAGTTTTGTCCTAATAGTTTTTAAGTGGAGATTATTTGGTGAATGATGGATATATGTATTTTTTTAGAGAGACAAAAAACATGAATGATAAAGGATGAAACATGAAAGTAGATAAAAAATGGTAACTTGCATATGGATGACTGGTGGAATCGAATAGATGCATAGGATTGTCAATGAATGATTTCTCACAAATACATAATTGGTAGATAATGATAAAAAATAGACTATCAAAGTAGAACATGGAATAATAATAAAAAAATAAAATATAATTAAATAATCTAATAGGATATAAAAATGAAAAAAATTAGCATGTTATTAGATGAATTTGATAAATCTCTACAAAGCAAACTTGTTGTGTGATGGGAATTTTTTATTTTTTATATGATATTAGCTTTTATACATAACACTACATAGTGATTAAATATGCATACTTTCTATCATATACATAGTGTTATGCATAAAATGTAATCTCATATACAAAATCACATATTCTCATCACAACATAAGTCTAATTTGTAGAGATTTATTAGAATTTAAAATT
This sequence comes from Torreya grandis, assembly GCA_037957365.1. Lineage (NCBI taxonomy): Eukaryota > Viridiplantae > Streptophyta > Pinopsida > Cupressales > Taxaceae > Torreya > Torreya grandis. Next base: position 340,525 of record JARHVA010001262.1, on the reverse strand, counting down.
GTTCAATTAGCAAAACACAAGGATTAAACAAGAACATATTCCAATCATGATTTCATTTCATTAAAAACAAGAATGTTTAAACTAAGATCTACTATATAAAAAATCTTCTTGAGGGTTTAGTTAGCATCAATAAGGAATTAAAGCTAACAACTTGTCCATTTAAAACTAATTCACCATGTCAAACATAAAAATAGTAAATGGCTCTGATACCAAATATAAAATTTAAATATTTTTTTTAAAAATTCAAACATAAAATAATGAGATTAAAAATTTAATACATAGAATAATAATAATTTTCTTCCATATTCTATTCAATCACAAACCTTAAAATTATATAATTAATTGAATTCCTACAAACTAGGAATCCTAGCTTATCATTAAATTCTTAAGATCATGCTAGAACCCTCATTAACTTTTACAAATCCTACAATAACTCAAAATATCTTATTCTACATTAGTTGTCTCATTCAACTCAATATTTAAATAAAATAATATTATAGTATCATCCATATGTGAGGACTAAAGCATGATATTTATAATAGAAATAAATAAATGTGAGTTGGGGGTTGATTTTATAAATTTGACTGCTTTATTCAACCAATCACTCCATTGGTTGGATGCGGGACTGCGTAGAATATGTGTGACGAAAAAGCCTTAGAGAATTTATAAATATGTAATTAACAGGTGTAATGCTAGATTCCACCATTCTTGTCATTATTCTTCTAACCCATATCAAAGTGACATTTTGTAATAGGATAACAACATCTAACAAATTATATTTGAAAAGAAGATATTTTATATATGTATGCATTGTGAATGAATATAAAAAATATGGAAGCATACAAGGACTATTTGAAAAAAGGTCATTAAATGAAAAATATGGAAGCATACAAGGACTATTTGAAAAAAGGTAATTAAATATGTTCTTCATCATTTGGCATATAAATTTTAGTCATTAATGACTCAAGTCAAACACATTCTTACTTTAAATATGCATCTAGTTATGATTATATAAAAATTCTATGTACATAAAAATGTAACCATGTATGTTAAGTCTAAGATAAAATCTAATGTAAAGGCAAAAATATAAGGGGAGACCCTACCTCACATTTCTTGATATTTTTACTCACCCATGCCTAAGACTTTGTCAAGACTCAATTAAGAAACTCTAAAGACTCTAAATTCCCCCAAAAAAATCTCCTTATCAAGCACTATATAAGTTAAATCCCTCTTACTCTCCTATATTCACATAGAACTCCAATTTATCTTTTGTAAAACATTTTATATTTATGCACAAGGTAGGTAAAAATTACAAAGACATTTTATTATTATAATTTATTAAAATAGTATATATTACTTTTCAATTTTTTGTCCCATAATATTAATGGTTGAAAACAAGGTTGAAAATGGAGAAATTTCAATAAGTTGGAAAGAAATGGAAGAAAGGCCCTAAATTTAAATTGATTGAGTTACAAGTTAGGTTGCATCCTAACCCATTTGAAGTTTTAGATACAAAATAAGATGTTGAACAATCTAAGGTAATGGCTTCATCAAAATCTCTAAAGGACACCAAAAAATATAATGAATATCTTGAGGTAACCATTAATTTTGATTCTATGAAAGAGCCTATTGAATCATATTCAAGAGAATTACAATGAAATAAGTAACAAGTAGATATTGAAAAGAAAAATGAAAAAAAGTTTTTTTAAGGGAAATATTAGGTTGGTTTGAAGCATAAGGTTTCATCAAAAATACTTGTAGTTGCCATTAAATGCCATGTTATTAATAACCAAGATTCTTGGTATTAGGGTGAATTTTAAGATCCCATATTTGAAACCCCCTTAAATTCATTTAGGTGAATCTAATTTGTAGCCTTGGCAAATCGACAGGGCCATAACTTTTTTTTTACTTTCTAGGTTTTTTGCCTAATCGAGGTTTTTATAACATAGGTTTCAATTTTTACACCATGTTTTATATCCTCATAGAGCCAAATGATTGGACTAAATTCTTGGGTTGAATGATTGGGCTAAATGGTTGGGCTGAATGGCTTTTACTGAATGGCTAGCTAAATGGCTCTATCGAATGGTTGGGCTAAATGGTTTTATCAAATGGCTAGGCCACTTTCAAGGTTTTCTACCCAACCAGGGTTTTTATAACATAGTTTTCAATTTTTTACACCATGATTTATGTCCTCTCAAAATTTAACAATTGGGCCAAATAGTTGTACTGAATGGATGGGTCAAATGGCTCTGTCAAATGATTGGGCCAAATGGCTCTGTTGAGTAGTTGCATCGAACAACTTTTTCAAACCTCAAAAATAATCTATATCACAGGGTAACACACACACACACACACACACACACACACACACACACACGTATGTATGTATATGTATATATGTATATGTATGTATGTATATATGTATATGTGTGTGTGTGTGTGTGTGTGTGTGTGTGTGTGTGTGTGTGTGTGTGTGTGTGTGTGTGTGTGTGTGTGTGTGTGTGTGTGTGTGTGTGTGTGTGTGTGTGTGTGTGTGTGTGTGTGTGTGTGTGTGAAATTAAACTAGTTTCTAAGATAATGTTGTAAAGGGTTAGTGAGCTGACCCTCAAAATAATTTATATCTCTAAAATTTTAGTGATCTGGTCCCATCTATCAACCCTAAAAAGTCACCAAAACCAAAATCTAAAAATTAGAATATTCATGAATTAATGAATATTTTCCACTAAAATTTACCCTATTTTGTATGCATCCATGTACTTGACAATTGATCCTTACATACCAAAGGAACAACATCCCAAGGAAAAGAAGGAAATATCCTCTAAGTGAGTCACACATTCTTACAAAAGATAATGTTTTTATTCTTTTTGTTTATGTTTGACTTTGATCCTTGATTATATCTTATATTACTAAACCCTATTCATTTTCTAATGTACTTTATTTTAGGAATATACTATCATGCCCACTATTTTACCCTAATTTGGATTAATGGGTGAGAATAATATAATAAAGATAGAAGTTTGAAATATAATTTATATTAATAGATATGACATTTAACCATCATCTAAATGTAAAATATTGATATTGTCACATTTCAATTTATCTCTAGCTAAATAACCTATTTGATCCATGGATTATTATGGTTGATTAGTTGATTAAATAATATTTGATTAAGCTTGATGACATATGCTAATTATGGGGCAATTTGTGTTGCTTAATTACATGATTAGTTTTTATGATTTAGTTGTACTTTTATGTTCTGTACATTATGATCATGTTTATACAACATTATTTTATGAATATAATGATTTTTCAAGCTAACTCCCTTTGTTGTTGTGAGGTGGATGCAAGATAAATTCTTCCCTTAGAGTATGATGGAGGGAGATTATCATTAGAGAGGGTGGTTAGATGGAGATTTTGGGGGTTAATAGGGAACAAATCCAGAAACCCTTAGACACACCACTTAAAAATATCATGATTAATAATTAGTTATTTGATATCAATGTTGTAGCATGTTTTTGTGATTAGTATTATTCTTTATAATTATTTATTATGATCGTATGGTTGTTCGAGTGATTTCACTAGCTTTGTGATCATACTAGTTTATTTTATATGATGCACCTGTTTGACTGTATGAGTGAGTATGGTTATGTTTTAATTACATTACTATGTTGATAAGTAAGGCTGCACAATGTTACAATATAATGAAATATTCCATTGTTATTAATTATCTATAGGAGGTAGATAATAATAATAATTAAATATTATTATTATTTATAAGTTAAAACTATATGTCAAAATATATAAATATCATTATTTTAATGCCTTTGTATTCGATTAACAATCAAACTAGAGTTATTTTTAAATATATTGAATACATTTTTTATTATTAAATGATTTAATATTCATTGCATATATAATGGACAATACTACAATCATGTGAAACTATAATCTATTTAAATCTAAATGTATTATCATGAAATATAAACTATATTTTATAGTATGGATGAAGGTCATTACATGGCGGATACTTGGTCATCAATTAGATGTTGTAATTTTGCATTGAATGAAGTTTGGAAATGAGTTGATTAAAGTGGTTGATAATTGTTTATTTTATGCAAATTTTAAAAGGAATATATAATGATTTTATAGAAGCTTCAAGATGATCAGGGTTACTAATCATCCGTTGACTTTGGTGAAGCTTATCTTTTGGTGGAAAACATGGAGACTATTGTATTTGCATGGTGATGAACTATGGAAGATTGTTGAGTGAATTTTTCATGCATTTAAAAATTTAATTGAAGTGGTCATTAATAAGGAGAAGAAAGAGAATGAAAATGAATAAGAAGTAGAGAAGGAGAGCAGTGGAGGATAGAAAGACATGACTCATAGATTTGAGGAGAAAGTTGTAGAATGTCAAGAACATGAAAACATGAAGGAAAGAGGAAGGAATTTAGGGGATTTCATTGGCAGAGATAGGTAGGTTTTGTATTTCAATTCCTATGTGAATAAATGTATGGGTTTTTCAAACTGAGTATTGGGTAAATGTGTTTCCTATGTTTCAAATCTAAAGTTTTTGAGTGGAGTATGGAGTAATGTGGATGGCTTAGCTTCCAAAAAACCCCATCTTCAACTCAGGGAAAACCTAAGGTTATGGATTAAACCATATAATGCCTAGATAATTAAGCTTTATAATTCTAGTCATAACTCTCTCTTAGTTTGAAAATCTCTGTACATTGAATAGAAAACTATCCTTGATATATATATTGTCATGTCCCCTTTTCAGTTGACATGTTCAGAGTTGATGGTTAGCCTATTATGTGAACCTCGTAGGCTGATAGGATGGTTAGAGGGTCTTGATGGAGATCAGCTTGGCTTCGTTTAGCAGAATTTTTCCAATTGGCTTTCGTTTGGGCTCGATCAGACATGTATTGAGGGAGAAATTAATATTTGATTGATTTAATTAAATATTAATTATTTAGCATATTTTTATTGTGCAACCCTAATTCTAATTTAAGAAACCCTAATTATAATTTAAGAAACCCTAATTAGGGCAAGCATAATTTTTGAGGGTATAAGGGTTTCTCATGGGAGAGAGTTGGAATGATGAATTGATTATTGATTATTGATTTTTGCTAAGAATTCTTATGTAAAGACTGATGATCCAAAAATTAGAAGTTTTGGTTGATAAATATCACAATAACATAGAAATAACACAGTAACAATGAATTCTCTAAGAAGAGATGTAGTATTACTCAAAATCGCAATACAAATATATGCTTATCTCTGGGAAGAGATGTATGTCTTCACATTTTGGGTTACCTCTTCTTTTATACACAATTTGAAAGCATGGGGAGGATGTGGAAGGTCACTGATCTTGAGGGAGATGAAGTGGTATGACTTCCAATATTTAAAACAATACATAATTTGAGGAATTACTATTCTTAGAAACTTACTATTTTTAGACAGCACTATTAAAATTGAAATTTGAGGCACTTCCGTTGGGTTTTCAGGGGTCAAAATTCATTGATCAAAGCTCATGCCATTTCACAATGTTCCCCTCATTCTTATCTTTCCAACGGTTCAAACGGCGAGTTGATTGGAGCTACGGTGCAAAAGTTATGGCTCCTGGAAGTTCCGTCATCAATTGGGGTGGAACTGTCACCCGAATTGTCGCCTAAATTGATGTCTAGATCATTCCTCCCTCCTTGAAAATAAATGGTCCCCATTATGTCAATGCTCCCCACCAGGTGTGGTAGTTGTTTCTTGATTTGATTCTCTATGAGCCACTCACCTTGATGGCTAAGCTGGCCCCTTTTGACCACTCGATAAAGTGGAATAGAACGTCCTTTGGTTGTCTTCATCCAGGTATCCAAAATCTGATCCTCTTCCACTGGAGCAAAACTCTGTGGATCAAGTTCATCAATGTCGAGTTGTTCTACTACAACTGAAGTGTCCAAGAGAGGTGGATGATATGGCTTGAGGAGCTCCACACTGAATATTGGGTGCAGACCAAGGTAGGCTGGGAGGTTCAACTCAAAAGCATTTTCTCCAACTCTTCTGGTGATGGTGTATGGACCATATTGCAGAGGCCGAATCTTTCTGTGTGGGCCTACAAGTCATTCTTTTTGGAGCTGCAACCAGACCTTGTCACCCACAGCAAAATGGTGTGCAATCCTATGTTTATCATGGCATTGCTTGTACTTTTGATTCATCTTCTCCAAGATGTCATGAACTTGTTGCTGGAGGTGTTGCATTTGTTCAATAAACTTTGTAGCTTTTGCTGCCTCAGATCTTCCATGAGGTGTGTATTCCATGGTGGAAAATGGAACTGCTATATCAACTGGTGCCATGGGTTGGAACCTAAAACATACTTGGAATGGACTGTGCTTGGTCGAGCTGTGCAGTGCCCGATTGTATCCATGTTGTATGAAAAGAAGTCCCTCATCCCATGTGCGTGGATGTTTGGAGTGGTACATCTGAATCATGTGAACAACCAAGTGGTTTACCACCTCTGTTTGACCATTAGTTTGTGGGTGGAAGGTTTTGGACTTCATCAGCTTAGTATCCATCATCTTCCATAGAGTGGACCAGAAGATGCTCAAGAACCTGCTATCTCGATCTGAGACAATGGACTTGGGAAGACCAAAATGGAGCCATACATGACTAAAATATAGTTGAACAGTTTCCTCAGCAGATATATATATTTTTACAGGCAATCATGATAGCCATTTTTGAAAAATGATCAACTACCACAAAAATACAATCCTTACCATGTTTTGAAGTGGGCAAACCTGATAGAAAATCCATTGAGACGGATTCCCAAGGCCTAGTTGGTTCTGGCAATGGCGTGTACAATCCTTGCTTCTTATTTTTCGACTTGGCTAATGCACATGGGGTGCAAGATTTTAGATATATTTCCACATCCTTTCGCATATGGGGCCACTAGAAGTGTTTTTGAAGAACTGCCAATGTTTTCTCAATACCAAAGTGCCCAGTTGTCCTACTGAAGTGTGCTTCCCATATCATCTTTTGTTTCTCTACAACTGGAACACAGATGTGTCCCATATGACAGAGGACATTATCTTGTAAATAGAAATTAGAAACATGTGTACCTTTTTGAAGTGCTTGATATGTAGCAGCAAAGGTAGGATATGCTTCATACAGGGTACCTCAAGTGGTAGTCTCATGTCTGTACAGGTCCAAAACTATTGTGAGTGCAGTAATTGGTGGGCAGCTCAAACAATCTGCAGCTGTATTTGAGCTCCCCTTTTTGTGTTTGATTATCAGGTGGAATTGTTGAAGATATGTGGCCCACTTCTGATGCCTCTCATTTCAGAGCTTGCTTTGTGTCTGGATGAATTCCAATGGTCTATGGTCAGTGTGGATGACCATTTCTTTTCCCAAGATGTAGTGTTTCCATTGTTTGCAAGCTTGCACAATGGCATAGAGATCCTTATCATATGTTGGATATTTCCTGACTATATCAGTGAAAGTTTCACTGTGATATGCAACAGGATGGCCATGTTGCATGATGACAGCTCCCATGGCATATTCAGATGCATCTGTCATCAACTCAAAAGGTTGATGCAAATCTAGCAAGGCAAGAACAGGGGCTGAGCAGAGTCTATTCTTCAAATTCTCAAATGCCCTTTGCTATATTTCACCCCACTGAAATGTAGCTTTTGCTCCTCCTTTAGTCACTTGGGTTAGTGACCAAGCAACATGTGAAAATCCAAGAACAAACTTGCGGTAGAAATTTGCAAGACCCAAAAAGCTACGAAGCTCTGTGAGGGTCCTTGGTGTGGGCCATTCTTGAATAACCTGAATCTTTTTTGGATCAACATGGAACCCTTCCTCATTCACAACATACCCGAGGTATTGAATTATTGTCATCCCGAATGTGCATTTGTCAAGATTTGCATACAATTTGTGCTCCTGAAGAGTTTGAAGCACCTTACGAACATGTTGCAAATGTTCTTCCCATGTTCTGCTATAGATGAGTATGTCATCTAAGTAGACAACCACAAATGAGTTGGTGAAGGGTCGTAGGATGTCATCCATCATCCTCATGAAGGTTGCAGGTGCATTAGTTAAGCCAAAAGGCATAACCAACCATTCAAAGAGCCCCTCCTTAGATTTGAATGCAGTCTTCCAGACATCAGTGGGATTGATGGGAATTTGGTGATAACCAGATTTGAGATCAATTTTGGTGAAGAACTTCGCACCACGGAGCTGGTCCAGTAGGTCATCAATCCTGGGGAGAGGATAGCGATTCTTCACAGAGATTTTATTCAGGGTTCGATAGTCAATACAAAGCCTCCATGTTCTGTCTTTCTTCGGTACCAAGACAATTGGGCTACCACAAGGTGAAGAGCTTGGCCTGATGTGACCCTTTTGGATCAATTCTTGAATCTATATTTTTATCTCATCATTCTCCAAAACTGATCTACGATACATAGGACTGTTAGGCAAAGGTGATCCTGGGATCAAATCAATAGAATGTTTTACCTGGCAATGTAGTGGAACTCCTGTGGGTGACTTGAATAAGTCATCATATTCTCATGTGATGCATCCTATCTGCTTTTGCTGTTGTGTTGATTGCATAGTCGAGACTGCAACATCGACCTTCATGGATTTCTGTGGCTTGACCACCATGAGGACAAATTGCTTTGTTTTCTCCACCAATATCTTGCATTGCTTCGCACTGATCAGGGAGACAGATGTGGGAGGTGGTACCTCTGGTACCCTATAACGTTGTTTTCCAAGGGTGAGGGTAATCCTTCAGGTTCGTGATTCATAGATGCCATGTCGCTCATACATGAATGGCTGACCAAGGAGTACATCACAAACATCTAGATTGACTACATCACACAAGACTTTATCTTGGAATGGTTTTATGGCATATGAAAGAAGACACTGATGGGTGACACGAAGGTCTCTCCCTAGGCTTAACCATCCAATAATATAGGGTTTTGGATGAGGCTTCACAGATATATTTAGACTTTTCACAACTTTAGCAGAGATTAAATTCTTTTGACTTCCACTATCAAGAATGAAATGTAAAGGCATAACTTTTACCCATAGTTTGGAGTGGAACAATCTTTCTTTATCATCTGGTTTTTCCCCACGGTTCTGTGATGAAGCGACAATGGTGTCAGGCTTAGCATCTACAATTTATTCTTCATCCTCTTTGACTATGGGTTGTGTATGAGGCAGAGTAGTGGACGTCGAGTATTGAGACTCAAAAAGCAATGACTTGATGGCTCGACATTCTTCTCTGGAGTGAGTCCCAGTTTTGTGGTAATCACACCATTTTCTAGCCTTCCCTTTCTGGGATTTATTATCCTAAAACTCCTTTTGCTTCCAATTTGGGCCTTGTGTTTGACCTTCCTTATCACTTTTCCATTTTGAGGGTTAACTCTTCGTATTCTTTCTGCCATTTTTCTGTTCAATCTTCACTGCAAATTTGTATGCCTCATCGAGGGTTTCCAAATTGAAGAGTTTCATTTCCCCTCATACGTACCATTGTAGTCCACCATGATATTTGAGAGTCTTATGTTTCTCACTTTCTTGAATGCCCAACCTTGCAGACAAAGAATGAAAAGTGTCTGTGTAATCTTGAATAGATTGGTCCTTACCTTGGCAAAGTTGTTGCCACTGTATTTAGAGATCATCATATGCTCCGATGGGATAGTATTCTTCTTTCAATGCTTCTACAAAATCATCCCAGGTAGGTTTTGCCTCAAGGCTAATGTCATCTATGTTGAACCTCTTTTTGCACACTTCCCACCAGTTTTTCACAGGCAATGTTGATTTCAAAAGAGCAAAAGTAATCTTTTCTCCATCAGTGAACTTATTTACAGAGAAGTAGGAAGACAGTTGATCTAACCAATTTTCTACTGCATCAGCATTGATTTTATCTTTAAATGTAGGAATATCAAAATTTACCTAGACCTTGAAGGGTGTTGGGGCACTGAAAGGTCATTCCCTGGATGAGGAGCCAGGAAGTGGAGCCGTGAAGCCAGGATTTCCCATCGGAAGTGTTTGAAGAATTTGGGCAAATTGTTGTAGCATTTGTGCTTATTGCTATTGGAGGGCCTCATTCACCATTTCCTTAAAAGGATCAGATGTCTCAGTGTCATCTGCCATTTGAGGTCATTTGGAGCGAACAGGTGGAAAAATTGGAAGCTCTGTTGTTTCCCACCCAAGCTTCTTATAGCCTGACCTCATCCTCAGGATCATACACTCTCAAGACAAACCGCTCTGATACCACTGATCCAAAACTTATAAGTTTTGGTTGATAAATATCACAATAACATAAAAATAACACAGTAACAATGAATTCTCTGAGAAGAGATGTAGTATTACTCAAAATTGCAATACAAATATATGCTTATCTCTGGGAAGAGATGTCTGTCTTCACATTTTGGGTTACCTCTTCTTTTATACACAATTTTAAAGCATGGGGAGGATGTGTAAGGTCACCGATCTCAAAGGAGATGAAGTGGTATGACTTCCAATATTTTAAAACAATACATAATTCGAGGAATTACTATTTTTAGAAACTTACTATTTTTAGACAGCACTATTAAAATTGAAATTTGAGGCACTTCCATTAGGTTTTTTGGGGTCAAACTTCATTGAGCAAAGCTCATGCCATTTCATGACATTTCCCTCATTCTTAGCTTTCCAATGGTTCAAACGGCAAGTCGATTGGAGCGACGGTGCAAAAGTTATGGCTCCCGGAAGTTCCGTCATCAATTGGGGTGGAACTATCACCCGAATTGTCGCCTAAATTGATGCCTAGATCAACTGAGCCAAGGGTTCTAGGATTCCATTTGCATTGGAGAACATCCACTCTTTAGTGTGTGAAATTTAGAGGCTATGAAATATCAGCCAATCTATTGCCAATTTGAGAGATAGCTTCATACAGAAGTTATCACAGAGGTTTATAGGGTTGAGAGATAACTTCACACAAAAGTTATCACAGGTATTTTAGGTATTTATTTTATTAGGTTTTTGATTCAATAAATTATATAGATAGAGATCTTCTATACTAGAGCCATATAGCTTGAGATCATGGATCCAACAAATAGGGTGTGATATATTGGCAGCCGTACAAGATCCGTACAGATCTGCACATAGACTGACATCGGCAGGTAGAGACCGACATCAGTAGGCAGAGACCGATAGCAACCGACATCGACCAACCATCTCACCGACATCAAAAAGACAACAACACCAGGAAACTAATGATGGTAGTATAATCGACGTCGGTGACTGTGTTTTTGACACAACAGGCCGAGATGTACCAGATTCAAGTTTTTTCCCAGTTTGTGGAATACTCAAGTTTTTAAGATTGTATCTGAACATTCTTTTATATGTATGATAGAGGACATCTATTGTAATCATTTGAGTGAATAAATAAGAGATTATACTGTGATTTATTTATCTATTTGGAAATTATTTTGCAAAAATTGCAATTTGTTCTTATTTCATACAAAAATTTAGAATACATAGAAAAGCAAATAAGAGCTTTTGTCTTTTTATATTCCCTATTGGTAGGGGATATTATAGTGGTATTAGAGCTTTTGTCTTTCACATATTCCCTATTGATTGGGGATATTACAATGGTATCAGAGCTTTTGTTAAAAAAGGAGACCCTAAAAAAGGGATATTACAGTGGTATCAGAGCCAAATTCCTGCCATCCTATTGGGTAGATCAGAGCCAAATTCTTGCCATCCTGTTGGGTAGATCAAAGCTAAATCCTGCCATCCTGAGGGTTTATAGAACTTATGCAGCCACAAGAGTTGGGACCACATAGGTATAACACACGTAGTAGAGCCTTGCTTGAAGGTACCCAGGTGTTAGATCAGCCACCGATCATCATGAGTGATAGACGTGAGGGTAGCCCACCCAGGGGCCATAGGTATGATGTTGATTAGGACACCAGAGAAATCTACTGTGTTATGATGATAGGCTAGCAGCAGATGAATCAGGAAATACAAGCACTCACTACTATGGTAGAGAGCATGAACCCACCTATTAGACAAAATGGGGAACAAGGAGATAATAGGAGTGCTACTGTTAATCAGAGACCATAGCTAACCCATTCCAAGACCACTGATAGACCTACATGGCCTATGTTTGTACAGGATGAACCAAAAGAAGCACCAACAGAGGAGGCAGTAGGAGATTCCCTATTTGCAGATGTTCTCATGGCTATAAATGATGAGTGGGACTTATTAGCTCCTCAGGTTCGGGAGAAGATGTCCTTTGATCATTTTGTTAATCAGAGGAGAGAGCACTACAAATTGGTTAGACAGGACAGGAGGCTTAGAGGTCAACTCAGTGAATTGAAGAAGGCTACTGGCAAGCTTTCTTTGAATACTTTTGATGGTAGCGGTAAGATGACAGCTCAAGCTTGGGTTCATAAGCTTGACACATTCTTGGCATTGAGGCCAATGATAGAGATAGAGGCCATCAAATATGCCACTTTGCACTTGGATGGAGTAACACATGATTGGTGGTACCATGGTATGATAACACTTCAGCATAACCAAGTGACAGAGTACCAAGACTTCATGGATAGGTTGGTTGAGTGGTTTGACAGGAAAGATCCCAAGGTTTACTTTCGAGATCTGGCATAGTTGAGACAAACAAGTAGCTTGGAGTTCTTCATTGATGAGTTTTAGAGATTGGCAGTCATGGTGCCAAATATTTCAGAGCGTAGATTGGTAGTTCTCTTCATGGAGGGATTGATAGAACCATTGAGAGGTTGGATCAAAGCCTTTGATCCTCCTTCATTATAGGTAGCTATGAAGAAGGCGCGAAGTATGGAGATGGCAGCCCCATCCAGTAAATCTAACTCAGGAGGTACTTCTTCCATCTAGGGACCATAAGTGCTTCAACAATAATAGAGAGAGACCAGATTTTAACATAGATAAATCAGGTGTTAAGAATGATTCAAAGGCAAACCCAATAGCACCACCTTTGGATCGAGAGGCTCTTAACGATCTATGCA